>OZ002740.1:149394235-149994235 GCA_963924295.1 Dioctria rufipes | reverse complement strand
ACCGCCTCGTCCTGGGTTTGAAACCGGGACCTTCCGCTTGCCGGTCGACTGCTCTTACCAGTGAGCTAACGAGACAGGTGATTATCCCTCTTCCATTTATCAATTTGTAACTAGCCTACTAATCCACGTTTTGCTTTCAGCTGAAAGTGCACAAACAAATTGTAAATTCAACTTTTATTTAATTTTCCCGCGGACGGGAATCGAAACTACACTTGTTAGAGTCGGTTAATGATGGAGAAAGAAGAATTTGAAGAACTTTTATTTTTAATGATTCTAAATCAAATTTATAAATACAAGAAGAAAAAACAACCGCCTCGTCCGGCGTTTGAAACCGTGACCTTCCGCTTGCCGGGCGACTGCTCTTACCAGTGAGCTAACGAGACAGATTATTTTCCATCTTGCATTAATCAATTTGTAACTAGCTTACTAAGCCACGTTTTGCTTTCAGCTGGCATTAAACAGTAACAATGAAAGCGCACAAACAAATTGTAAATTCAATTTTTACATATTTTTCCCGCGGACGGGAATCGAAACTACACTTGTTAGAATCGGTTAATGATGGAGAAAGAAGAATTTTAAGAACTTTTATTTTTAATGACTGCTCTTACCGCTGAGCTAATGACACCGATGATTTTCCCTCTGCATTTATCAATTTGTAACTAGCCTTCTAAGCCACGTTTCGCTTTCAGCTGGGATTAACCAGTAACGATAAAAACGCATAAATAAATTGAAAATTAAATTTTTATTTATTTTTCCCGCGGACGGGAATCGCACTCACACTTTTTAGAATTAGTCAATGATGGAGATAGAAGAATTTTAAGAACTTTTATTTTTAATGATTCTAAATCAAATGTATAAATACAAGAAGAAAACTAACCGCCTCGTCCGGGGTTTTAAACCGGGACCTTCCGCTTGTCGGGTGACTGCTATTACCACTGAACTAACGAGACAGGTGATTTTCCCTCTTGCATTAATCAATTTGTAACTAGCTTGATTGATTGATTGATTGATTTATGAGGTTTGGGCCCCTTCTTCAGGTCCCCCGAACTTAGGCCAAGACAAGGCCCATTGTTCACCCTCCAGACCCATGCGCGATTGCTCATAGGTCCCAACCGGACGCTCTAATAAATTTCAGTATTGGCTCCCAGCCCTCCTTGCCGGCATCATGCAGCTCTTCCAGGAGGTGTGAACCAAGAATTCTGTAGCGTATTCCTGAGAGTGCCGGGCAGTGACATAGAAAATGGGTCACTGTTTCGGACTCCTCTCCGCAACCCCTGCATATAGGATCATCAACAAGTCTCATTCTGTGAAGGTGGCCCCTGAGAGAGGAATGCCCAGTGAGAATGGACATCAGGGTTCTTAGGGTTGGCTTGCTGAGTTTTAGGAGCTTATTCGTATGATTTAAATTTGGTGTACCCCACAGTTCCTTTGTTGTCCTACCCGTGGGATCTTCTAACCAAAGGCGACTGTGTTGGCGGTCAGCCCAGCTTGAAATGATTGAGACAAGGTGTTTTGGTGCAATCCCGACTGTAGAGGCAGGTTCCTCTGAGGCTGCTCCAAGACGAGCAAGTTCGTCTGCCCTTTCATTCCCGCTGATGTTGCTGTGCCCCGGCACCCAATGCACTATCACCCTATTATTCCGAGAGAGGGAATTCAGGGTGGTTTTGCACTCCATTAATAATTTGGATGTTATAAATGGTTTAGACAAAGCTTTGATAGCTGCTTGGCTGTCCGAGCAGATGGCTATCTCCTTATTCTCAGTGTCTGAGTTAAGGAGTTGTCTTCCCGCTTCAAGGATAGCCTTGACTTCTGCCTGGAAAACCGTGGAGTGGTTTTCAAGGTGAATGGAGAATTCAATTTCAGGCTCCTCACAGAAAACTCCCGCTCCGGTGCCTTCATCGGACTTAGAACCATCCGTATATATTATAATTGGGTTTGTCAATGGTTGGAACACGGAATGTGATTCCCATTCTGCCCTGGATGGAATTCTATATTCAAAATTGCTTTCCAGCATGGTTTCGAGGAGGTAGTCGCTATCTCTGTCAATGCCAGGTACGATAGACTGCACGAAATCATAAATGGATTCATGTGGAACCCTTGTTCCCCCATGAAGCCAACCGAGGTTAAGATGCAGCCTTAGCGCTGTAGTTGACGCCCTCTGCTTGATATGTATTTGCACCGGGTGTATATTGAGGATAACCTCCAGAGCCCGAGTGCTAGTTGACTTAAAAGCGCCGCTTGCGCTGAGAAGGCACAGTCTTTGGATCTTCTCCAGCATCTTGCGATGGTTGGCGAGGTCCATTGCTTTCCACCATACCGATGAACCGTAGGTTAACATGGGTCGGATGACACTAGTGTATATCCATAGAATCATCCGCGGTTTGAGTCCCCACTTCTTCCCTACTGCTCTACGGCACATTGCGAACACTCTGAGAGCTTTGTTCGCTCTATCTTCGAGGTGTGGTTTCCAGTTTAACTTTTTGTCTAGAATAATACCTAGGTATTTCACCCTGTCCTTTAATTCCAAGCGTGTGGAGCCAATCAGGGGTAGGTTTAAACTGGGGATATTCCTTTTCATAGTGAATAGGCATAAGTCAGTTTTCAGTGGATTGATGTTCAGCCCGTAATCCGTGGCCCAGCGCATGACTAGTTTGATCGCGCCTTGTACCAGTCCACAGAGTACAGGTTCATAATTTCCGGTGACTAAGATTGTCAAGTCGTCCGCGTAACATACTGCTTTGTACCCCCTCCGGGTGAGTGTTAGCAGGAGATCGTCCATGATAAGTACCCACAGTAAAGGTGATAGGATACCGCCTTGAGGGGTACCCCTGTGGACTTTTTTAACTCTGCTTGCCCCGCCAAGATCAGCAAAGACTGTTCTATTATGCAACATGTGTGTAATCCAATTTTTTAGAGATTGGTTCACTCCATGTTTTGTTAGTATTTCCGTGAACCTATGTAGAAGAACATTATTGAAGGCGCCTTCTACATCGATGAAAACATCTAGCGTAGATTGTTTAAACAGAAAGCCTTTTTCAATAGAGTGAATCACCTCATGGAGAGCCGTCTCGACGGACTTTCCCTTTAAGTACGCATGTTGGTGCTGTGATAGTCTGCTTCTGGGGATGGAGCGTCTCAGCTCCCACTCACAGATGCGTTCGAATGTTTTAAGTAAGAAGGAAGTCAAGCTTATAGGCCTATACGCTTTTGCAGTTGAGTAGTCTACCCGACCTGCCTTCGGTATAAACACAACGCGGACTTCTTGCCACAACTTCGGTGTATAGCCCATTTTGATGCATGCCCTAAAGAGAGTGGTTAGGTTGCTAATCAGAGGGTCACCTGAGTGCTGAAGGAGGGCTGGGAAGATGCCGTCCTTGCCTGGGGATTTGAACGGTTTGAAGGAGTCAACTGCCCATTTGACCGATTCGTCCGTGATGAAGGCAACTTCTCCGTCCCCGAAATTGAGGGTTTCGGTACGCGGAGCTGAGAGGCTTTCGTCTGGACTATCTGGGAAGTGTTCGTCTAACAAGATTTCCAACGATTCTCCAAAGGAGGAGGCCCGAGTTCCGTCGCTGTCCGTGAGGAGTTCGGTTTGAATTGGTATCTTGGATAGGAATTTCTTAAGTCTTGACGTCTCATTTACCCCGTCTACGTTTTCGCAGAAGAGTTGCCATGACCTTCTTTTAGCTTTTCGAATTTCATATTTATACTGGCGCAAGGTGTTTTGGTAGCTTAACCATTCGTTTGCGTCGTTTGATCTTTTGGCTTTATTATATAGCCTGCGCACAATTTTGCGTTTATTCTTTAGCTCGCGCGTCAACCAAGGGGGGATAGAATGTGAATCTGCCCGTCTAATCGGACACGAGTCCTCAAAGGATTGGGTCAGCGCGGTGGTGATTTCTTCGACTTCCCTATCAATATCCGCTTTAGAATTTAATTGAGTGTCGGTTATATTGGTGAGCCTTTCAGTGAGCACGTGTTCGAAAATCTCCCAGTTGGTTCTGGTAGGGTTTCTATAGGTCACTGGGTTATCAGCCGTCATATCTAACTCGAAGCGTATGTAACGGTGGTCGGAGAGTGAGACTTCTCCCGAAACCCTCCAGTTGTGAACATACGACGTTAGATGACTAGTTGCGAGACTTAGATCTAGGACCTCCCTTCGACTGCGTGTTAAGAAGGTCGGTTCATCGCCTTTGATGAGTACATGCATGTTAGTGGTAACAAGAAATTCAAGAAGTGACTCACCTCTGGTGTTACAGTCGGTGCTCCCCCAGACTGTGTGGTGGGAGTTGGCATCGCACCCGATTAATAATTCCAGGCTACTGCTGTTTGCGAATCCCACGATGTTTACCATTTCCATGGATGGCGGTGGTTGATCTGAGTCGAAGGGAAGGTAAAGAGATTGTAACTAGCTTACTAAGCCACGTTTTGCTTTCAGCTGGAATTAAACAGTAACAATGAAAGCGGCCAAACAAATTGTAAATCCAGTCTTTATTTATTTTTCCCGCGGACGGGAATCGAAACTAAACTTTTTAGAATCGGTTAATGATGGAGAAAGAAGAATTTTAAGAACTTTTATTTTTACTGATTCTATATCAAATTTATAAATACAAAAAGAAAAAACAACCGCCTCGTCCGGGGTGTCAAACCGGGACCTTCCGCTTGCCGGGCGACTGCTCTTACCAGTGAGCTAACGAGACGGGTGATTTTCCCTCTACCATTTATCAATTTGTAACTAGCCTACTAATCCACGTTTTGCTTTCAGCTGACTTTAACCAGTAATAATGAAAGCGCACAAACAAATTGTAAACTCAATTTTTATTTATTTTTCCCGCGGACGGGAATCGAAACTACACCTGTTAGAATCGGTCAATGATGGAGAAACAAGAACTTTAAGAACTTTTATTTTTAACGGTTCTAAATCAAATTTATAAATATAAGAAAAAAAAACAACCGCCTCGTCCGGGGTTTTAAACCGGGACCTTCCGCTTGCCGGGCGACTGCTATTACCACTGAGCTAACGAGACAGATGATTTTCCCTCTTGCATTTATCAATTTGTAACTAGCCTACTAAGCCACGTCTTGCTTCCAGCTGGCATGAACCAGTAACAATGAAAGCGCACAAACAAATTGTAAATTCAATTTTTATTTTATTTTTCCCGCGGACGGGAATCTAAATTACACTTGTTAGAATCGGTCAATGATGGCGAAACAAGAACTTTAAGAACTTTTATTTTTAATGATTCTAAATCAAATTTATAAATATAAGAAGAAACAATAACCGCCTCGTCCGGGGTTTGAAACCGGGACCTTTCGCTTGCCGGGCGACTGCTCTTACCAGTGAGCTAACGAGACAGGTGATTTTCCCTCTTGCATTTATCAATTTGTAACTAGCCTACTAATCCACGTTTTGCTTTCAGCTGGCTTTAACCAGTAATAATGAAAGCGCACAAACAAATTGTAAATTCAATTTTTATTTATTTTTCCCGCGGACGGGAATCGGAACTACATTTGTTAGAATCGGTTAATGGTGTAGAAAGAAGAATTTTAAGAACTTTTATTTTTAATGATTCTAAATCATATTTATAAATACATGAAGAAAAAACAACCACCTCGTCCGGGGTTTGAAACCGGGACCTTCCGCTTGCCGGGCGACTGCTCTTACCGCTGAGCTAACGACACCGATGCTTTTCCCTCTGCATTTATCAATTTTTAACTAGCCTACTAAGCCACGTTTTGACTTCAGCTGGCATTAACCAGTAACGATGAAAGCGCATAAATAAATTTAAAATTAAATTTTTATTTATTTTTCCCGCGGACGAGAATCGAAACTACACTTGATAGAATCGGTCAATGATGGAGAAAAAAGAATTTTAAGAACTTTTATTTTTAATGATTCTAAATCAAGTTTATATATGCAAGAAGAAAAAACAAACCGCCTCGTCCGGGTATTTAAACCGGGACCTTCCCCTTGTCGGGTGACTGCTATTACCACTGAGCTAACGAGACAGATGATTTTCTCTCTTGCATTTATCAATTTGTAACTAGCCTACTAAGCCACGTCTTGCTTCCAGCTGGCATGAACCAGTAACAATGAAAGCGCATAAACAAATTGTAAATTCAATTTTTATTTTATTTTTCCCGCGGACGGGAATCTAAATTACACTTGTTAGAATCGGTCAATGATGGCGAAACAAGAACTTTAAGAACTTTTATTTTTAATGATTCTAAATCAAATTTATAAATATAAGAAGAAACAATAACCGCCTCGTTCGGGGTTTGAAACCGGGACCTTTCGCTTGCCGGGCGACTGCTCTTACCAGTGAGCTAACGAGACAGGTGATTTTCCCTCTTGCATTTATCAATTTGTAACTAGCCTACTAATCCACGTTTTGCTTTCAGCTGGCTTTAACCAGTAATAATGAAAGCGCACAAACAAATTGTAAATTCAATTTTTATTTATTTTTCCCGCGGACGGGAATCGAAACTACACCTGTTACAATCGGTTAATGATGGAGAAAGAAGAATTTTAAGAACTTTTATTTTTAATGATTCTAAATCAAATGTATAAATACAAGAAGAAAACCAACCACGTCGTCGCGGTTTTAAACCGGGACATTCCGCTTGTCGGGTGACTGCTATTACCACTGAGCTAACGAGACAGATGATTTTCCCTCTTGCATTAATCAGTTTGTATCTAGCTTACTAATCCACGTTTTGCTTTCAGCTGCCATTAAACAGTAACAATGAAAGCGCACAAACAAATTGTAAATTCAATTTTTATTTATTTTTCCCGCGGACGGGAATCGAAACTACACTTGTTAGAATCGGTTAATGATGGAGAAGGAAGGATTTTAAGAACTTTTATTTTTAATGATTCTAAATCAAATCTATAAATACAAGAAGAAAAAACAACCGCGTCGTCCGGGGTGTGAAACCGGGACCTTCCGCTTGCCGGGCGACTGCTCTTACCAGTGAGCTAACGAGACAGGTGATTTTCCCTCTTGCATTTATCAATTTGTAACTAGCCTACTAATCCACGTTTGCTTTCAGCTGGCTTTAACCAGTAACAATGAAAGCGCATAAATAAATTGAAAATTAAATTTTTATTTATTTTTCCCGCGGACGGGAATCGAAATTAAACTTTTTAGAATCAGTCAATGATGGAGAACGAAGAACTTTAAGAACTTTTATTTTTAATGATTCTAAATCAAGTTTATATATGCAAGAAGAAAAAACAACCGCCTCGTCCGGGGATTTAAACCGGGACCTTCCGCTTGTCGGGTGACTGCTATTACCACTGAGCTAACGAGACAGATGATTTTCCCTCTTGCATTGATCAATTTGTAACTAGCTTACTAAACCACGTTTTGCTTTCAGCTGGCATTAAACAGTAACAATGAAAGCGCACAAACAAATTGTAAATTCAATTTTCATTTATTTTTCCCGCGGACGGGAATTGAAACTACACTTGTTAGAATCGGTCAATGATGGAGAAACAATAACTTTAAGAACTTTTATTTTTAATGATTCTAAATCAAATTTATAAATACAAGAAGAAAAAACAACCGCCTCGTCCGGGGTTTGAATGTGTAACTAGCTTACTAATCCACGTTTTGCTTTAGGCTGGCTTTAACCAGTAACGAAGAAAGCGCATAAATAAATTTAAATTTAAATTTTTATTTATTTTTCCCGCGGACAGAAATCGCACTTACACTTTTTAGAATCAGTCAATGATGGAGAAAGAAGAATTTTAAGACCTTTTATTTTTAATGATTCTAAATCAAATGTATAAATACAAGAAGAAAACCAACCGCCTCGTCCGCGGTTTTAAACCGGGACCTTCCGCTTGTCGGGTGACTGCTATTACCACTGAGCTAACGAGACAGATGATTTTCCCTCTTGCATTAATCAATTTGTAACTAGCTTACTAAGCCACGTTTTGCTTTCAGCTGGCATTAAACATTAACAATGAAAGCGCACAAACAAATTGTAAATTCAATTTTTATTTATTTTTCCTGCGTACGGGAATCGAAACTATACTTGTTAGAATCGGTTAATGATGGAGAAAGAAGAATTTTAAGAACTTTTATTTTTAATGATTCTAAATCAAATTTATAAATACAAGAAGAAAAAACAAGCACCTCGTCCGGGGTGTGAAACCGGGACCTTCCGCTTGCCGGGCGACTGCTCTTACCAGTGAGCTAACGAGACAGGTGATTTTCCCTCTTCCATTTATCAATGTGTAACTAGCTTACTAATCCACGTTTTGCTTTAGGCTGGCTTTAACCAGTAACGAAGAAAGCGCATAAATAAATTTAAAATTAAATTTTTATTTATTTTTCCCGCGGACAGAAATCGCACTTACACTTTTTAGAATCAGTAAATGGTGGAGAAAGAAGAATTTTAAGAACTTTTATTTTTAATGATTCTAAATCAAATGTATAAATACAAGAAGAAAACCAACCGCCTCGTCCGGGGATTTAAACCGGGACCTTCCGCTTGTCGGGTGACTGCTATTACCACTGAGTTAACGAGACAGATGATTTTCCCTCTTGCAGTTATCAATTTGTAACTAGCCTACTAAGCCACGTTTTGCTTTCAGCTTGCGTTAACCAGTAACAATGAAAGCGCACAAATAAATTGTAATTTAAATTTTTATTTATTTTTCCCGCGGACGGGAATCGAAACTACACTTGTTACAATCGATCAATGATGGAGAAACAAGAACTTTAAGAACTTTTATTTTTAATGATTCTAAATCAAATTTATAAATATAAGAAAAAAAAGAACCGCCTCGTCCGGGGTTTGAAACCGGGACCTTCCCCTTGCCGGGCGACTGCTCTTACCAGTGAGCTAACGAGACAGGTGATTTTCCCTCTTGCATTTATCAATTTGTAACTAGCCTACTAATCCACGTTTGCTTTCAGCTGGCTTTAACCAGTAACAAAGAAAGCGCATAAATAAAATGAAAATTAAATTTTTATTTATTTTTCCCGCGGACGGGAATCGAAATTACACTTTTTAGAATCAGTAAATGATGGAGAACGAAGAATTTTAAGAACTTTTATTTTTAATGATTCTAAATCAAATTTATAAATACAAGAAGAAAAAATAACCACCTCGTCCGGGGTTTGAAACCGGGACCTTCCGCTTGCCGGGCGACTCCTCCTACCGCTGAGCTAACGACACCGATGATTTTCCCTCTGCATTTATCAATTTTTAACTAGCCTTCTTAGCCACGTTTTGATTTCAGCTGGCATTAACCAGTAACGATGAAAGCGCATAAATAAATTTAAAATTCAATTTTTATTTATTTTTCCCGCGGACGGGAATCTAAATTACACTTGTTAGAATCGGTCAATGATGGAGAAACAAGAACTTTAAGAACTTTTATTTTTAATGATTCTAAATCAAATTTATAAATATAAGAAGGAAAAATAACTGCCTCGTCCGGGGTTTGAAACCGGGACCTTCCGCTTGCCGGGCGACTGCTCTTACCAGTGAGCTAACGAGACAGATGATTTTCCCTCTTCCATTTATCAATTTGTAACTAGCCTTCTAAGCCACGTTTTGATTTCAGCTGGCATTAACCAGTAACGATGAAAGCGCACAAACAAATTGTAAATTCAATTTTTATTTATTTTTCCTGCGTACGGGAATCGAAACTATACTTGTTAGAATCGGTTAATGATGGAGAAAGAAGAATTTTAAGAACTTTTATTTTTAATGATTCTAAATCAAATTTATAAATACAAGAAGAAAAAACAAGCACCTCGTCCGGGGTGTGAAACCGGGACCTTCCGCTTGCCGGGCGACTGCTCTTACCAGTGAGCTAACGAGACAGGTGATTTTCCCTCTTCCATTTATCAATGTGTAACTAGCTTACTAATCCACGTTTTGCTTTAGGCTGGCTTTAACCAGTAACAAAGAAAGCGCATAAATAAAATGAAAATTAAATTTTTATTTATTTTTCCCGCGGACGGGAATCGAAATTACACTTTTTAGAATCAGTAAATGATGGAGAACGAAGAATTTTAAGAACTTTTATTTTTAATGATTCTAAATCAAATTTATAAATACAAGAAGAAAAAATAACCACCTCGTCCGGGGTTTGAAACCGGGACCTTCCGCTTGCCGGGCGACTCCTCCTACCGCTGAGCTAACGACACCGATGATTTTCCCTCTGCATTTATCAATTTTTAACTAGCCTTCTTAGCCACGTTTTGATTTCAGCTGGCATTAACCAGTAACGAAGAAAGCGCATAAATAAATTTAAATTTAAATTTTTATTTATTTTTCCCGCGGACAGAAATCGCACTTACACTTTTTAGAATCAGTCAATGATGGAGAAAGAAGAATTTTAAGACCTTTTATTTTTAATGATTCTAAATCAAATGTATAAATACAAGAAGAAAACCAACCGCCTCGTCCGCGGTTTTAAACCGGGACCTTCCGCTTGTCGGGTGACTGCTATTACCACTGAGCTAACGAGACAGATGATTTTCCCTCTTGCATTAATCAATTTGTAACTAGCTTACTAAGCCACGTTTTGCTTTCAGCTGGCATTAAACATTAACAATGAAAGCGCACAAACAAATTGTAAATTCAATTTTTATTTATTTTTCCTGCGTACGGGAATCGAAACTATACTTGTTAGAATCGGTTAATGATGGAGAAAGAAGAATTTTAAGAACTTTTATTTTTAATGATTCTAAATCAAATTTATAAATACAAGAAGAAAAAACAAGCACCTCGTCCGGGGTGTGAAACCGGGACCTTCCGCTTGCCGGGCGACTGCTCTTACCAGTGAGCTAACGAGACAGGTGATTTTCCCTCTTCCATTTATCAATGTGTAACTAGCTTACTAATCCACGTTTTGCTTTAGGCTGGCTTTAACCAGTAACGAAGAAAGCGCATAAATAAATTTAAAATTAAATTTTTATTTATTTTTCCCGCGGACAGAAATCGCACTTACACTTTTTAGAATCAGTAAATGATGGAGAACGAAGAATTTTAAGAACTTTTATTTTTAATGATTCTAAATCAAATGTATAAATACAAGAAGTAAACCAACCGCCTCGTCCGCTGTTTTAAACCGGGAACTTCCGCTCGTCGGGTGACTGCTATTACCACTGAGCTAACGAGACAGATGATTTTCCCTCTTGCATTAATCAATTTGTAACTAGCTTACTAAGCCACGTTTTGCTTTCAACTGGCATTATACAGTAACAATGAAAGCGCACAAACAAATTGTAAATTCAATTTTTATTTATTTTTCCCGCGGCCGGGAATCGAAACTACACGTGTTAGAATCGGTCAATGATGGAGAAACAAGAACTTTAAGAAGTTTTATTTTTAATGATTCTAAATCAAGTTTATATATGCAAGAAGAAAAAACAACCGCCTCGTCCGGGGATTTAAACCGGGACCTTCCGCTTGTCGGGTGACTGCTATTACCACTCAGTTAACGAGACAGATGATTTTCCCTCTTGCAGTTATCAATTTGTAACTAGCCTATTAAGCCACGTTTTGCTTTCAGCTTGCATTAACCAGTAACAATGAAAGCGCACAAACAAATTGTAATTTCAATTTTTATTTATTTTTCCCGCGGACGGGAATCGAAACTACACTTGCTAGAATCGGTCAATGATGGAGAAACAAGAACTTTAAGAACTTTTATTTTTAATGATTCTAAATCAAATTTATAAATATAAGAAAAAAAACAACCGCCTCGTCCGGGGTTTGAAACCGGGACCTTCCCCTTGCCGGGCGACTGCTCTTACCAGTGAGCTAACGAGACAAGTTATTTTCCCTCTTGCTTTTATCAATTTGTAACTAGCTTACTAATCCACGTTTTGCTTTAGGCTGGCTTTAAACAGTAACAATGAAAGTGCACAAACAAATTGTAAATTCAATTTTTATTTGTTTTTCCCGCGGACGGGAATCGAAACTACACTTGTTAGAATCGGTTAATGATGGAGAAAGAAGAATTTTAAGAACTTTTATTTTTAATGATTCTAAATCAAATTTATAAATACAAGAAGAAAAAATAACCACCTCGTCCGGGGTTTGAAACCGGGACCTTCCGCTTGCCGGGCGACTCCTCCTACCGCTGAGCTAACGACACCGATGATTTTCCCTCTGCATTTATCAATTTTTAACTAGCCTTCTTAGCCACGTTTTGATTTCAGCTGGCATTAACCAGTAACGATGAAAGCGCATAAATAAATTTAAAATTCAATTTTTATTTATTTTTCCCGCGGACGGGAATCTAAATTACACTTGTTAGAATCGGTCAATGATGGAGAAACAAGAACTTTAAGAACTTTTATTTTTAATGATTCTAAATCAAATTTATAAATATAAGAAGGAAAAATAACTGCCTCGTCCGGGGTTTGAAACCGGGACCTTCCGCTTGCCGGGCGACTGCTCTTACCAGTGAGCTAACGAGACAGATGATTTTCCCTCTTCCATTTATCAATTTGTAACTAGCCTTCTAAGCCACGTTTTGATTTCAGCTGGCATTAACCAGTAACGATGAAAGCGCATAAACAAATTTAAAATTAAATTTTTATTTATTTTTCCCGCGGACGGGAATCGAAACTACACCTGTTAGAATCGGTTAATGGTGGAGAAAGAAGAATTTTAAGAAGTTTTATTTTTAATGATTCTAAATCAAATTTATAAATACAAGAAGAAAAAACAACCACCTCGTCCGGGGTTTGAAACCGGGACCTTCCGCTTGCCGGGCGACTGCTCTTACCGCTGAGCTAACAACACCGATGATTTTCCCTCTGCATTTATCAATTTTTAACTAGCCTTCTAAGCCACGTTTTGATTTCAGCTGGCATTAACTAGTAACGATGAAAGCGCATAAATAAATTTAAAATTAAATTTTTATTTATTTTGCCCGCGGACGAGAATCGAAACTACACTTGTTAGAATCGGTCAATGATGGAGAAAAAAGAATTTTAAGAATTTTATTTTTAGTGATTCTAAATCAAGTATATATATGCAAGAAGAAAAAACAACCGCCTCGTCCGGGGATTTAAACCGGGACCTTCCGCTAGTCGGGTGACTGCTATTACCACTGAGCTAACGAGACAGATGATTTTCCCTCATGCAGTTATCAATTTGTAACTAGCCTACTAAGCCACGTTTTGCTTTCAGCTGGCTTTAACCAGTAACAATGAAAGCGCACAAACAAATTGTAAATTCAATTTTTATTTATTTTTCCCGCGGACGGGAATCGAAACTACACCTGTTAGAATCGGTTAATGGTGGAGAAAGAAGAATTTTAAGAAGTTTTATTTTTAATGATTCTAAATCAAATTTATAAATACAAGAAGAAAAAACAACCACCTCGTCCGGGGTTTGAAACCGGGACCTTCCGCTTGCCGGGCGACTGCTCTTACCGCTGAGCTAACAACACCGATGATTTTCCCTCTGCATTTATCAATTTTTAACTAGCCTTCTAAGCCACGTTTTGATTTCAGCTGGCATTAACTAGTAACGATGAAAGCGCATAAATAAATTTAAAATTAAATTTTTATTTATTTTGCCCGCGGACGAGAATCGAAACTACACTTGTTAGAATCGGTCAATGATGGAGAAACAAGGATTTTAAGAACTTTTATTTTTAATGATTCTAAATCAAGTTTATATATACAAGAAGAAAAAACAACCGCCTCGTACGGGGTTTTAAACCGGGACCTTCCGCTTGTCGGGTGACTGCTATTACCACTGAGCTAACGAGACAGATGATTTACCCTCTTGCATTTATCAATTTGTAACTAGCCTACTAAGCAACGTTTTGCCTTCAGCTGGCATTAACCAGTAACACTGATAGCGCACAAACAAATTGTAAATTCAATTTTTATTTATTTTTCCCGCGGACAGGAATCTAAATTACACTTGTTAGAATCGGTCAATGATGGAGAAACAAGAACTTTAAGAACTTTTATTTTTAATGATTCTAAATCAAATTTATAAATATAAGAAGGAAAAATAACCGCCTCGTCCGGGGTTTGAAACCGGGACCTTCCGCTTGCCGGGCGACTGCTCTTACCAGTGAGCTAACGAGACAGATGATTTTCCCTCTTCCATTTATCAATTTGTAACTAGCCTACTAATCCACGTTTTGCTTTCAGCTGGCTTTAACCAGTAACAATGAAAGTGCACAAACAAATTGTAAATTCAATTTTTATTTAATTTTCCCGCGGACGGGAATCGAAACAACACTTGTTAGAGTCGGTTAATGATGGAGAAAGAAGAATTTTAAGAACTTTTATTTTTAATGATTCTAAATCAAATTTATAAATACAAGAAGAAAAAACAACCGCCTCGTCCGGCGTTTGAAACCGGGACCTTCCGCTTGCCGGGCGACTGCTCTTACCAGTGAGCTAACGAGACAGATTATTTTCCATCTTGCATTAATCAATTTGTAACTAGCTTACTAAGCCACGTTTTGCTTTCAGCTGGCATTAAACAGTAACAATGAAAGCGCACAAACAAATTGTAAATTCAATTTTTATTAATTTTTCCCGCAGACGGGAATCGAAACTACACTTGTTAGAATCGGTTAATGATGGAGAAAGAAGAATTTTAAGAACTTTTATTTTTAATGACTGCTCTTACCGCTGAGCTAATGACACCGATGATTTTCCCTCTGCATTTACCAATTTGTAACTAGCCTTCTAAGCCACGTTTCGCTTTCAGCTGGGATTAACCAGTAACGATAAAAACGCATAAATAAATTGAAAATTAAATTTTTATTTATTTTTCCCGCGGACGGGAATCGCACTCACACTTTTTAGAATTAGTCAATGATGGAGATAGACGAATTTTAAGAACTTTTATTTTTAATGATTCTAAATCAAATGTATAAATACAAGAAGAAAACCAACCGCCTCGTCCGGGGTTTTAAAGCGGGACCTTCCGCTTGTCGGGTGACTGCTATTACCACTGAACTAACGAGACAGGTGATTTTCCCTCCTGCATTAATCAATTTGTAACTAGCTTACTAAGCCACGTTTTGCTTTCAGCTGGAATTAAACAGTAACAATGAAAGCGCACAAACAAATTGTATATCCAATTTTTATTTATTTTTCCCGCGGACGGGAATCGAAACTAAACTTGTTAGAATCGGTTAATGATGGAGAAACAAGAACTTTAAGAACTTTTATTTTTAATGATTCTAAATCAAATTTATAAATACAAGAAAAAAAACAACCGCCTCGTCCGGGGTTTGAAACAGGGACCTTCCCCTTGCCGGGCGACTGCTCTTACCAGTGAGCTAACGAGACAGGTTATTTTCCCTCTTGCTTTTATCAATTTGTAACTAGCCTTCTAAGCCACGTTTTGATTTCAGCTGGCATTAACCAGTAACGATGAAAGCGCATAAATAAATTTAAAATTAAATTTTTATTTATTTTTCCCGCGGACGAGAATCGAAACTACACTTGTTAGAATCGGTCAATGATGGAGAAAAAAGAATTTTAAGAAGTTTTATTTTTAGTGATTCTAAATCAAGTATATATATGCAAGAAGAAAAAACAACCGCCTCGTCCGGGGATTTAAACCGGGACCTTCCGCTAGTCGGGTGACTGCTATTACCACTGAGCTAACGAGACAGATGATTTTCCCTCATGCAGTTATCAATTTGTAACTAGCCTACTAAGCCACGTTTTGCTTTCAGCTGGCTTTAACCAGTAACAATGAAAGTGCACAAACAAATTGTAAATTCAATTTTTGTTTATTTTTCCCGCGGACGGGAATCGAAACTACACCTGTTAGAATCGGTCAATGATGGAGAACGAAGAATTTTAAGAGCCTTTATTTTTAATGATTCTAAATCAAATTTATAAATACAAGAAGAAAAAACAACCGCCTCGTCCGGGGTGTGAAACCGGGACCTTCCGCTTGCCGGGCGACTGCTCTTACCAGTGAGCTAACGAGGCAGGTGATTTTCCCTCTTGCATTTATCAATTTGTAACTAGCCTACTAATCCACGTTTGCTTTCAGCTGGCTTTAACCAGTAACAATGTAAGTGCACAAACAAATTGTAAATTCAATTTTTATTTATTTTTCCCGCGGACGGGAATCGGAACTACATTTGTTAGAATCGGTTAATGGTGTAGAAAGAAGAATTTTAAGAACTTTTATTTTTAATGATTCTAAATCATATTTATAAATACATGAAGAAAAAACAACCACCTCGTCCGGGGTTTGAAACCGGGACCTTCGGCTTGCCGGGCGACTGCTCTTACCGCTGAGCTAACGACACCGATGCTTTTCCCTCTGCATTTATCAATTTTTAACTAGCCTACTAAGCCACGTTTTGACTTCAGCTGGCATTAACCAGTAACGATGAAAGCGCATAAATAAATTTAAAATTAAATTTTTATTTATTTTTCCCGCGGACGAGAATCGAAACTACACTTGATAGAATCGGTCAATGATGGAGAAAAAAGAATTTTAAGAACTTTTATTTTTAATGATTCTAAATCAAGTTTATATATGCAAGAAGAAAAAACAAACCGCCTCGTCCGGGGATTTAAACCGGGACCTTCCCCTTGTCGGGTGACTGCTATTACCACTGAGCTAACGAGACAGATGATTTTCCCTCTTGCATTTAACAATTTGTAACTAGCCTACTAATCCACGTTTTGCTTTCAGCTGGCTTTAACCAGTAATATTGAAAGCGCACAAACAAATTGTAAATTCAATTTTTATTTATTTTTCCCGCGGACGGGAATCGAAACTACACCTGTTACAATCGGTTAATGATGGAGAAAGAAGAATTTTAAGAACTTTTATTTTTAATGATTCTAAATCAAATGTATAAATACAAGAAGAAAACCAACCACGCCGTCCGCGGTTTTAAACCGGGACATTCCGCTTGTCGGGTGACTGCAATTACCACTGAGCTAACGAGACAGATGATTTTCCCTCTTGCATTAATCAATTTGTAACTAGCTTACTAAGCCACGTTTTGCTTTCAGCTGGCATTAAACAGTAACAATGAAAGCGCACAAACAAATTGTAAATTCAATTTTTATTTATTTTTCCCGCGGACGGGAATCGAAACTACACTTGTTAGAATCGGTCAATGATGGAGAAACAAGAACTTTAAAAACTTTTATTTTTAATGATTCTAAATCAAATTTATAAATATAAGACAAAAAAAACAACCGCCTCGTCCGGGGTGTGAAACCGGGACCTTCCGCTTGCCGGGCGACTGCTCTTACCAGTGAGCTAACGAGACAGGTGATTTTCCCTCTTGTATTTATCAATTTGTAACTAGCCTACTAATCGACGTTTGCTTTCAGCTGGCTTTAACCAGTAACAATGAAAGCGCATAAATAAATTGAAAATTAAATTTTTATTTATTTTTCCCGCGGACGGGAATCGAAATTATACTTTTTAGAATCAGTCAATGATGGAGAACGAAGAATTTTAAGAACTTTTATTTTTAATGTTTCTAAATCAAATGTATAAATACAAGAACTAAACCAACCGCCTCGTCCGCTGTTTTAAACCGGGAATTTCCGCTCGTCGGGTGACTGCTATTACCACTGAGCTAACGAGACAGATGATTTTCCCTCTTGCATTAATCAATTTGTAACTAGCTTACTAAGCCACGTTTTGCTTTCAGCTGGCATTATACAGTAACAATGAAAGCGCACAAACAAATTGTAAATTCAATTTTTATTTATTTTTCCCGCGGACGGGAATCGAAACTACACTTGTTAGAATCGGTCAATGATGGAGAAACAAGAACTTTAAGAACTTTTGTTTTTAATGATTCTAAATCAAGTTTATATATGCAAGAAGAAAAAACAACCGCCTCGTCCGGGGATTTAAACCGGGACCTTCCGCTTGTCGGGTGACTGCTATTACCACTGACCTAACGAGACAGATGATTTTCCCTCTTGCATTAATCAATTTGTAACTAGCTTACTAAGCCACGTTTTTCTTTCAGCTGGCATTATACAGTAACAATGAAAGCGCACAAACAAATTGTAAATTCAATTTTTATTTATTTTTCCCGCGGACGGGAATCGAAACTACACTTTTTAGAATCGGTTAATGATGGAGAAGGAAGGATTTTAAGAACTTTTATTTTTAATGATTCTAAATCAAATCTATAAATACAAGAAGAAAAAACAACCGCCTCGTCCGGGGTGTGAAACCGGGACCTTCCGCTTGCCGGGCGACTGCTCTTACCAGTGAGCTAACGAGACAGGTGATTTTCCCTCTTGCATTTATCAATTTGTAACTAGCCTACTAATCCACGTTTGCTTTCAGCTGGCTTTAACCAGTAACAATGAAAGCGCATAAATAAATTGAAAATTAAATTTTTATTTATTTTTCCCGCGGACGGGAATCGAAATTAAACTTTTTAGAATCAGTCAATGATGGAGAACGAAGAACTTTAAGAACTTTTATTTTTAATGATTCTAAATCAAGTTTATATATGCAAGAAGGAAAAACAACCGCCTCGTCCGGGGATTTAAACCGGGACCTTCCGCTTGTTGGGTGACTGCTATTACCACTGAGCTAACGAGACAGATGATTTTCCCTCTTGCATTAATCAATTTGTAACTAGCTTACTAAACCACGTTTTGCTTTCAGCTGGCATTAAACATTAACAATGAAAGCGCACAAACAAATTGTAAATTCAATTTTTATTTATTTTTCCTGCGTACGGGAATCGAAACTATACTTGTTAGAATCGGTTAATGATGGAGAAAGAAGAAATTTAAGAACTTTTATTTTTAATAATTCTAAATCAAATTTATAAATACAAGAAGAAAAAACAAGCACCTCGTCCGGGGTTTGAAACCGGGACCTTCCCCTTGCCGGGCGACTGCTCTTACCAGTGAGCTAACGAGACAGGTTATTTTCCCTCTTGCTTTTATCAATTTGTAACTAGCCTACTAATCCACGTTTTGCTTTCAGCTGGCTTTAACCAGTAACAATGTAAGTGCACAAACAAATTGTAAATTCAATTTTTATTTATTTTTCCCGCGGACGGGAATAGAAGCTACACTTGTTAGAATCGGTCAATGATGGAGAAACAAGAACTTTAAGAACTTTTATTTTTAACGATTCTAAATCAAATTTATAAATATAACAAAAAAAAAAAAACAACCGCCTCGTCCGGGGTTTGAAACCGGGACCTTCCCTTTGCCGGGCGACTGCTTTTACCAGTGAGCTACCGAGACAAGTGATTTTCCCTCTTGCATTTATCAATTTGTACCTAGCCTACTAATCCACGTTTGCTTTCAGCTGGCTTTAACCAGTAAATTCCGCTTGCCGGGCGACTGCTCTTACCAGTGAGCTAACGAGACAGGTGATTTTCCCTCTTCCATTTATCAATGTGTAACTAGCCTACTAATCCACGTTTTTCTTTAGGCTGGCTTTAACCAGTAACGAAGAAAGCGCATAAATAAATTGAAATTTAAATTTTTATTTATTTTTCCCGCGGACAGAAATCGCACTTACACTTTTTAGAATCAGTCAATGATGGAGAAAGAAGAATTTTAAGACCTTTTATTTTTAATGATTCTAAATCAAATGTATAAATACAAGAAGAAAACCAACCGCCTCGTCCGCGGTTTTAAACCGGGACCTTCCGCTTGTCGGGTGACTGCTATTACCACTGAGCTAACGAGACAGATGATTTTCCCTCTTGCATTAATCAATTTGTAACTAGCTTACTAAGCCACGTTTTGCTTTCAGCTGGCATTAAACATTAACAATGAAAGCGCACAAACAAATTGTAAATTCAATTTTTATTTATTTTTCCTGCGTACGGGAATCGAAACTATACTTGTTAGAATCGGTTAATGATGGAGAAAGAAGAAATTTAAGAACTTTTATTTTTAATAATTCTAAATCAAATTTATAAATACAAGAAGAAAAAACAAGCACCTCGTCCGGGGTGTGAAACCGGGACCTTCCGCTTGCCGGGCGACTGCTCTTACCAGTGAGCTAACGAGACAGGTGATTTTCCCTCTACCATTTATCAATTTGTAACTAGCCTACTAATCCACGTTTGCTTTCAGCTGGCTTTAACCAGTAACAATGAAAGGGCACAAACAAATTGTAAATTCAATTTTTATTTATTTTTCCCGCGGACGGGAATCGAAACTCCACTTGTTAGAATCGGTCAAAGATGGAGAAAGAAGAATTTTAAAAACTTTTATTTTTCATGATTCTAAATGAAATTTATAAACACAACAAGAAAGAACAACCGCCTCGTCCGGGGTTTGAAACCGGGACCTTCCCCTTGCCGGGCGACTGCTCATACCGCTGAGCTAACGACACCGATGATTTTCCCTCTGCATTTATCAGTTTGTAACTAGCCTTCTAAGCCACGTTTCGCTTACAGCTGGCATTAACCAATAACGATGAAACCGCATAAATAAATTGAAAATTAAATTTTTATTTATTTTGCCCGCGGACGGGAATCACACTTACACTTTTTAGAATCAGTAAATGATGGAGAAAGAAGAATTTTAAGAACTTTTATATTTAATGATTCTAAATCAAATGTATAAATACAAGAAGAAAACCAACCGCCTCGTCCGGGGATTTAAAACGGGACCTTCCGCTTGTCGGGTGACTGCTATTACCACTGAGTTAACGAGACAGATGATTTTCCCTCTTGCAGTTATCAATTTGTAACTAGCCTACTAAGCCACGTTTTGCTTTCAGCTTGCGTTAACCAGTAACAATGAAAGCGCACAAACAAATTGTAATTTAAATTTTTATTTATTTTTCCCGCGGACGGGAATCGAAACTACACTTGCTACAATCGATCAATGATGGAGAAACAAGAACTTTAAGAACTTTTATTTTTAATGATTCTAAATCAAATTTATAAATATAAGAAAAAAAAGAACCGCCTCGTCCGGGGTTTGAAACCGGGACCTTCCCCTTGCCGGGCGACTGCTCTTACCAGTTAGCTAACGAGACAGGTTATTTTCCCTCTTGCTTTTATCAATTTGTAACTAGCTTACTAATCCACGTTTTGCTTTAGGCTGGCTTTAAACAGTAACAATGAAAGCGCACAAACAAATTGTAAATTCAATTTTTATTTATTTTTCCCGCGGACGGGATTCGAAACTACACTTGTTAGAATCGGTCAATGATAGAGAAACAAGAACTTTAAGAACTTTTATTTTTAATGATTCTAAATCAAATTTATAAATATAAGAAAAAAAAACAACCGCCTCGTCCGGGGTTTGAAACCGGGACCTTCCCCTTGCCGGGCGACTGCTCTTACCAGTTAGCTAACGAGACAGGTTATTTTCCCTCTTGCTTTTATCAATTTGTAACTAGCCTACTAATCCACGTTTTGCTTTAGGCTGGCTTTAAACAGTAACAATGAAAGCGCACAAACAAATTGTAAATTCAATTTTTATTTATTTTTCCCGCGGACGGGATTCGAAACTACACTTGTTAGAATCGGTCAATGATGGAGAATGAATAACTTTAAGAACTTTTATTTTTAATGATTCTAAATCAAATTTATAAATACAAGAAGTAAAAACAACCGCCTCGTCCGGGGTTTGAAACCGGGACCTTCCCCTTGCCGGGCGACTGCTCTTACCAGTGAGCTAACGAGACAGGTTATTTTCCCTCTTGCATTTATCAATTTGTAACTAGCCTACTAATCCACGTTTTGCTTTCAGCTGGCTTTAACCAGTAACAATGTAAGTGCACAAACAAATTGTAAATTCAATTTTTATTTATTTTTCCCGCGGACGGGAATAGAAGCTACACTTGTTAGAATCGGTCAATGATGGAGAAACAAGAACTTTAAGAACTTTTATTTTTAACGATTCTAAATCAAATTTATAAATATAACAAAAAAAAAAACAACCGCCTCGTCCGGGGTTTGAAACCGGGACCTTCCCCTTGCCGGGCGACTGCTTTTACCAGTGAGCTACCGAGACAAGTGATTTTCCCTCTTGCATTTATCAATTTGTAACTAGCCTACTAATCCACGTTTTGCTTTAGGCTGGCTTTAAACAGTAACAATGAAAGCGCACAAACAAATTGTAAATTCAATTTTTATTTATTTTTCCCGCGGACGGGAATAGAAGCTACACTTGCTACAATCGATCAATGATGGAGAAACAAGAACTTTAAGAACTTTTATTTTTAATGATTCTAAATCAAATTTATAAATATAAGAAAAAAAAGAACCGCCTCGTCCGGGGTTTGAAACCGGGACCTTCCCCTTGCCGGGCGACTGCTCTTACCAGTTAGCTAACGAGACAGGTTATTTTCCCTCTTGCTTTTATCAATTTGTAACTAGCTTACTAATCCACGTTTTGCTTTAGGCTGGCTTTAAACAGTAACAATGAAAGCGCACAAACAAATTGTAAATTCAATTTTTATTTATTTTTCCCGCGGACGGGATTCGAAACTACACTTGTTAGAATCGGTCAATGATAGAGAAACAAGAACTTTAAGAACTTTTATTTTTAATGATTCTAAATCAAATTTATAAATATAAAAAAAAAAAACAACCGCCTCGTCCGGGGTTTGAAACCGGGACCTTCCCCTTGACGGGCGACTGCTCTAACCAGTGAGCTAACGAGACAGGTTATTTTCCCTCTTGCTTTTATCAATTTGTAACTAGCCTTCTAAGCCACGTTTTGATTTCAGCTGGCATTAACCAGTAACGATGAAAGCGCATAAATAAATTTAAAATTAAATTTTTATTTATTTTTCCCGCGGACGAGAATCGAAACTGCACTTGTTAGAATCGGTCAATGATGGAGAAAAAAGAATTTTAAGAACTTTTATTTTTAGTGATTCTAAATCAAGTATATATATGCAAGAAGAAAAAACAACCGCCTCGTCCGGGGATTTAAACCGGGACCTTCCGATTGTCGGGTGACTGCTATTACCACTGAGCTAACGAGACAGATGATTTTCCCTCTTGCAGTTATCAATTTGTAACTAGCCTACTAAGCCACGTTTTGCTTTCAGCTGGCATTAACCAGTAACAATGAAAGTGCCCAAACAAATTGAAAATTCAATTTTTATTTATTTTTCCCGCAGACGGGAATCGAAACTACACCTGTTAGAATCGGTTAATGGTGGAGAAAGAAGAATTTTAAGAAGTTTTATTTTTAATGATTCTAAATCAAATTTATAAATACAAGAAGAAAAAACAACCACCTCGTCCGGGGTTTGAAACCGGGACCTTCCGCTTGCCGGGCGACAGCTCTTACCGCTGAGCTAACAACACCGTTGATTTTCCCTCTGCATTTATCAATTTTTAACTAGCCTTCTAAGCCACGTTTTGATTTCAGCTGGCATTAACTAGTAACGATGAAAGCGCATAAATAAATTTAAAATTAAATTTTTATTTATTTTTCCCGCGGACGAGAATCGAAACTACACTTGATAGAATCGTTCAATGATGGAGAAACAAGGATTTTAAGAACTTTTATTTTTAATGATTCTAAATCAAGTTTATATATACAAGAAATAAAAGCAACCGCCTCGTCCGGGGATTTAAACCGGGACCTTCCGCTTGTCGGGTGACTCTATTACCACTGAGCTAACGAGACAGGTGATTTTCCCTCTTCCATTTATCAATTTGTAACTAGCCTACTAATCCACGTTTTGCTTTCAGCTGGCTTTAACCAGTAACAATGAAAGCGCACAAACAAATTGTAAATTCAATTTTTATTTATTTTTCCCGCGGACGGGAATCGAAACTACACTTGTTAGAATCGGTCAATGATGGAGAAAGAAGAACTTTAAGAACTTTTATTTTTAATGATTCTAAATCAAATTTATAAATATAAGAAAAAAAAGAACCGCCTCGTCCGGGGTTTGAAACCGGGACCTTCCCCTTGCCGGGCGACTGCTCTTCCCAGTGAGCTAACGAGACAGGTGATTTTCCCTCTTGCATTTATCAATTTGTAACTAGCCTACTAATCCACGTTTTGCTTTAGGCTGGCTTTAACCAGTAACAATGAAAGGGCACAAACAAATTGTAAATTCAATTTTTATTTATTTTTCCCGCGGACGGGAATCGAAACTCCACTTGTTAGAATCGGTCAATGATGGAGAAAGAAGAATTTTAAAAACTTTTATTTTTAATGATTCTAAATGGAATTTATAAACACAACAAGAAAGAACAACCGCCTCGTCCGGGGTTTCAAACCGGGACCCTCCCCTTGCCGGGCGACTGCTCTTACCGCTGAGCTAACGACACCGATGATTTTCCCTCTGCATTTATCAATTTGTAACTAGCCTTCTTAGCCACGTTTTGATTTCAGCTAGCATTAACCAGTAACGATGAAAGCGCATAAATAAATTTAAAATTAAATTTTTATTTATTTTTCCCGCGGACGAGAATCGAAACTACACTTGTTAGAATCGGTCAATGATGGAAAAAAAAGAATTTTAAGAACTTTTATTTTTAATGATTCTAAATCAAGTTTATATATTCAAGAAGAAAAAACAAACCGCCTCGTCCGGGGATTTAAACCGGGACCTTCCCCTCGTCGGGTGACTGCTATTACCACTGAGCTAACGAGACAGATGATTTTCCCTCTTGCATTTAGCAATTTGTAACTAGCCTACTAAGCCACGTCTTGCTTTCAGCTGGCATGAACCAGTAACAATGAAAGCGCACAAACAAATTGTATATTAAATTTTTATTTATTTTTCCCGCGGACGGGAATCTAAGTTACACTTGTTAGAATCGCTCAATGATGAGGAAACAAGAGCTTTAAGAACTTTTATTTTTAATGATTCTAAATCAAATTTATAAATATAAGAAGAAAAAATAACCGCCTCGTCCGGGGTTTGAAACCGGGACCTTCCGCTTGCCAGGCGACTGCTCTTACCAGTGAGATAAGAAGGCAGGTGATTTTCCCTCTACCATTTATCAATTTGTAACTGGCCTACTAATCCACGTTTTGCTTTCAGCTGGCTTTAACCAGTAACAATGAAAGTGCACAAACCAATTGTAAATTCAATTTTTATTTATTTTTCCCGCGGACGGGAATCGAAACTACACTTGTTAGAATCGGTCAATGATGGAGATGGAATAATTTTAAGAACTTTTATCTTTAATGATTCTAAATCATGTTTATAAACACAAGAAGAAAAAACAACCGCCTCGTCCGGGGTTTGCAACCGGGACCTTCCGCTTGCCGGGCGAATGCTATTACCGCTGAGCTAACGACACCGATGATTTTCCCTCTGCATTTATCAATTTGTAACTAGCCTTCTAAGCCACGTTTCGCTTACAGCTGGCATTAACGAGTAACGATGAAAGCGCATAAATAAATTTAAAATTAAAATTTTATTTATTTTTCCCGCGGACGAGAATCGAAACTACACTTGCTAGAATCGGTCAATGATGGAGAAAAAAGAATTTTAAGAACTTTTATTTTTAATGATTCTAAATCAAGTTTATATATGCAAGAAGAAAAAACAAACCGCCTCGTCCGGGGATTTAAACCGGGACCTTCCGCTCGTCGGGTGACTGCTATTACCGCTGAGCTAACGACACCGATGATTTTCCCTCTGCATTTATCAATTTGCAACTAGCATTCTAAGCCACGTTCCGCTTACAGCTGGCATTAACCAGTAACGATGAAAGCGCATAAATAAATTGAAAATTAATTTTTTATTTATTTTTCCTGCAGACGGGAATCGCACTTACACTTTTTAGAATCAGTCAATGATGGAGAAAGAAGAATTTTAAGAACTTTTATTTTTAATGATTCTAAATCAAATGTATAAATATATGTGAGAGCTAGTCTCGTTCGTGGGAGGGAGTGCCGGTTTTTAATGGACAACTCAGTTTTAAAATTCAAATATAAAATTCTTTATTTAAAATAAATTCATTTGCTTAACCTAATATCACAAATTCATTGAAACTTAAAACTAAATCTAACCTACAGGCAAATTCAAATTCAATATAAAATTCAATAAAAAGTCCAAACGAAAACAAATTAAAAACTCAGTATAAAATTTCAATGCTCCCGTAGTCCGCCTCCTTTAATTCGTCTTATTCTAGAAAAAGGAAGAAGAAGAATATTAATAGTCTATGAGAGGACTACTTCCTATGAATAAATTTAAGAACGCTATTTTTAGACACACGGGCAGTAAATGCTACAATAAAAGGAAGAAGATTGCAGGTTATTCTCTGCGGCAGAATTATTCTTCTGCTTATACGTGAGCAACAAGATGCTAGTAAAAAGAAGAAGATTACAGATTATTCTCTGCGGCAAAATTATTCTTCTGCTTATACGTGGGCAACAAGATGCTAGTAAAAAGAAGAAGATTACAGATTATTCTCTGCGGCAGAATTATTCTTCTGCTTATACGTGGGCAACAAGATGCTAGTAAAAAGAAGAAGATTACAGATTATTCTCTGCGGCAGAATTATTCTTCTGCTTATACGTGGGCAACAAGATGCTAGTGAAAAGAAGAAGATTGCAGATTATTCTCTGCGGCAGAATTATTCTTCTGCTTAGGTGTGGGCAGGAGATTGCAGATTATTCTCTGCGGCAGAATTATTCTTCTGCTTAGGTGTGGGACGGAAATTGGAAATGATAGGAATTTCAGATTATTCTCTGAAATATAGAATTATTCTTCTATTTTGGAGGTTGGGAATAATATTCTTGCTAATCGGATTATTCTCCGAATCAGATGAGCTCTGAACCAAGAATGATTTTCTGCTGCGGCTCGTCGGCTTTATATAGCCGCCGCATCCAGTTATGAGCTTTCGCCTCTCGGTGTTGCCCTAGCGACGTTTATTGAATTGATGACTGAGGCGAAAGCAAATGATTTGACGTTAATGTCATTTGTTGTCATCAAAGATGTAAATATACAGAGGGATATACCTATAACTTGGTAAGATTTGATCTTTTTTTGATTTATTAATTAATTATTAATAATTTTTTGCCTGTTTCCAGATCGGATAAATATCGAGACTATCATCGGAAGTGGATTATTCATTGGAGAATAATTTACTTTAGATAAGTATTTGATTTTTGTTATATTTATTTGGTAAATGAATACTTTGTGGTTTTTTTTTTGTTTTGTAGGAAGATGTAGATAGAAGTGGAAAGCATCGAGGGAACGTAAATGAATCGGTGGACTGAACATCCTCCCGCCTCCAAAAAAAAAATGTAACATTTTTATTTAGAAAAAAGAAAATAAACTTACGGTTGGTTGATGATAGATGTGTAATTTTTCCCTTTTCTTTTTCATTTTCATCTCCACACCTCCAGGAAGACTCCATTTAATAAAATAATTTGCCTTCCTAATTTTGTCCCAAGGTGAATGCGTTGCTTCGAGTAGCTTAATCACAATCGGCGTGGCAATAATCTTCCCAGCTAGGTCATGTGGTATTCCTGCATTTTGATCCGCTGGCCTTCCATTGTTAGTGGGAGAATCTTGGAATAGCTTTGGTGGAGTTATCGGCTGGTTCGAAAATTGTGCTGGAGGAGTGACTGGTATATCCATAAATTCAACTGGAGGCTCAATAATTGTTGCCTGAGGTAACAGGTGCTGAGGCGCTTTTATACCTTTAGTATTTTTAGTGGGCCTTTGTAGTTGTTGTGGGCCAACTGCTCCAGTCTCTTTGACAGGCGTTATTGTTTTTAAGTCTTCTGGTAGACCTGGTAATGTTGTTGTTGTTGCTGGTTTCTGATTAAGGTTCCGTGACGTTGTTGAGTCACGAATTACTGGGTGGTATTTCTTTGGCCTTGGTTTAGCTCTCGGGGTGTTGTTCTCTGAGTATAAATCTGGCATATTTAGTGATGTAGTGCTCGTTGCAGTAGGCAACCTTGGCTGAGTTTGCACACGAATTCCTGGATGACGTTCCTTGGACCTTGGCTTGAACTTGAAGCTGTCGTTTGCTTTAGGCTTAGTTTGAAATTGTTTTAAATTAGGCGCTGCTGGCATTGACTCAAATGGTCTGACTATTTTTCGTACTGGAATAATTTCATGTGGTGGTGGTTTCACTATTGCCGACTGGAGCCTGCGTGCCTTTTTCGGTGTTGGTGGCAGAGGGCTGATAGGCCTGATTGGCTTGAAGGGAGCCAGTAATTCTGGTGGAGTTGGTGATAGGCCTGTATCCACAGAATCCAAAGATTCTGAATTGAAAATTTCCAACAGCTCATCCATGGTCGAAAATAAAACAAATGAAAAAAAAAAAAAAAATGAAAAAACTGAAAGAAAATATAAACGAAATCAAAAGGAATAAAAATCACTACGCGCACTTGTCAACTTTCAAATTTGAAGTGACTTTTGGCGGATTCTGGATTCGTTTATATTTGAATATAACGGGTGTTTTGAAATTTGGTAATGCCAGAGAGCAATCGATTTTGGTGGGGATATTTTGATATTTATTAGGATGATTTGGTGAAAGGGAGAGGACAAATTTTTGAAATTGGACGGGTGAGAATATTTTTCGGGGTTTTAATTGAGACTGATCTCACTAGATTGTTGTGACCAGTGTGAATGTCAATAATTCTACCTAATGGCCATTTTCCGATGGGAGTATGATCATCTTTTATTAGAACGAGAGTTCCTATTTGTAAGTTTTCCTTTTCTATCTTCCATTTATGTCGTTGGTGCAATGTGTGTAAGTAATCTCTTGACCATTGTTTCCAAAAATTGTGGGAAAGAGATTGGATGTGCTGCCATCTCTTGAGAGGATGTTGTGGGTTAAGTGGGGGAGGTTCTAGTACGGTGAGATTGTGACGACCTGTCAGGAAGTGTCCAGGAGTGAGAATATTATAGTCTGTTGGATCATTGGATAGAGGAGAGAGAGGTCTGGCATTCAAACATGCCTCAATTTGAACTAACATTGTGTATAACTCTTCATAGGTGAGTTTTGCATCTTTGATGGTTTTGTGTAGATGGCGTTTGGTGGATTTTACACCGGCTTCCCATAAGCCACCAAAGTGTGGTGCTGCAGGAGGGTTGAAATGCCAAGTTATGCCTTGGTTAGCAAATTGGCTGGCTAATTCGACCTCGATTGTTCTGATGGATTTTTGTAAGTTTGATTGTAAGACTCTATTCGCTCCTACAAAATTTGTTCCCTGATCTGAGTAGATGTGTGAGCAAAGGCCTCTCCTTGCAACGAATCTTTTAAGAGCGGCTAGAAAGGCTGGTGTAGTCATATCAGAGACAAGTTCTATATGTATGGCCTTAGTGGCCAAGCAAACGAACAGACAAATATAGGCTTTCGTTAATTTCGCTCCTCTTAGTGTTGATGTTTTCATATCAAGCGGACCTGCGTAGTCTACCCCAGCGTGTTGAAAGGGTAGGGATATATTGACCCTTGCTGCGGGCAGTGAACTCATTAACTGAGAGCTAGGTTTCGCATTGAATCGAAAACAGTCAACACATTTATGGATACGATGTCTAACCGTATTGCGGGCATTTATTAACCAATACTGATTTCTTATAGTACTCAATATGACTTGTGTGCCTCCATGTAATGTGTAATGGTGTATATGGTCTATAAGAATATTGGTTAAGTGATGGTTATTGGGGAGAATTATGGGATGTTGTTGGTCGTAACTTAATTGAGACTCTGTGAGACGACCTCCAACTCGTAGAATGTTGGCAGAGTCGAGCGTGGGATTGAGAGATAGAAGTCGACTCTTTTTAGGAAGGGGAAGATTTTTTAGTAAGTGGGAGATTTCGTTGTGAAATGTAATATTTTGGAGCAATTTAATTAGACATCGTTCTGCAATTTTTAATTCGTGTACTGATAAGAATTGAGTAGTCGGATGTAATTTGCGTACACTATTTATAAATCGGAGACAGTAGGCGGTTATTCTTATCGTTTTTTGATATGATGAATATTTGTGAAGCAAAGGAATTTGTTCATTGATTGTAGTGGTGAGAACCTTTGATTTCTTTTTATACTCTAATTGAGTGTGTATTTCTGGCGTTTGTTGCGGCCAGAATTGTTCATCTTGGTGTAACCAGTCTGGACCATTCCACCATATCGATGCTGTAGCTAAGGTATTTGGTGGAATTCCTCTAGATGCTATATCAGCTGAATTGCACTTTGAAGGAACGTGTTTCCATATGGCTAGTGGAATGTTTTCATGTATTTCGGAGACACGGTTAGCCACGAACGTTTTCCAGGTGGATGGGTGTTTTTGTAGCCAAGCTAGAACTATATTGGAGTCTGTCCATGCTGTAATTTTAACCTTTTCAAGCTCTAAATCAGTGATGACTTGTTTAATAAGTCGGGAGAGCAGGATAGCACCACATAGCTCTAGTCGAGGTAATGAGACTGGTTTGATGGGAGCTACCTTGGTTTTTGCTGTCATGATTTGTACTCGGGAGCTCTCATTAAGATGTATTTTGAGATATAGAACTGCTGAGTAGGCATGATTGGAGGCATCGCAAAATCCATGTAGTTCCATCTCGCGTATGTTAGGCTGGTAGCCTAGCCAGCGTGGAATCTAAATATCCTGAATGGTAGGTAGTTGATCTTTGAAATGATTCCATTCTTTTAAAACTTCTGCGGATACAGAATCATCCCAGTCGCATTTAGAGAGCCAGAGCTTCTGAATTAAAGTTTTGGCTGTAATAATGCATGGCGCTAACCAGCCTAGTGGGTCGAATAGAGACGATACTTCAGACAGTATTATTCGTTTGGTGTATGTGGTTTTTGGTTCGGGAGTGTTGACTTTGAAAGAGAAGAAATCTGTTGTTGGGTGCCAGCGGATGCCGAGAGTTTTTATCGATTCGTGTTCTGAGAATTCCAGATTCGTTTTTAACTCTCGATGCTCTAGTGGAATATTTTTTAGTAAGTCATGATGGTTGGCTGTCCATTTCCTTAGGTTAAATGTTCCTGAGGCTAGAGCTTCAATAAGTTCTTGTTGTAGTTGTTGTGCTTCGCTTAAGCTGTGTGCTCCCGAGACCAAGTCATCCACATAAAAATCTCTCATGATGCTTTTTGCTGCGAGTGGATAATTGCTAGCTTCATCCTTTGCTAACTGCTGCAGCGTTTTAATGGCGAGATATGGTGCTGGAGCTGTGCCAAAGGTGACTGTAGTTAGGACGTAGTCTTTTATTTCTTCCTTTGGTGTATTTCTCCAGATTATTCTCTGGTACTGTTGGTGTTTAGGTGCCATCTGAATCATCCTGTACATTTTCTCAATATCTGCAGTAAATGCAAATCTGTACAGTCGCCATCTCAATAAGGTGGTCCAAAGTGTTGGTTGGATTGTAGGTCCAATTAGTAATTGTTCATTCAATGATCTACCATTTGAGGTGCGTGCTGATGCATTGAATACAATTCGAAGCTTAGTGGTAGTGCTCTCTTTAAACACTGCATGATGCGGTAGGTAATAGAATGGAGTGTTATCACATGATTTGTTTTCTAATAATAGTTGTGTGGGTGGAATAGGCTTCATGTGTCCAAGATGAGTGTACTCATCGATACAAGCTTTGTATAGTTTATACAATTCTGGATTGTTAGATAGTCTTTTCTCTAGCTGCAAGTATTGTTTGACAGCCATGTTTCTAGACTGTCCGAGCTGAGGTGTATTACAGTCTTTGAAAGGTAGATTTACCTCATATTTTCCAGAGGGTAATCGTTTTGTTGTTTCATTATAGAGATCCTCGCATAATTGATCTTCTGGTGAAAATTTGGGTCTAGTGGAGCATTCCTCTAGTTCCCAAAATTTTGTTAACTGATTATCTAAATCAGTATTTATAGTGGTGTGGGTGGATAGCGTTGTCGTTGTCATGCCTTTTGTTTCTGGTACTGCTCCTATTAAGATCCAGCCAAGTTTCGTATTTTGGGCAGTAGGTGTATTGCAAGGTCCTCTTTTTATGCCATTTGTGAGAATGGCGGCGTAAATATCTGCTCCAAGAAGAATGTCTATTTCTCCTGGAATAGCGAATTTAGGATCTGCTAGCGGGAGATTGTCGATGTGTTTCCATTTTGAAACTTCGATCGTTTGGGCTGGCAATAGTTCGGTGATCTTTTTAATTACAAGCATGTTGCTTGTTATATTAAAATTTGAATGTAGTGAATTAATTGTGACTGTGGCCTGTTTTAAGGCTATATTAGTGGGTGTCGTGCCAAGTCCAATTAATTCGTGGGTAGTAGGAGATCCTTTGAGTTGTAATCGTTTAAAGGTTTTCTCGTTCATGATGGACACTTGAGACCCAGAGTCTATTAGTGCTCGGAATGCCATTGTGATTCCGGATGATGCAGTAATGTTTATCAGAGCCGTAGAGAGAAGAGCTCTTTTCATATTTGACGTTAGGAAATTCTGAACTTGTTGTTCATCATTTCTACAGGCGGGTGTGATTTGTTTGGCTTCCATGTTGGAATTTTGGGTGGACTGATTTGGTGTTTTTGAATAATTTTTCTCGTAGTGGAGCAGAGTGTTATGATTTCTGTTACAATGATAACACTTTTTGTTGCTTGTGCAGCTAGTAGTTATATGGTTGGGTGATAAGCAATTCTTGCATAAGTGTTTAGTTATGACAACTTCGTGCCTTTGTTGGGTGGTCAAATTTCTAAATGTTGGGCAGTGAAAAATTATATGGCTACCTTTGCAATGGCTGCAAGAGGTCTTTTTTGTAGGTGGGTGTATTGGTACTGCATTTTTAGTTTTGTTCAAGAGTCCATATGTGGGTTTGGGTGAGAATGATTTTCTCTGTGTCATATTTGATGACGTATTTTTGTTTCCTATCATTTCTAGAGTTCGGAAGCGAGACTCTAAGAAGTTTGTTAAAGTTTTTAATTCGGGCAATTCTGTGCTACTGTGGAGGCTCTGCTCCCATAATTGGTGCGTGTCTGGGTGCAATTTTTGTACAGTTAAGTATATAATTATTGGATCCCAATTATCGGTGTCTATTTTCAAGTTCTGAAGTGCCAGTAAAGCTTCAGTTATGTTATCCAGTAGCCTTTTAATATTGTCGGCAGTATCATGGTTTATGGTTGGGAGAGATAATAATTTTTTTAATTGCACGTTGACTAGGATTCGCTTATTTGAATAGCGTTCCTTGAGGAGTTGCCAAGCTGGTTTATAGTTTGCGTCGCATATTTCATAATGCCTGAGCAATTTTTCAGCTTCTCCTATTAGATTTGTTTTCAAAAAGTACAATTTATCGACGTCTCTTAAATTATTGTTATTGTGAATTACTGAGTTAAACAAGTCATGAAATGAGATCCATGTAGAATATTCTCCATTGAAGGTTGGTAGCTTGATTCTAGGGAGTCTTTCATTGTTACATGAGCTTGTGCTGGCTTGTGTTGTCTGTGGAGGATTTCTGGCAGACGGTGTTGGTGTTAGTCTGTCTATGTCCTCTTCCATGCCAGCAGCCTTTTCAATGTAGTACTCCTGAACCTCGCTAAATATTTCCTTCGTAAAATAATCTAGCTGGAGATCTTCTTTTGTCGCTCTCTTTTTAATTGCCCTATGCCGCGTTTGGAATTCTTTCCAGTATTCGGTAAACGTTTGTAAACGTTTTTCTGTCGATTTGACAGTTTTCTTTTTTCCTTCTCTTTGATGCCTTTTAAATAAATCTTCCATTAACTCTTTGACTTCTCTTTGGGACTGAACCAACTCTGGGAATAATATTCTTGCTAATCGGATTATTCTCCGAATCAGATGAGCTCTGAACCAAGAATGATTTTCTGCTGCGGCTCGTCGGCTTTATATAGCCGCCGCATCCAGTTATGAGCTTTCGCCTCTCGGTGTTGCCCTAGCGACGTTTATTGAATTGATGACTGAGGCGAAAGCAAATGATTTGACGTTAATGTCATTTGTTGTCATCAAAGATGTAAATATACAGAGGGATATACCTATAACTTGGTAAGATTTGATCTTTTTTTGATTTATTAATTAATTATTAATAATTTTTTGCCTGTTTCCAGATCGGATAAATATCGAGACTATCATCGGAAGTGGATTATTCATTGGAGAATAATTTACTTTAGATAAGTATTTGATTTTTGTTATATTTATTTGGTAAATGAATACTTTGTGGTTTTTTTTTTGTTTTGTAGGAAGATGTAGATAGAAGTGGAAAGCATCGAGGGAACGTAAATGAATCGGTGGACTGAAAAATATAAGAAGAAAAAACAACCACCTCGTCCGGGGTTTGTAACCGGGACCTTCCGCTTGCCGGGCGACTGCTCTTACCGCTGAGCTAACGACACCGATGATTTTCCCTCTGCATTTATCAATTTGTAACTAGCCTTCTCAGCCACGTTTCGCTTACAGCTGGCATTAACCAGTAACGATGAAAGCGCATAAATAAATTGCAAATTAATTTTTTATTTATTTTTCCTGCAGACGGGAATCGCACTTACACTTTTTAGAATCAGTCAATGATGGAGAAAGAAGAATTTTAAGAACTTTTATTTTTAATGATTCTAAATCAAATGTATAAATACAAGAAGAAAAAACAACCACCTCGTCCGGGGTTTGTAACCGGGACCTTCCGCTTGTCGGGTGACTGCTATTACCACTGAGCTAACGAGACAGATGATTTTCCCTCTTTCATTAATCAATTTGTACCTAGCTTACTAAGCCACGTTTTGCTTTCAGCTGGCATTAAACAGTAACAATGAAAGCGCACAAACAAATTGTAAATTCAATTTTTATTTATTTTTCCCGCGGACGAGAATCGAAACTACACTTGTTAGAATCGGTCAATGATGGAGAAAAAAGAATTTTAAGAACTTTTATTTTTAGTGATTCTAAATCAAGTATATATATGCAAGAAGAAAAACCAACCGCCTCGTCCGGGGATTTAAACCGGGACCTTCCGCTTGTCGGGTGACTGCTATTACCACTGAGCTAACGAGACAGATGATTTTCCCTCTTGCAGTTATCAATTTGTAACTAGCCTACTAAGCCACGTTTTGCTTTCAGCTGGCTTTAACCAGTAACAATGAAAGTGCACAAACAAATTGTAAATTCAATTTTTATTTATTTTTCCCGCGGACGGGAATCGAAACTACACCTGTTAGAATCGGTTAATGGTGGAGAAAGAAGAATTTTAAGAAGTTTTATTTTTAATGATTCTAAATCAAATTTATAAATACAAGAAGAAAAAACAACCACCTCGTCCGGGGTTTGTAACCGGGACCTTCCGCTTGCCGGGCGACTGCTCTTACCGCTGAGCTAACGACACCGATGATTTTCCCTCTGCATTTATCAATTTTTAACTAGCCTTCTAAGCCACGTTTTGATTTCAGCTGGCATTAACTAGTAACGATGTAAGCGCATAAATAAATTTAAAATTAAATTTTTATTTATTTTTCCCGCAGACGAGAATCGAAACTACACTTGTTAGAATCGGTCAATGATGGAGAAAAAAGAATTTTAAGAACTTTTATTTTTAATGATTCTAAATCAAGTTAATATATGCAAGAATAAAAAACAACCGCCTCGTCCGGGGATTTAAACCGGGACCTTCCGCTTGTCGGGTGACTGCTATTACCACTGAGCTATCGAGACAGATGATTTTCCCTCTTGCAGTTATCAATTTGTAACTAGCCTACTAAGCCACGTTTTGCTTTCAGCTGGCTTTAACCAGTAACAATGAAAGTGCACAAACAAATTGTAAATTCAATTTTTATTTATTTTTCCCGCGAACGGGAATCGAAACTACACTTGTTAGAATCGGTTAATGATGGAGAAAAAAGAATTTTAAGAATTTTATTTTTAATGATTCTAAATCAAATTTATAAATACAAGAAGAAAAAACAACCACCTCTTCCGGGGTTTGAAACCGGGACCTTCCGCTTGCCGGGCGACTGCTCTTACCGCTGAGCTAACGACACCGATGATTTTCCCTCTTGCATTTATCAATTTTTAACTAGCCTTCTTAACCACGTTTTGTTTTCAGCTGGCATTAACCAGTAATGATGAAAGCGCGTATATAAATTTAAAATTAAATTTTTATTTATTTTTCCCGCGGACGAGAATCGAAACTACACTTGTTAGAATCGGTCAATGATGGGGAAAAAAGAATTTTAAGAACTTTTATTTTTAATGATTCTAAATCAAGTTTATATATGCAAGAAGAAAAAATAACCGCCTCGTCCGGGGTTTGAAACCGGGACCTTCCACTTGCCGGGCGACTGCTCTTACCAGTGAGCTAACGAGACAGGTTATTTTCCCTCTTGCATTTATCAATTTGTAACTAGCCTACTAATCCACGGTTTGCTTTCAGTTGGCATTAACCAGTAACAATGAAAGCGCACAAACAAATTGTAAATTCAATTTTTATTTATTTTTCCCGCGGACGAGAATCGAAACTACACTTGTTAGAATCGGTCAATGATGGAGAAAAAAGAATTTTAAGAACTTTTACTTTTAATGATTCTAAATCAAATTTATATATGCATGAAGAAAAAATACACGCCTCGTCCGGGGTTTGAAACCGCGACCTTCCGTTTGCCGGGCGATTGCTCTTACCAGTGAGCTAACGAGACAGGTTATTTTCCCTCTTGCTTTTATCAATTTGTAACTAGCCTACTAATCCACGTTTTGCTTTAGGCTGGCTTTAACCAGTAACAATCAAAGTGCACAAACAAATTGTAAATTCAATTTTTATTTATTTTTCCCGCGGACGGGAATCTAAATTACACTTGTTAGAATCGGTCAATGATGGAGAAACAAGAACTTTAAGAACTTTTATTTTTAATGATTCTAAATCAAATTTAAGAAGAAAAAAAAAACCGCCTCGTCCGGGGTTTGAAACCGCGACCTTCCGTTTGCCGGGCGATTGCTCTTACCAGTGAGCTAACGAGACAGGTGATTTTCCCTCTTCCATTTATCAATTTGTAACTAGCCTACTAATCCACGTTTTGCTTTCAGATGGCTTTAACCAGTAACAATCAAAGTGCACAAACAAATTGTAAATTCAATTTTTATTTAATTTTCCCGCGGACGGGAATCGAAACTACACTTTTTAGAATAGGTTAATGATGGAGAAAGAAGAATTTTAAGAACTTTTATTTTTAATGATTGTAAATCAAATTTATAAATACAAGAAGAAAAAATAACCGCCTCGTCCGGGGTTTGAAACCGGGACCTTCCGCTTGCCGGGCGACTGCTCTTACCAGTGAGCTAACGAGACAGGTTATTTTCCCTCTTGCATTTATCAATTTGTAACTAGCCTACTAATCCACGTTTTGCTTTCAGTTGGCATTAACCAGTAACAAAGAAAGCGCACAAACAAATTGTAAATTCAATTTTTATTTATTTTTCCCGCGGACGGGAATCTAAATTACACTTGTTAGAATCGGTCAATGATGGAGAAACAAGAACTTTAAGAACTTTTATTTTTAATGATTCTAAATAAAATTTATAAATATAAGAAGAAAAAATAACCGCCTCGTCCGGGGTTTGAAACCGGGACCTTCCGCTTGCCGGGCGACTGCTCTTACCAGTGAGCTAACGAGATAGGTTATTTTCCCTCTTGCTTTTATCAATTTGTAACTAGCCTACTAATCCACGTTTTGCTTTAGGCTGGCTTTAACCAGTAACAATGAAATTGCACAAAGAAATTGTAAATTCAATTTTATTTATTTTTCCCGCGGACGGGAATCGAAACTACACTTGTTAGAATCGGTTAATGATGGAGAAAAAAGAATTTTAAGTACTTTTATTTTTAATGATTCTAAATCAAGTTTATATATGCAAGAAGAAAAAACAACCGCCTCGTCCGGGGATTTAAACCGGGACCTTCCGGTTGTCGGGTGACTGCTATTACCACTGAGCTAACGAGACAGATGATTTTCCCTCTTGCAGTTATCAATTTGTAACTAGCCAACAAAGCCACGTCTTGCTTTCAGCTGGCATGAACCCGTAACAATGAAAGCGCACAAACAAATTGTAAATTCAATTTTTATTTATATTTCCCGCGGACGGGAATCTAAATTACACTTGTTAGAATCGGTCAATGATGGAGAAACAAGAACTTTAAGAACTTTTATTTTTAATGATTCTAAATCAAATTTAAGAAGAAAAAAAAAACCGCCTCGTCCGGGGTTTGAAACCGCGACCTTCCGTTTGCCGGGCGATTGCTCTTACCAGTGAGCTAACGAGACAGGTGATTTTCCCTCTTCCATTTATCAATTTGTAACTAGCCTACTAATCCACGTTTTGCTTTCAGATGGCTTTAACCAGTAACAATCAAAGTGCACAAACAAATTGTAAATTCAATTTTTATTTAATTTTCCCGCGGACGGGAATCGAAGCTACACTTTTTAGAATAGGTTAATGATGGAGAAAGAAGAATTTTAAGAACTTTTATTTTTAATGATTTTAAATCAAATTTATAAATATAAGAAGAAAAAATAACCGCCTCGTCCGGGGTTTGAAACCGGGACCTTCCGCTTGCCGGGCGACTGCTCTTACCAGTGAGCTAACGAGACAGGTGATTTTCCCTCTACCATTTATCAATTTGTAACTGGCCTACTAATCCACGTTTTGCTTTCAGCTGGCTTTAACCAGTAACAATGAAAGCGCACAAACAAATTATAAATTCAATTTTTATTTATATTTCCCGCGGACGCGAATCGAAACTACACTTGTTAGAATCGGTTAATGATGGAGAAAGAAGAATTTTAAGAACTTTTATCTATAATGATTCTAAATCATGATTATAAACACAAGAAGAAAAAACAACCGCCTCTTCCGGGGTTTTAAACTGGGACCTTCCGCTTGCCGGGCGACTGCTCTTACCGCTGAGCTAACGACACCGATGATTTTCCCTCTGCATTTATCAATTTGTAACTAGCCTTCTAAGCCACGTTTCGCTTACAGCTGGCATTAACCAGTAACGATGAAAGCGCATAAATAAATTTAAAATTAAATTTTTATTTATTTTTCCCGCGGAAGAGAATCGAAACTACACTTGTTAGAATCGGTCAATGATGGAGAAAAAGGAACTTTAAGAACTTTTATTTTTAATAATTCTAAATCAAATTTATAAATATAAGAAAAAAAAACAACCGCCTCGTCCGGGGATTGAAACCGGGACCTTCCCCTTGCCGGGCGACTGCTCTTACCAGTGAGCTAACGAGACAGGTTATTTTCCCTCTTGCTTTTATCAATTTGTAACTAGCCTTCTAAGCCACGTTTTGATTTCAGCTGGCATTAACCAGTAACGATGAAAGCGCATAAATAAATTTAAAATTAAATTTTTATTTATTTTTCCCGCGGACGAGAATCGAAACTACACTTGTTAGAATCGGTCAATGATGGAGAAAAAAGAATTTTAAGAACTTTTATTTTTAATGATTCTAAATCAAATGTATAAATACAAGAAGAAAACCAACCGCCTCGTCCGCAGTTTTAAACCGGGACCTTCCGCTTGTCGGGTGACTGCTATTACCACTGAGCTAACGAGACAGATGATTTTCCCTCTTGCATTAATCAATTTGTAACTAGCTTACTAAGCCACGTTTTGCTTTCAGCTGGCATTAAACAGTAACAATGAAAGCGCACAAACAAATTGTAAATTCAATTTTTATTTATTTTTCCCGCGGACGGGAATCGAAACTACACTTGTTAGAATCGGTCAATGATGGAGAAATAAGAACTTTAAGAACTTTTATTTTTAATAATTCTAAATCAAATTTATAAACATAAGAAAAAAAAACAACCGCCTCGTCCGGGGATTGAAACCTGGACCTTACCCTTGCCGGGCGACTGCTCTTACCAGTGAGCTAACGAGACAGGTTATTTTCCCTCTTGCTTTTATCAATTTGTAACTAGCCTTCTAAGCCACGTTTTGATTTCAGCTGGCATTAACCAGTAACGATGAAAGCGCATAAATAAATTTAAAATTAAATTTTTATTTATTTTTCCCGAGGACGAGAATCGAAACTACACTTGTTAGAATCGGTCAATGATGGAGAAAGAAGAATTTTAAGAACTTTTATTTTTAATGATTCTAAATCAAATGTATACATACAAGAAGAAAACCAACCGCCTCGTCCGCGGTTTTAAACCGGGATCTTCCGCTTGTCGGGTGACTGCTATTACCACTGAGCTAACGAGACAGATGATTTTCCCTCTTGTATTAATCAATTTGTAACTAGCTTACTAAGCCACGTTTTGCTTTCAGCTGGCATTAAACAGTAACAATGAAAGCGCACAAACAAATCGTAAATTCAATTTTTATTTATTTTTCCCGGCGACGGGAATCGAAACTACACTTGTTAGAATCGGTTAATGGTGGAGAAAGAAGAATATTAAGAACTTTTATTTTTAATGATTCTAAATCAAATTTATAAATACAAGAAGAAAAAACAACCACCTCGTCCGGGGTTTGAAACCGGGACCTTCCGTTTGCCGGGCGACTGCTCTTACCGCTGAGCTAACGACACCGATGATATTCCCGCGGACGAGAATCGAAACTACACTTGTTAGAATCGGTCAATGATGGAGAAAAAAGAATTTTAAGAACTTTTATTTTTAATGATTCTAAATCAAATGTATAAATACAAGAAGAAAACCAACCGCCTCGTCCGCAGTTTTAAACCGGGACCTTCCGCTTGTCGGGTGACTGCTATTACCACTGAGCTAACGAGACAGATGATTTTCCCTCTTGCATTAATCAATTTGTAACTAGCTTACTAAGCCACGTTTTGCTTTCAGCTGGCATTAAACAGTAACAATGAAAGCGCACAAACAAATTGTAAATTCAATTTTTATTTATTTTTCCCGCGGACGGGAATCGAAACTACACTTGTTAGAATCGGTCAATGATGGAGAAATAAGAACTTTAAGAACTTTTATTTTTAATAATTCTAAATCAAATTTATAAACATAAGAAAAAAAAACAACCGCCTCGTCCGGGGATTGAAACCTGGACCTTCCCCTTGCCGGGCGACTGCTCTTACCAGTGAGCTAACGAGACAGGTTATTTTCCCTCTTGCTTTTATCAATTTGTAACTAGCCTTCTAAGCCACGTTTTGTTTTCAGCTGGCATTAACCAGTAACGATGAAAGCGCATATATAAATTTAAAATTAAATTTTTATTTATTTTTCCCGCGGACGAGAATCGAAACTACACTTGTTAGAATCGGTCAATGATGGGGAAAAAAGAATTTTAAGAACTTTTATTTTTAATGATTCTAAATCAAGTTTATATATGCAAGAAGAAAAAATAACCGCCTCGTCCGGGGTTTGAAACCGGGACCTTCCACTTGCCGGGCGACTGCTCTTACCAGTGAGCTAACGAGACAGGTTATTTTCCCTCTTGCATTTATCAATTTGTAACTAGCCTACTAATCCACGGTTTGCTTTCAGTTGGCATTAACCAGTAACAATGAAAGCGCACAAACAAGTTGTAAATTCAATTTTTATTTATTTTTCCCGCGGACGAGAATCGAAACTACACTTGTTAGAATCGGTCAATGATGGAGAAAAAAGAATTTTAAGAACTTTTATTTTTAATGATTCTAAATCAAATTTATATATGCATGAAGAAAAAATACACGCCTCGTCCGGGGTTTGAAACCGGGACCTTCCGCTTGCCGGGCGACTGCTCTTACCAGTGAGCTAACGAGACTGGTTATTTTCCCTCTTGCTTTTATCAATTTGTAACTAGCCTACTAATCCACGTTTTGCTTTAGGCTGGCTTTAACCAGTAACAATGAAATTTCACAAACAAATTGTAAATTCAATTTTTATTTATTTTTCCCGCGGACGGGAATCTAAATTACACTTGTTAGAATCGGTCAATGATGGAGAAACAAGAACTTTAAGAACTTTTATTTTTAATGATTCTAAATAAAATTTATAAATACAAGAAGAAAAAATAACCGCCTCGTCCGGGGTTTGAAACCGGGACCTTCCGCTTGCCGGGCGACTGCTCTTACCAGTGAGCTAACGAGACAGGTTATTTTCCCTCTTGCATTTATCAATTTGTAACTAGCCTACTAATCCACGTTTTGCTTTCAGTTGGCATTAACCAGTAACAATGAAAGCGCACAAACAAATTGTAAATTCAATTTTTATTTATTTTTCCCGCGGACGGGAATCTAAATTACACTTTAAGAACTTTTATTTTTAATGATTCTAAATAATATTTATAAATATAAGAAGAAAAAATAACCGCCTCGTCCGGGGTTTGAAACCGGGACCTTCCGCTTGCCGGGCGACTGCTCTTACCAGTGAGCTAACGAGATAGGTTATTTTCCCTCTTGCTTTTATCAATTTGTAACTAGCCTACTAATCCACGTTTTGCTTTAGGCTGGCTTTAACCAGTAACAATGAAATTGCACAAACAAATTGTAAATTCAATTTTATTTATTTTTCCCGCGGACGGGAATCGAAACTACACTTGTTAGAATCGGTTAATGATGGAGAAAAAAGAATTTTAAGTACTTTTATTTTTAATGATTCTAAATCAAGTTTATATATGCAAGAAGAAAAAACAACCGCCTCGTCCGGGGATTTAAACCGGGACCTTCCGCTTGTCGGGTGACTGCTATTACCACTGAGCTAACGAGACAGATGATTTTCCCTCTTGCAGTTATCAATTTATAACTAGCCTACTAAGCCACCTCTTGCCTTCAGCTGGCATGAACCAGTAACAATGAAAGCGCACAAACAAATTGTAAATTCACTTTTTATTTATTTTTCCCGCGGACGGGAATCTAAATTACACTTGTTAGAATCGGTCAATGATGGAGAAACAAGAATTAAGAACTTTTATTTTTAGTGATTCTAAACCAAATTTATAAATATAAGAAGAAAAAATAACCGCGTCGTCCGGGGTTTGAAACGGGGACCTTCCGCTTGCCGGGCGACTGCTGTTACCAGTGAGCTAACGAGATAGGTTATTTTCCCTCTTGCTTTTATCAATTTGTAACTAGCCTACTAATCCACGTTTTGCTTTAGGCTGGCTTTAACCAGTAACAATGAAATTGCACAAACAAATTGTAAATTCAATTTTATTTATTTTTCCCGCGGACGGGAATCGAAACTACACTTGTTAGAATCGGTTAATGATGGAGAAAAAAGAATTTTAAGAACTTTTATTTTTAATGATTCTAAATCAAATTTATAAATACAAGAAGAAAAAACAACCACCTCGTCCGGGGTTTGAAACCGGGGCCTTCCGCTTGCCGGGCGACTGCTCTTACCGCTGATCTAACGACACCGATGATTTTCCCTCTGCATTTATCAATTTTTAACTAGCCTTCTTAGCCACGTTTTGATTTCAGCTGGCATTAACCAGTAACGATGAAAGCGCATAAATAAATTTAAAATTAAATTTTTATTTATTTTTCCCGCGGACGAGAATCGAAACTACACTTGTTAGAATCGGTCAATGATGGAGAAAAAAGAATTTTAAGAACTTTTATTTTTAATGATTCTAAATCAAGTTTATACATGCAAGAAGAAAAAACAAACCGCCTCGTCCGGGGATTTAAACCGGGACCTTCCGCTTGTCGGGTGACTGCTATTACCACTGAGCTAACGAGACAGATGATTTTCCCTCTTGCAGTTATCAATTTATAACTAGCCTACTAAGCCACCTCTTGCCTTCAGCTGGCATGAACCAGTAACAATGAAAGCGCACAAACAAATTGTAAATTCACTTTTTATTTATTTTTCCCGCGGACGGGAATCTAAATTACACTTGTTAGAATCGGTCAATGATGGAGAAACAAGAATTAAGAACTTGTTAAGTTCAGAATTAAATTAATAACTTTTAGTTTCATTACTAGAGGAAAATATTGTTTATATAGAGTCAACAGTACTAGAGTAGACTGTAGGGCCAATAGTTCAAATAATTGTAGACCTGACTGTAAGCCGAAGTTGCATTATATTTTTTATTTTGATTGTTGTCAGAACAGGATTTTTGTTTTACACAGTTGTCAATGTTGTAGCTGGTAGGGAACCGTACCGCCATTTTGTTGGTGAGAAAAGTTTGCTGTCTTTCATTGACTGTCACGAAAAAAGAACCCTTGTATTGGAATAGGGAAATAAATTGTATCTCGAAAGTTGTCGAGCGTTTTATTTAAATTCATCGAAAATATTGTAAAAAGGCTTGCAATAAAACATTGGTCCATCAGAGCCGGATTTTTTGGAATAATAACATTATTGGAGACAACTTGGATCAAGAGACCGCCTTTTTCGTGGATATTTTCGTTTCTCATAGTCATCACAGCAGTGAATATCCAGAGTTAGTGCCTGGAATCTTGCGAGAAAGAAGATTGGAATTTGGGTTATCTGATTGTACCTGCAATCGAATTGTCGGATTCTTGGAATCACGTGCATACATCAGTATAACGGTCTGGTTAAAAAGCTCTTGCGTTGAACAGTAAGTACAACGGTTCTATTCATTTCGTTATATGATATATAAATTATATTCAACCACACTGTTATATATATGAATACATAAACGGTATAGAGTGTGAGGTAGAAATTACTTAATAAAAGGTGGCAATTAGAAACAATTTGGCAATATATAGGTGTGAAGGAAAATGACCGATTCAAATGCTTCTGGTAGTGAAGGGGAGGAACCGCATTCAGGGAAAAGTACTAATTCCGAATTGGCTGCGTTGAAAAGAAAACGAGCTTCTGCGCAAGGCAGCATTACTCGAATCAAGAATTTAGTGCAAGATGGTGGAGCATCGTTAAATCTCTACGAACTTGAAACGAGGTTAGGATTACTCGAGACTTATTTTGCTAGGGCAGTCGAGCTGCATAATAGGATAGAAGGTATAGATTCAGAGGAAAGGGCAAATACCGCTAAGCTATGTGAATTGGAAGAGGCATACTGTAGCACTAAATCAGCCATTCTCGCATACACAAGGGCTAAGGAAGGGGCTGCAGGCAGCATGGCCACTCAAACATCTTTTTGCATTCCCTCAATAAGACACCGAAATTTGCCGCAGCTGAAATTACCATTTTTCACAGGAAAATATACAGAGTTTTTAGATTTTTGGAATAAATTTAAAACGTTGGTAGATAATGATAGTGAGTTAGATGATGCCGAGAAGTTCCAGCACCTTTTGAACTGTTTAGGGGAAGAAGTCAAGGCAACAGTAGATAAGCTTGAGCCGACGTCCGATAATTATAAGAAAGCGAAAGATATGTTAGAGAAACGGTACCACAACAACTGCATTATATTGGGTGCTCATATTCGTGAGCTGTTTGAGCTACCGGCCGCAGTACAGAACTCTGTATCCAGTTTAAGAAAATTGCTAGACTCTGTCAATTCTCATTTGCAATCGATGTCGTCCATCGCCACAGATACGGATATTTATAACGGATTGATCTTGTACCTTGTTTTGTCGAAGGTCGACACGTCAACCCAAATTAAGTGGGACGATTTTAAAAAATTAAAGGATTATCCTAAATGGGAAGAGTTTTCAGAATTTTTAAATAGTCGGTGTCAAATCTTAGAAAATAGAGAGTTAACGAACAAAGCTAGTCCAGCCACGTTTTCTTTAAGATCATCTGCCTCTAAACCCAAACACAACATCAATAATCGAAGCAAATCAACGGTGTTAACATCAGTGGCTCAAAATGCATGCATCTATTGTCGGTCGTCAGAGCATCATATTGTAAAGTGCAGCAAATTTCTTAGCAAAACGCCCATTAATCGATTTTATGAAGTAAAACGATTATCACTATGCCTTAACTGTTTAGGAAAAGGTCATTCAACCATCAATTGTAGTAGTCCCAGATGTAGCACGTGTGGAGGTGCTCATCATGCTCTCTTACATAGGGATCAACCCAAAGCATTGTCGTATCAAGGTTCTTCGAAATTGAGCGACTATTCGGGTCCTGTCAATCATGTCTCAGCTAGAGCCTCGACACCGGGGCCACAGCCGGGAACGAGCGCTGGAAGTTCTCTCGTTACTTCATTTTTGTCGTCAGAACCTTCGAATAGGTCGCCGGCCCATGGATTGCACACCTTCTTAGCGACCGCCATCGTTTACATTGAGGACAAGTGGGGTTCCTTTATACCCTGCCGAGCGGTTCTGGATTCGGCATCTCAGTTAAATTTCCTTTGCGAGCCCTTGTTGAAGAAATTGAATTTAAAGAGATTTCGTATAAGGGAGGAAATTCATGGTATCGGAGACATAAGCAGCAAGGTCAATTATAAGACAAATGTTACTATAAAATCTCGTTGTGCAAATTATGTGACTAATCTCGAAATGTGGGTCCTGCAGTCAATAGCGGACAGCCAACCGGAAAGTATAATAGAGATAGATGATTGGAAGATTCCTAAGAACATTCAGTTGGCCGACCCACAGTTTAATTGTCCGGGAAAAATTGATATTCTGATTGGGGCTTCGGTTTTCTTTGAATTATTGTGCGTTGGACAAATAAAATTAAAAGAGAATTTACCAATCCTACAAAAAACTCTGTTAGGTTGGGTCGTAGCAGGACAATGCAGTTTCTCGGGAAATCATCAGGGGTTGTGTAGTATGGTAGCCATGAATTCGCACTCCCCTGAGGAGGGACTTCTGAAAATATTAGAGAGATTTTGGAATATAGAAAGCATTCAATCGCCACCTTTGATCTGGACTCAAGAGCAACAGGATAGTGAAGAGCATTTCCGTGAAAGTTGTAAACGGACAACTGAAGGTCGTTTTGTGGTAAGGTACCCCCTCAAGGATAGCCCTTCAGTCTTGGGGAATTCATATGAAATTGCTACTCGACGTTTCCTTTATTTGGAAAAAAAATTGGACAAAAACCCTGAATTGAAAAGACAATATGTGGCTTTCTTGAGAGAATATCGTGAGTTAAAACACATGGAGGCTATCCCGGCAGAAGAAGCGCATTCGGTGCGATATTATGTTCCTCATCACTGCATAGTGCGCCCAGAATCGTCTACTACCAAACTTAGAGTCGTTTTCGATTGCAGTTGTCCCACAAGCTCAAATATTTCCCTCAATGAGATTATGATGATAGGACCCCCACTTCAACAGGAATTGTTTGACATCTTAATTCGTTTTCGATCGCATAAATACGTCCTAACTGGTGACATATCCAAGATGTATCGTCAGATTTTGGTTGACGATGAGGACAAGCGCCTGCAGTGCATCCTGTGGCGGGAAGATTCTGCCGAAACGTTGCAGACGTTCCAGTTGAATACAGTCACCTATGGAACTGCGGCAGCACCGTTTCTCGCTACGCGGTGCCTGAAGCAGCTAGCAGATGAGTACGGGGTCACATACCCAATGGGGGCTAACATAATATACCGAGATTTTTATATGGATGATGTCATTACTGGGGCAGATTCCATTGATGAGCTTATCAAGATAAGAACCGAACTATGTGAAATTCTGAAGAAGGGACAATTCGAACTACGGAAATGGTGCGCGAACGAAGACAGTATTTTGGAGGGCATCCCATTGTCCGATCGGGAACAAACATTAAGGTTCAATGATTCCGATATTGTCAAAACTTTGGGTCTTGTTTGGCATCCTAAAGATGACAAGATGTGCATTCGATACTCTGCGGATACTGTCGCAAGGAAAATTACTAAAAGAACAGTGCTTTCGGAGACAGCCAGAATTTTCGACCCCCTGGGACTTATAAATCCAGTGACAGTACTAGCGAAGATATTTCTACAAGATTTATGGAAATTAAAATTGGACTGGGATGAGTCGCTGCCCATGAAATATTTGTATCAATGGGAAAGAATTGCAAGACAGCTCAACAAAATTATGCACATAGAAATTCCACGATTCGTACTGGTCAACCCAGAAATATCAAAGGTAGAGCTACACGGATTTTCGGATGCGTCCCAAAGAGCATATGGGTGCTGTATATATTTTCGGTCGATCAACAACACGGGCGAAATTGTCGTTAGCCTTTTGTGCGCGAAATCACGCGTTGCTCCAGTGAAGACGATTACATTACCCAGATTGGAACTGTGTGCAAGTGAGCTTTTGGCGCATCTAATGAACCGAGTCAAGAAAAATATCGATCGCTCAATAGACGAAATATATTGTTGGACAGATTCGGAAATTGTCCTAGATTGGTTAGCAGGTCACCCGTCCGATTGGCCCTCCTTTGTAGCGCACCGAGTGGCTAAAATTCAAGACGTATCGACTATCATTAAATGGAGACATGTACCAACGAAGAGTAATCCAGCAGATATAGTTTCAAGAGGAATGCTGCCAGAAGCCCTAATGCAATCAACACTTTGGTTTTCCGGTCCAACCTTCCTGCATCAACTAAAAACGGAATGGCCCACCAGAAAGCGAGCACCCCCTCCCAATTGCCTACATGAAAAATTGCCAGAGTCGAAAGTAAAGGCCAAAGTTATGTTAACGGTCAATGCAAGATTGGAGCCAATTACAGACCTCATCCGAACCCATAAGCAGATTAATTCATTTCGAAGGCTGCAAAGAATATTCGCCTATGTCCTGCGCTTCGCCGCTATCATTCGTCGTCGTTCAAAGGAACCAGAGACTCATCTAACCGAAGAATTTTCCGCTGAGGAACTAGACTCATCGCTAAGAGCAATCATCTGGAATATCCAGCGCACGGAATTCGCGCCTGAAATACTCGCATTAGAAAAGCAAAAGGAGGTGAACAATAAAAGTAGCCTGAAATCTTTAAGTCCCTTTCTCCAAAAGGATTCCGCACTGCATTTGCTAAGGGTAGGAGGGCGACTCCATAAAGCTGATACTTCATATCCAACGAAACATCCTATAATCCTCCCCAAAACCCATCCCTTTACCAAAACATTACTGAATCATTTGCATTTAACTAACTGTCATGCAGGTCCCCAAGCACTAGTGGGCATCTTGAGACAACGATTTTGGGTATCGAACGCTAGAAGCTTGGCCCGTCAAATTGTTCGCCGCTGCATAAGGTGCTTTCACTTTAAGCCACATAGGATCCAGCAGCTGATGGGAATTCTGCCACCCGAACGCGTTCAACCCGCCAGGCCTTTCGTCAACTCAGCCGTAGATTTCTGCGGTCCAGTTTGGACGCATTTTCGTATTCGAGGCAAACGACCAGAGAAGACGTACATAGCAGTTTTCTGCTGCTTTGCAACGAAGGCTGTCCATCTGGAGTGTGTTTCGGACCTCACGGCAGACGGGTTTATTGGCGCTTTAAAAAGATTCGTCGCTAGAAGAGGCCGATGTAGGAAATTGTTCTGCGATAATGCAACAAATTTCGTCGGAGCGCGGAACCAGTTAGCAGAATTGCACGAAGTTTTCAACAAGCAACCTATTAAGGATTACATTATTCGAATGTGCGCACAGGATGGGATCGATTTTCATCATGTGCCACCCCGCACTCCTCATTTCAATGGACTAGTCGAAGCAGCAGTAAAATCCATGAAGCACTTATTGTATCGTACACTCGCGCAAGCATCTCTAACGTTCGAAGAGCTAACCACCTTGGTAGCACAGATAGAGGCGATTCTAAACTCGCGCCCACTTACACCACTTTCTCCAGATCCAGCAGACTTCGACGTTTTAACGCCCGGCCACTTTCTCGTAGGAGAACCTCTTACTAGTATGATCGAACCAGATGCTCGGGAGTTAAAAATAGAATTGCTTCGGCGATGGCAACGTCTTCGAGTATTGCAGCAAACTTTATGGACGCGCTGGAGGAAGGAATACCTAACGAATCTTCAAAATCGCTTGAAATGGTCATCGGCATCGCCAAACGTTCGAAGGGACACGATGGTTTTTGTTGCGGATGAAGATTTGCCACCACAACGCTGGTTGCTAGGTCGCATTGAAAGGGTTCACCCCGGCCCGGATGGTCACGTGCGAGTGGTAGATGTCCGAACGAAGGTTGGTTTAATTCGTCGATCCATCCACAAGGTATGTCCATTGCCCGTCGAGGATCCATCATGTTGAAATACTACGTATTGTCAAGGGCGGCGGAATGTTAAGTTCAGAATTAAATTAATAACTTTTAGTTTCATTACTAGAGGAAAATATTGTTTATATAGAGTCAACAGTACTAGAGTAGACTGTAGGGCCAATAGTTCAAATAATTGTAGACCTGACTGTAAGCCGAAGTTGCATTATATTTTTTATTTTGATTGTTGTCAGAACAGGATTTTTGTTTTACACAGTTGTCAATGTTGTAGCTGGTAGGGAACCGTACCGCCATTTTGTTGGTGAGAAAAGTTTGCTGTCTTTCATTGACTGTCACGAAAAAAGAACCCTTGTATTGGAATAGGGAAATAAATTGTATCTCGAAAGTTGTCGAGCGTTTTATTTAAATTCATCGAAAATATTGTAAAAAGGCTTGCAATAAAACAGAACTTTTATTTTTAGTGATTCTAAACCAAATTTATAAATATAAGAAGAAAAAATAACCGCGTCGTCCGGGGTTTGAAACGGGGACCTTCCGCTTGCCGGGCGACTGCTCTTACCAGTGAGCTAACGAGATAGGTTATTTTCCCTCTTGCTTTTATCAATTTGTAACTAGCCTACTAATCCACGTTTTGCTTTAGGCTGGCTTTAACCAGTAACAATGAAATTGCACAAACAAATTGTAAATTCAATTTTATTTATTTTTCCCGCGGACGGGAATCGAAACTACACTTGTTAGAATCGGTTAATGATGGAGAAAAAAGAATTTTAAGTACTTTTATTTTTAATGATTCTAAATCAAGATTATATATGCAAGAAGAAAAAACAACCGCCTCGTCCGGGGATTTAAACCGGGACCTTCCGCTTGTCGGGTGACTGCTATTACCACTGAGCTAACGAGACAGATGATTTTCCCTCTTGCATTTATCAATTTGTAACTAGCCAACTAAGCCACGTCTTGCTTTCAGCTGGCATGAACCCGTAACAATGAAAGCGCACAAACAAATTGTAAATTCAATTTTTATTTATATTTCCCGCGGACGGGAATCTAAATTACACTTGTTAGAATCGGTCAATGATGAAGAAACAAGAACTTTAAGAACTTTTATTTTTAATGATTTTAAATCAAATTTATAAATATAAGAAGAAAAAATAACCGCCTCGTCCGGGGTTTGAAACCGGGACCTTCGCTTGCCGGGCGACTGCTCTTACCAGTGAGCTAACGAGACAGGTGATTTTCCCTCTACCATTTATCAATTTGTAACTGGCCTACTAATCCACGTTTTGCTTTCAGCTGGCTTTAACCAGTAACAATGAAAGCGCACATAAAAATTGTAAATTCAATTTTTATTTATTTTTCCCGCGGACGGGAATCTAAATTACACTTGTTAGAATCGGTCAAACATGAAGAAACAAGAACTTTAAGAACTTTTATTTTTAATGATTCTAAATCAAATTTATAAATATAAGAAGTTAAAATAACCGCCTCGTCCGGGGATTTAAACCGGGACCTTCCGCTTGTCGGGTGACTGCTATTACCACTGAGCTAACGAGACAGATGATTTTCCCTCTTGCAGTTATCAATTTGTAACTAGCCTACTAAGCCACGTTTTGCTTTCAGCTGGCTTTAACCAGTAACAATGAAAGTGCACAAACAAATTGTAAATTCAATTTTTATTTATTTTTCCCGCGGACGGGAATCGAAACTACACCTGTTAGAATCGGTTAATGGTGGAGAAAGAAGAATTTTAAGAAGTTTTATTTTTAATGATTCTAAATCAAATTTATAAATACAAGAAGAAAAAACAACCACCTCGTCCGGGGTTTGTAACCGGGACCTTCCGCTTGCCGGGCGACTGCTCTTACCGCTGAGCTAACGACACCGATGATTTTCCCTCTGCATTTATCAATTTTTAACTAGCCTTCTAAGCCACGTTTTGATTTCAGCTGGCATTAACTAGTAACGATGTAAGCGCATAAATAAATTTAAAATTAAATTTTTATTTATTTTTCCCGCAGACGAGAATCGAAACTACACTTGTTAGAATCGGTCAATGATGGAGAAAAAAGAATTTTAAGAACTTTTATTTTTAATGATTCTAAATCAAGTTAATATATGCAAGAATAAAAAACAACCGCCTCGTCCGGGGATTTAAACCGGGACCTTCCGCTTGTCGGGTGACTGCTATTACCACTGAGCTATCGAGACAGATGATTTTCCCTCTTGCAGTTATCAATTTGTAACTAGCCTACTAAGCCACGTTTTGCTTTCAGCTGGCTTTAACCAGTAACAATGAAAGTGCACAAACAAATTGTAAATTCAATTTTTATTTATTTTTCCCGCGAACGGGAATCGAAACTACACTTGTTAGAATCGGTTAATGATGGAGAAAAAAGAATTTTAAGAATTTTATTTTTAATGATTCTAAATCAAATTTATAAATACAAGAAGAAAAAACAACCACCTCTTCCGGGGTTTGAAACCGGGACCTTCCGCTTGCCGGGCGACTGCTCTTACCGCTGAGCTAACGACACCGATGATTTTCCCTCTTGCATTTATCAATTTTTAACTAGCCTTCTTAACCACGTTTTGTTTTCAGCTGGCATTAACCAGTAACGATGAAAGCGCGTATATAAATTTAAAATTAAATTTTTATTTATTTTTCCCGCGGACGAGAATCGAAACTACACTTGTTAGAATCGGTCAATGATGGGGAAAAAAGAATTTTAAGAACTTTTATTTTTAATGATTCTAAATCAAGTTTATATATGCAAGAAGAAAAAATAACCGCCTCGTCCGGGGTTTGAAACCGGGACCTTCCACTTGCCGGGCGACTGCTCTTACCAGTGAGCTAACGAGACAGGTTATTTTCCCTCTTGCATTTATCAATTTGTAACTAGCCTACTAATCCACGGTTTGCTTTCAGTTGGCATTAACCAGTAACAATGAAAGCGCACAAACAAATTGTAAATTCAATTTTTATTTATTTTTCCCGCGGACGAGAATCGAAACTACACTTGTTAGAATCGGTCAATGATGGAGAAAAAAGAATTTTAAGAACTTTTACTTTTAATGATTCTAAATCAAATTTATATATGCATGAAGAAAAAATACACGCCTCGTCCGGGGTTTGAAACCGCGACCTTCCGTTTGCCGGGCGATTGCTCTTACCAGTGAGCTAACGAGACAGGTTATTTTCCCTCTTGCTTTTATCAATTTGTAACTAGCCTACTAATCCACGTTTTGCTTTAGGCTGGCTTTAACCAGTAACAATCAAAGTGCACAAACAAATTGTAAATTCAATTTTTATTTATTTTTCCCGCGGACGGGAATCTAAATTACACTTGTTAGAATCGGTCAATGATGGAGAAACAAGAACTTTAAGAACTTTTATTTTTAATGATTCTAAATCAAATTTAAGAAGAAAAAAAAAACCGCCTCGTCCGGGGTTTGAAACCGCGACCTTCCGTTTGCCGGGCGATTGCTCTTACCAGTGAGCTAACGAGACAGGTGATTTTCCCTCTTCCATTTATCAATTTGTAACTAGCCTACTAATCCACGTTTTGCTTTCAGATGGCTTTAACCAGTAACAATCAAAGTGCACAAACAAATTGTAAATTCAATTTTTATTTAATTTTCCCGCGGACGGGAATCGAAACTACACTTTTTAGAATAGGTTAATGATGGAGAAAGAAGAATTTTAAGAACTTTTATTTTTAATGATTGTAAATCAAATTTATAAATACAAGAAGAAAAAATAACCGCCTCGTCCGGGGTTTGAAACCGGGACCTTCCGCTTGCCGGGCGACTGCTCTTACCAGTGAGCTAACGAGACAGGTTATTTTCCCTCTTGCATTTATCAATTTGTAACTAGCCTACTAATCCACGTTTTGCTTTCAGTTGGCATTAACCAGTAACAAAGAAAGCGCACAAACAAATTGTAAATTCAATTTTTATTTATTTTTCCCGCGGACGGGAATCTAAATTACACTTGTTAGAATCGGTCAATGATGGAGAAACAAGAACTTTAAGAACTTTTATTTTTAATGATTCTAAATAAAATTTATAAATATAAGAAGAAAAAATAACCGCCTCGTCCGGGGTTTGAAACCGGGACCTTCCGCTTGCCGGGCGACTGCTCTTACCAGTGAGCTAACGAGATAGGTTATTTTCCCTCTTGCTTTTATCAATTTGTAACTAGCCTACTAATCCACGTTTTGCTTTAGGCTGGCTTTAACCAGTAACAATGAAATTGCACAAAGAAATTGTAAATTCAATTTTATTTATTTTTCCCGCGGACGGGAATCGAAACTACACTTGTTAGAATCGGTTAATGATGGAGAAAAAAGAATTTTAAGTACTTTTATTTTTAATGATTCTAAATCAAGTTTATATATGCAAGAAGAAAAAACAACCGCCTCGTCCGGGGATTTAAACCGGGACCTTCCGGTTGTCGGGTGACTGCTATTACCACTGAGCTAACGAGACAGATGATTTTCCCTCTTGCAGTTATCAATTTGTAACTAGCCAACAAAGCCACGTCTTGCTTTCAGCTGGCATGAACCCGTAACAATGAAAGCGCACAAACAAATTGTAAATTCAATTTTTATTTATATTTCCCGCGGACGGGAATCTAAATTACACTTGTTAGAATCGGTCAATGATGGAGAAACAAGAACTTTAAGAACTTTTATTTTTAATGATTCTAAATCAAATTTAAGAAGAAAAAAAAAACCGCCTCGTCCGGGGTTTGAAACCGCGACCTTCCGTTTGCCGGGCGATTGCTCTTACCAGTGAGCTAACGAGACAGGTGATTTTCCCTCTTCCATTTATCAATTTGTAACTAGCCTACTAATCCACGTTTTGCTTTCAGATGGCTTTAACCAGTAACAATCAAAGTGCACAAACAAATTGTAAATTCAATTTTTATTTAATTTTCCCGCGGACGGGAATCGAAGCTACACTTTTTAGAATAGGTTAATGATGGAGAAAGAAGAATTTTAAGAACTTTTATTTTTAATGATTTTAAATCAAATTTATAAATATAAGAAGAAAAAATAACCGCCTCGTCCGGGGTTTGAAACCGGGACCTTCCGCTTGCCGGGCGACTGCTCTTACCAGTGAGCTAACGAGACAGGTGATTTTCCCTCTACCATTTATCAATTTGTAACTGGCCTACTAATCCACGTTTTGCTTTCAGCTGGCTTTAACCAGTAACAATGAAAGCGCACAAACAAATTATAAATTCAATTTTTATTTATATTTCCCGCGGACGCGAATCGAAACTACACTTGTTAGAATCGGTTAATGATGGAGAAAGAAGAATTTTAAGAACTTTTATCTATAATGATTCTAAATCATGATTATAAACACAAGAAGAAAAAACAACCGCCTCTTCCGGGGTTTTAAACTGGGACCTTCCGCTTGCCGGGCGACTGCTCTTACCGCTGAGCTAACGACACCGATGATTTTCCCTCTGCATTTATCAATTTGTAACTAGCCTTCTAAGCCACGTTTCGCTTACAGCTGGCATTAACCAGTAACGATGAAAGCGCATAAATAAATTTAAAATTAAATTTTTATTTATTTTTCCCGCGGAAGAGAATCGAAACTACACTTGTTAGAATCGGTCAATGATGGAGAAAAAGGAACTTTAAGAACTTTTATTTTTAATAATTCTAAATCAAATTTATAAATATAAGAAAAAAAAACAACCGCCTCGTCCGGGGATTGAAACCGGGACCTTCCCCTTGCCGGGCGACTGCTCTTACCAGTGAGCTAACGAGACAGGTTATTTTCCCTCTTGCTTTTATCAATTTGTAACTAGCCTTCTAAGCCACGTTTTGATTTCAGCTGGCATTAACCAGTAACGATGAAAGCGCATAAATAAATTTAAAATTAAATTTTTATTTATTTTTCCCGCGGACGAGAATCGAAACTACACTTGTTAGAATCGGTCAATGATGGAGAAAAAAGAATTTTAAGAACTTTTATTTTTAATGATTCTAAATCAAATGTATAAATACAAGAAGAAAACCAACCGCCTCGTCCGCAGTTTTAAACCGGGACCTTCCGCTTGTCGGGTGACTGCTATTACCACTGAGCTAACGAGACAGATGATTTTCCCTCTTGCATTAATCAATTTGTAACTAGCTTACTAAGCCACGTTTTGCTTTCAGCTGGCATTAAACAGTAACAATGAAAGCGCACAAACAAATTGTAAATTCAATTTTTATTTATTTTTCCCGCGGACGGGAATCGAAACTACACTTGTTAGAATCGGTCAATGATGGAGAAATAAGAACTTTAAGAACTTTTATTTTTAATAATTCTAAATCAAATTTATAAACATAAGAAAAAAAAACAACCGCCTCGTCCGGGGATTGAAACCTGGACCTTACCCTTGCCGGGCGACTGCTCTTACCAGTGAGCTAACGAGACAGGTTATTTTCCCTCTTGCTTTTATCAATTTGTAACTAGCCTTCTAAGCCACGTTTTGATTTCAGCTGGCATTAACCAGTAACGATGAAAGCGCATAAATAAATTTAAAATTAAATTTTTATTTATTTTTCCCGAGGACGAGAATCGAAACTACACTTGTTAGAATCGGTCAATGATGGAGAAAGAAGAATTTTAAGAACTTTTATTTTTAATGATTCTAAATCAAATGTATACATACAAGAAGAAAACCAACCGCCTCGTCCGCGGTTTTAAACCGGGATCTTCCGCTTGTCGGGTGACTGCTATTACCACTGAGCTAACGAGACAGATGATTTTCCCTCTTGTATTAATCAATTTGTAACTAGCTTACTAAGCCACGTTTTGCTTTCAGCTGGCATTAAACAGTAACAATGAAAGCGCACAAACAAATCGTAAATTCAATTTTTATTTATTTTTCCCGGCGACGGGAATCGAAACTACACTTGTTAGAATCGGTTAATGGTGGAGAAAGAAGAATATTAAGAACTTTTATTTTTAATGATTCTAAATCAAATTTATAAATACAAGAAGAAAAAACAACCACCTCGTCCGGGGTTTGAAACCGGGACCTTCCGTTTGCCGGGCGACTGCTCTTACCGCTGAGCTAACGACACCGATGATATTCCCGCGGACGAGAATCGAAACTACACTTGTTAGAATCGGTCAATGATGGAGAAAAAAGAATTTTAAGAACTTTTATTTTTAATGATTCTAAATCAAATGTATAAATACAAGAAGAAAACCAACCGCCTCGTCCGCAGTTTTAAACCGGGACCTTCCGCTTGTCGGGTGACTGCTATTACCACTGAGCTAACGAGACAGATGATTTTCCCTCTTGCATTAATCAATTTGTAACTAGCTTACTAAGCCACGTTTTGCTTTCAGCTGGCATTAAACAGTAACAATGAAAGCGCACAAACAAATTGTAAATTCAATTTTTATTTATTTTTCCCGCGGACGGGAATCGAAACTACACTTGTTAGAATCGGTCAATGATGGAGAAATAAGAACTTTAAGAACTTTTATTTTTAATAATTCTAAATCAAATTTATAAACATAAGAAAAAAAAACAACCGCCTCGTCCGGGGATTGAAACCTGGACCTTACCCTTGCCGGGCGACTGCTCTTACCAGTGAGCTAACGAGACAGGTTATTTTCCCTCTTGCTTTTATCAATTTGTAACTAGCCTTCTAAGCCACGTTTTGATTTCAGCTGGCATTAACCAGTAACGATGAAAGCGCATAAATAAATTTAAAATTAAATTTTTATTTATTTTTCCCGAGGACGAGAATCGAAACTACACTTGTTAGAATCGGTCAATGATGGAGAAAGAAGAATTTTAAGAACTTTTATTTTTAATGATTCTAAATCAAATGTATACATACAAGAAGAAAACCAACCGCCTCGTCCGCGGTTTTAAACCGGGATCTTCCGCTTGTCGGGTGACTGCTATTACCACTGAGCTAACGAGACAGATGATTTTCCCTCTTGTATTAATCAATTTGTAACTAGCTTACTAAGCCACGTTTTGCTTTCAGCTGGCATTAAACAGTAACAATGAAAGCGCACAAACAAATCGTAAATTCAATTTTTATTTATTTTTCCCGGCGACGGGAATCGAAACTACACTTGTTAGAATCGGTTAATGGTGGAGAAAGAAGAATATTAAGAACTTTTATTTTTAATGATTCTAAATCAAATTTATAAATACAAGAAGAAAAAACAACCACCTCGTCCGGGGTTTGAAACCGGGACCTTCCGTTTGCCGGGCGACTGCTCTTACCGCTGAGCTAACGACACCGATGATATTCCCGCGGACGAGAATCGAAACTACACTTGTTAGAATCGGTCAATGATGGAGAAAAAAGAATTTTAAGAACTTTTATTTTTAATGATTCTAAATCAAATGTATAAATACAAGAAGAAAACCAACCGCCTCGTCCGCAGTTTTAAACCGGGACCTTCCGCTTGTCGGGTGACTGCTATTACCACTGAGCTAACGAGACAGATGATTTTCCCTCTTGCATTAATCAATTTGTAACTAGCTTACTAAGCCACGTTTTGCTTTCAGCTGGCATTAAACAGTAACAATGAAAGCGCACAAACAAATTGTAAATTCAATTTTTATTTATTTTTCCCGCGGACGGGAATCGAAACTACACTTGTTAGAATCGGTCAATGATGGAGAAATAAGAACTTTAAGAACTTTTATTTTTAATAATTCTAAATCAAATTTATAAACATAAGAAAAAAAAACAACCGCCTCGTCCGGGGATTGAAACCTGGACCTTCCCCTTGCCGGGCGACTGCTCTTACCAGTGAGCTAACGAGACAGGTTATTTTCCCTCTTGCTTTTATCAATTTGTAACTAGCCTTCTAAGCCACGTTTTGTTTTCAGCTGGCATTAACCAGTAACGATGAAAGCGCATATATAAATTTAAAATTAAATTTTTATTTATTTTTCCCGCGGACGAGAATCGAAACTACACTTGTTAGAATCGGTCAATGATGGGGAAAAAAGAATTTTAAGAACTTTTATTTTTAATGATTCTAAATCAAGTTTATATATGCAAGAAGAAAAAATAACCGCCTCGTCCGGGGTTTGAAACCGGGACCTTCCACTTGCCGGGCGACTGCTCTTACCAGTGAGCTAACGAGACAGGTTATTTTCCCTCTTGCATTTATCAATTTGTAACTAGCCTACTAATCCACGGTTTGCTTTCAGTTGGCATTAACCAGTAACAATGAAAGCGCACAAACAAGTTGTAAATTCAATTTTTATTTATTTTTCCCGCGGACGAGAATCGAAACTACACTTGTTAGAATCGGTCAATGATGGAGAAAAAAGAATTTTAAGAACTTTTATTTTTAATGATTCTAAATCAAATTTATATATGCATGAAGAAAAAATACACGCCTCGTCCGGGGTTTGAAACCGGGACCTTCCGCTTGCCGGGCGACTGCTCTTACCAGTGAGCTAACGAGACTGGTTATTTTCCCTCTTGCTTTTATCAATTTGTAACTAGCCTACTAATCCACGTTTTGCTTTAGGCTGGCTTTAACCAGTAACAATGAAATTTCACAAACAAATTGTAAATTCAATTTTTATTTATTTTTCCCGCGGACGGGAATCTAAATTACACTTGTTAGAATCGGTCAATGATGGAGAAACAAGAACTTTAAGAACTTTTATTTTTAATGATTCTAAATAAAATTTATAAATACAAGAAGAAAAAATAACCGCCTCGTCCGGGGTTTGAAACCGGGACCTTCCGCTTGCCGGGCGACTGCTCTTACCAGTGAGCTAACGAGACAGGTTATTTTCCCTCTTGCATTTATCAATTTGTAACTAGCCTACTAATCCACGTTTTGCTTTCAGTTGGCATTAACCAGTAACAATGAAAGCGCACAAACAAATTGTAAATTCAATTTTTATTTATTTTTCCCGCGGACGGGAATCTAAATTACACTTTAAGAACTTTTATTTTTAATGATTCTAAATAATATTTATAAATATAAGAAGAAAAAATAACCGCCTCGTCCGGGGTTTGAAACCGGGACCTTCCGCTTGCCGGGCGACTGCTCTTACCAGTGAGCTAACGAGATAGGTTATTTTCCCTCTTGCTTTTATCAATTTGTAACTAGCCTACTAATCCACGTTTTGCTTTAGGCTGGCTTTAACCAGTAACAATGAAATTGCACAAACAAATTGTAAATTCAATTTTATTTATTTTTCCCGCGGACGGGAATCGAAACTACACTTGTTAGAATCGGTTAATGATGGAGAAAAAAGAATTTTAAGTACTTTTATTTTTAATGATTCTAAATCAAGTTTATATATGCAAGAAGAAAAAACAACCGCCTCGTCCGGGGATTTAAACCGGGACCTTCCGCTTGTCGGGTGACTGCTATTACCACTGAGCTAACGAGACAGATGATTTTCCCTCTTGCAGTTATCAATTTATAACTAGCCTACTAAGCCACCTCTTGCCTTCAGCTGGCATGAACCAGTAACAATGAAAGCGCACAAACAAATTGTAAATTCACTTTTTATTTATTTTTCCCGCGGACGGGAATCTAAATTACACTTGTTAGAATCGGTCAATGATGGAGAAACAAGAATTAAGAACTTTTATTTTTAGTGATTCTAAACCAAATTTATAAATATAAGAAGAAAAAATAACCGCGTCGTCCGGGGTTTGAAACGGGGACCTTCCGCTTGCCGGGCGACTGCTGTTACCAGTGAGCTAACGAGATAGGTTATTTTCCCTCTTGCTTTTATCAATTTGTAACTAGCCTACTAATCCACGTTTTGCTTTAGGCTGGCTTTAACCAGTAACAATGAAATTGCACAAACAAATTGTAAATTCAATTTTATTTATTTTTCCCGCGGACGGGAATCGAAACTACACTTGTTAGAATCGGTTAATGATGGAGAAAAAAGAATTTTAAGAACTTTTATTTTTAATGATTCTAAATCAAATTTATAAATACAAGAAGAAAAAACAACCACCTCGTCCGGGGTTTGAAACCGGGGCCTTCCGCTTGCCGGGCGACTGCTCTTACCGCTGATCTAACGACACCGATGATTTTCCCTCTGCATTTATCAATTTTTAACTAGCCTTCTTAGCCACGTTTTGATTTCAGCTGGCATTAACCAGTAACGATGAAAGCGCATAAATAAATTTAAAATTAAATTTTTATTTATTTTTCCCGCGGACGAGAATCGAAACTACACTTGTTAGAATCGGTCAATGATGGAGAAAAAAGAATTTTAAGAACTTTTATTTTTAATGATTCTAAATCAAGTTTATACATGCAAGAAGAAAAAACAAACCGCCTCGTCCGGGGATTTAAACCGGGACCTTCCGCTTGTCGGGTGACTGCTATTACCACTGAGCTAACGAGACAGATGATTTTCCCTCTTGCAGTTATCAATTTATAACTAGCCTACTAAGCCACCTCTTGCCTTCAGCTGGCATGAACCAGTAACAATGAAAGCGCACAAACAAATTGTAAATTCACTTTTTATTTATTTTTCCCGCGGACGGGAATCTAAATTACACTTGTTAGAATCGGTCAATGATGGAGAAACAAGAATTAAGAACTTGTTAAGTTCAGAATTAAATTAATAACTTTTAGTTTCATTACTAGAGGAAAATATTGTTTATATAGAGTCAACAGTACTAGAGTAGACTGTAGGGCCAATAGTTCAAATAATTGTAGACCTGACTGTAAGCCGAAGTTGCATTATATTTTTTATTTTGATTGTTGTCAGAACAGGATTTTTGTTTTACACAGTTGTCAATGTTGTAGCTGGTAGGGAACCGTACCGCCATTTTGTTGGTGAGAAAAGTTTGCTGTCTTTCATTGACTGTCACGAAAAAAGAACCCTTGTATTGGAATAGGGAAATAAATTGTATCTCGAAAGTTGTCGAGCGTTTTATTTAAATTCATCGAAAATATTGTAAAAAGGCTTGCAATAAAACATTGGTCCATCAGAGCCGGATTTTTTGGAATAATAACATTATTGGAGACAACTTGGATCAAGAGACCGCCTTTTTCGTGGATATTTTCGTTTCTCATAGTCATCACAGCAGTGAATATCCAGAGTTAGTGCCTGGAATCTTGCGAGAAAGAAGATTGGAATTTGGGTTATCTGATTGTACCTGCAATCGAATTGTCGGATTCTTGGAATCACGTGCATACATCAGTATAACGGTCTGGTTAAAAAGCTCTTGCGTTGAACAGTAAGTACAACGGTTCTATTCATTTCGTTATATGATATATAAATTATATTCAACCACACTGTTATATATATGAATACATAAACGGTATAGAGTGTGAGGTAGAAATTACTTAATAAAAGGTGGCAATTAGAAACAATTTGGCAATATATAGGTGTGAAGGAAAATGACCGATTCAAATGCTTCTGGTAGTGAAGGGGAGGAACCGCATTCAGGGAAAAGTACTAATTCCGAATTGGCTGCGTTGAAAAGAAAACGAGCTTCTGCGCAAGGCAGCATTACTCGAATCAAGAATTTAGTGCAAGATGGTGGAGCATCGTTAAATCTCTACGAACTTGAAACGAGGTTAGGATTACTCGAGACTTATTTTGCTAGGGCAGTCGAGCTGCATAATAGGATAGAAGGTATAGATTCAGAGGAAAGGGCAAATACCGCTAAGCTATGTGAATTGGAAGAGGCATACTGTAGCACTAAATCAGCCATTCTCGCATACACAAGGGCTAAGGAAGGGGCTGCAGGCAGCATGGCCACTCAAACATCTTTTTGCATTCCCTCAATAAGACACCGAAATTTGCCGCAGCTGAAATTACCATTTTTCACAGGAAAATATACAGAGTTTTTAGATTTTTGGAATAAATTTAAAACGTTGGTAGATAATGATAGTGAGTTAGATGATGCCGAGAAGTTCCAGCACCTTTTGAACTGTTTAGGGGAAGAAGTCAAGGCAACAGTAGATAAGCTTGAGCCGACGTCCGATAATTATAAGAAAGCGAAAGATATGTTAGAGAAACGGTACCACAACAACTGCATTATATTGGGTGCTCATATTCGTGAGCTGTTTGAGCTACCGGCCGCAGTACAGAACTCTGTATCCAGTTTAAGAAAATTGCTAGACTCTGTCAATTCTCATTTGTAATCGATGTCGTCCATCGCCACAGATACGGATATTTATAACGGATTGATCTTGTACCTTGTTTTGTCGAAGGTCGACACGTCAACCCAAATTAAGTGGGACGATTTTAAAAAATTAAAGGATTATCCTAAATGGGAAGAGTTTTCAGAATTTTTAAATAGTCGGTGTCAAATCTTAGAAAATAGAGAGTTAACGAACAAAGCTAGTCCAGCCACGTTTTCTTTAAGATCATCTGCCTCTAAACCCAAACACAACATCAATAATCGAAGCAAATCAACGGTGTTAACATCAGTGGCTCAAAATGCATGCATCTATTGTCGGTCGTCAGAGCATCATATTGTAAAGTGCAGCAAATTTCTTAGCAAAACGCCCATTAATCGATTTTATGAAGTAAAACGATTATCACTATGCCTTAACTGTTTAGGAAAAGGTCATTCAACCATCAATTGTAGTAGTCCCAGATGTAGCACGTGTGGAGGTGCTCATCATGCTCTCTTACATAGGGATCAACCCAAAGCATTGTCGTATCAAGGTTCTTCGAAATTGAGCGACTATTCGGGTCCTGTCAATCATGTCTCAGCTAGAGCCTCGACACCGGGGCCACAGCCGGGAACGAGCGCTGGAAGTTCTCTCGTTACTTCATTTTTGTCGTCAGAACCTTCGAATAGGTCGCCGGCCCATGGATTGCACACCTTCTTAGCGACCGCCATCGTTTACATTGAGGACAAGTGGGGTTCCTTTATACCCTGCCGAGCGGTTCTGGATTCGGCATCTCAGTTAAATTTCCTTTGCGAGCCCTTGTTGAAGAAATTGAATTTAAAGAGATTTCGTATAAGGGAGGAAATTCATGGTATCGGAGACATAAGCAGCAAGGTCAATTATAAGACAAATGTTACTATAAAATCTCGTTGTGCAAATTATGTGACTAATCTCGAAATGTGGGTCCTGCAGTCAATAGCGGACAGCCAACCGGAAAGTATAATAGAGATAGATGATTGGAAGATTCCTAAGAACATTCAGTTGGCCGACCCACAGTTTAATTGTCCGGGAAAAATTGATATTCTGATTGGGGCTTCGGTTTTCTTTGAATTATTGTGCGTTGGACAAATAAAATTAAAAGAGAATTTACCAATCCTACAAAAAACTCTGTTAGGTTGGGTCGTAGCAGGACAATGCAGTTTCTCGGGAAATCATCAGGGGTTGTGTAGTATGGTAGCCATGAATTCGCACTCCCCTGAGGAGGGACTTCTGAAAATATTAGAGAGATTTTGGAATATAGAAAGCATTCAATCGCCACCTTTGATCTGGACTCAAGAGCAACAGGATAGTGAAGAGCATTTCCGTGAAAGTTGTAAACGGACAACTGAAGGTCGTTTTGTGGTAAGGTACCCCCTCAAGGATAGCCCTTCAGTCTTGGGGAATTCATATGAAATTGCTACTCGACGTTTCCTTTATTTGGAAAAAAATTGGACAAAAACCCTGAATTGAAAAGACAATATGTGGCTTTCTTGAGAGAATATCGTGAGTTAAAACACATGGAGGCTATCCCGGCAGAAGAAGCGCATTCGGTGCGATATTATGTTCCTCATCACTGCATAGTGCGCCCAGAATCGTCTACTACCAAACTTAGAGTCGTTTTCGATTGCAGTTGTCCCACAAGCTCAAATATTTCCCTCAATGAGATTATGATGATAGGACCCCCACTTCAACAGGAATTGTTTGACATCTTAATTCGTTTTCGATCGCATAAATACGTCCTAACTGGTGACATATCCAAGATGTATCGTCAGATTTTGGTTGACGATGAGGACAAGCGCCTGCAGTGCATCCTGTGGCGGGAAGATTCTGCCGAAACGTTGCAGACGTTCCAGTTGAATACAGTCACCTATGGAACTGCGGCAGCACCGTTTCTCGCTACGCGGTGCCTGAAGCAGCTAGCAGATGAGTACGGGGTCACATACCCAATGGGGGCTAACATAATATACCGAGATTTTTATATGGATGATGTCATTACTGGGGCAGATTCCATTGATGAGCTTATCAAGATAAGAACCGAACTATGTGAAATTCTGAAGAAGGGACAATTCGAACTACGGAAATGGTGCGCGAACGAAGACAGTATTTTGGAGGGCATCCCATTGTCCGATCGGGAACAAACATTAAGGTTCAATGATTCCGATATTGTCAAAACTTTGGGTCTTGTTTGGCATCCTAAAGATGACAAGATGTGCATTCGATACTCTGCGGATACTGTCGCAAGGAAAATTACTAAAAGAACAGTGCTTTCGGAGACAGCCAGAATTTTCGACCCCCTGGGACTTATAAATCCAGTGACAGTACTAGCGAAGATATTTCTACAAGATTTATGGAAATTAAAATTGGACTGGGATGAGTCGCTGCCCATGAAATATTTGTATCAATGGGAAAGAATTGCAAGACAGCTCAACAAAATTATGCACATAGAAATTCCACGATTCGTACTGGTCAACCCAGAAATATCAAAGGTAGAGCTACACGGATTTTCGGATGCGTCCCAAAGAGCATATGGGTGCTGTATATATTTTCGGTCGATCAACAACACGGGCGAAATTGTCGTTAGCCTTTTGTGCGCGAAATCACGCGTTGCTCCAGTGAAGACGATTACATTACCCAGATTGGAACTGTGTGCAAGTGAGCTTTTGGCGCATCTAATGAACCGAGTCAAGAAAAATATCGATCGCTCAATAGACGAAATATATTGTTGGACAGATTCGGAAATTGTCCTAGATTGGTTAGCAGGTCACCCGTCCGATTGGCCCTCCTTTGTAGCGCACCGAGTGGCTAAAATTCAAGACGTATCGACTATCATTAAATGGAGACATGTACCAACGAAGAGTAATCCAGCAGATATAGTTTCAAGAGGAATGCTGCCAGAAGCCCTAATGCAATCAACACTTTGGTTTTCCGGTCCAACCTTCCTGCATCAACTAAAAACGGAATGGCCCACCAGAAAGCGAGCACCCCCTCCCAATTGCCTACATGAAAAATTGCCAGAGTCGAAAGTAAAGGCCAAAGTTATGTTAACGGTCAATGCAAGATTGGAGCCAATTACAGACCTCATCCGAACCCATAAGCAGATTAATTCATTTCGAAGGCTGCAAAGAATATTCGCCTATGTCCTGCGCTTCGCCGCTATCATTCGTCGTCGTTCAAAGGAACCAGAGACTCATCTAACCGAAGAATTTTCCGCTGAGGAACTAGACTCATCGCTAAGAGCAATCATCTGGAATATCCAGCGCACGGAATTCGCGCCTGAAATACTCGCATTAGAAAAGCAAAAGGAGGTGAACAATAAAAGTAGCCTGAAATCTTTAAGTCCCTTTCTCCAAAAGGATTCCGCACTGCATTTGCTAAGGGTAGGAGGGCGACTCCATAAAGCTGATACTTCATATCCAACGAAACATCCTATAATCCTCCCCAAAACCCATCCCTTTACCAAAACATTACTGAATCATTTGCATTTAACTAACTGTCATGCAGGTCCCCAAGCACTAGTGGGCATCTTGAGACAACGATTTTGGGTATCGAACGCTAGAAGCTTGGCCCGTCAAATTGTTCGCCGCTGCATAAGGTGCTTTCACTTTAAGCCACATAGGATCCAGCAGCTGATGGGAATTCTGCCACCCGAACGCGTTCAACCCGCCAGGCCTTTCGTCAACTCAGCCGTAGATTTCTGCGGTCCAGTTTGGACGCATTTTCGTATTCGAGGCAAACGACCAGAGAAGACGTACATAGCAGTTTTCTGCTGCTTTGCAACGAAGGCTGTCCATCTGGAGTGTGTTTCGGACCTCACGGCAGACGGGTTTATTGGCGCTTTAAAAAGATTCGTCGCTAGAAGAGGCCGATGTAGGAAATTGTTCTGCGATAATGCAACAAATTTCGTCGGAGCGCGGAACCAGTTAGCAGAATTGCACGAAGTTTTCAACAAGCAACCTATTAAGGATTACATTATTCGAATGTGCGCACAGGATGGGATCGATTTTCATCATGTGCCACCCCGCACTCCTCATTTCAATGGACTAGTCGAAGCAGCAGTAAAATCCATGAAGCACTTATTGTATCGTACACTCGCGCAAGCATCTCTAACGTTCGAAGAGCTAACCACCTTGGTAGCACAGATAGAGGCGATTCTAAACTCGCGCCCACTTACACCACTTTCTCCAGATCCAGCAGACTTCGACGTTTTAACGCCCGGCCACTTTCTCGTAGGAGAACCTCTTACTAGTATGATCGAACCAGATGCTCGGGAGTTAAAAATAGAATTGCTTCGGCGATGGCAACGTCTTCGAGTATTGCAGCAAACTTTATGGACGCGCTGGAGGAAGGAATACCTAACGAATCTTCAAAATCGCTTGAAATGGTCGTCGGCATCGCCAAACGTTCGAAGGGACACGATGGTTTTTGTTGCGGATGAAGATTTGCCACCACAACGCTGGTTGCTAGGTCGCATTGAAAGGGTTCACCCCGGCCCGGATGGTCACGTGCGAGTGGTAGATGTCCGAACGAAGGTTGGTTTAATTCGTCGATCCATCCACAAGGTATGTCCATTGCCCGTCGAGGATCCATCATGTTGAAATACTACGTATTGTCAAGGGCGGCGGAATGTTAAGTTCAGAATTAAATTAATAACTTTTAGTTTCATTACTAGAGGAAAATATTGTTTATATAGAGTCAACAGTACTAGAGTAGACTGTAGGGCCAATAGTTCAAATAATTGTAGACCTGACTGTAAGCCGAAGTTGCATTATATTTTTTATTTTGATTGTTGTCAGAACAGGATTTTTGTTTTACACAGTTGTCAATGTTGTAGCTGGTAGGGAACCGTACCGCCATTTTGTTGGTGAGAAAAGTTTGCTGTCTTTCATTGACTGTCACGAAAAAAGAACCCTTGTATTGGAATAGGGAAATAAATTGTATCTCGAAAGTTGTCGAGCGTTTTATTTAAATTCATCGAAAATATTGTAAAAAGGCTTGCAATAAAACAGAACTTTTATTTTTAGTGATTCTAAACCAAATTTATAAATATAAGAAGAAAAAATAACCGCGTCGTCCGGGGTTTGAAACGGGGACCTTCCGCTTGCCGGGCGACTGCTCTTACCAGTGAGCTAACGAGATAGGTTATTTTCCCTCTTGCTTTTATCAATTTGTAACTAGCCTACTAATCCACGTTTTGCTTTAGGCTGGCTTTAACCAGTAACAATGAAATTGCACAAACAAATTGTAAATTCAATTTTATTTATTTTTCCCGCGGACGGGAATCGAAACTACACTTGTTAGAATCGGTTAATGATGGAGAAAAAAGAATTTTAAGTACTTTTATTTTTAATGATTCTAAATCAAGATTATATATGCAAGAAGAAAAAACAACCGCCTCGTCCGGGGATTTAAACCGGGACCTTCCGCTTGTCGGGTGACTGCTATTACCACTGAGCTAACGAGACAGATGATTTTCCCTCTTGCATTTATCAATTTGTAACTAGCCAACTAAGCCACGTCTTGCTTTCAGCTGGCATGAACCCGTAACAATGAAAGCGCACAAACAAATTGTAAATTCAATTTTTATTTATATTTCCCGCGGACGGGAATCTAAATTACACTTGTTAGAATCGGTCAATGATGAAGAAACAAGAACTTTAAGAACTTTTATTTTTAATGATTTTAAATCAAATTTATAAATATAAGAAGAAAAAATAACCGCCTCGTCCGGGGTTTGAAACCGGGACCTTCGCTTGCCGGGCGACTGCTCTTACCAGTGAGCTAACGAGACAGGTGATTTTCCCTCTACCATTTATCAATTTGTAACTGGCCTACTAATCCACGTTTTGCTTTCAGCTGGCTTTAACCAGTAACAATGAAAGCGCACATAAAAATTGTAAATTCAATTTTTATTTATTTTTCCCGCGGACGGGAATCTAAATTACACTTGTTAGAATCGGTCAAACATGAAGAAACAAGAACTTTAAGAACTTTTATTTTTAATGATTCTAAATCAAATTTATAAATATAAGAAGTTAAAATAACCGCCTCGTCCGGGGTTTGAAACCGCGACCTTCCGCTTGCCGGGCGACTGCTCTTACCAGTGAGCTAACGAGACAGGTGATTTTCCCTCTACCATTTATCAATTTGTAACTGGCCTACTAATCCACGTTTTGCTTTCAGTTGGCATTAACCAGTAACAATGAAAGCGCACAAACAAATTGTAAATTCAATTTTTATTTATTTTTTCCGCGGACGGGTATCTAAATTACACTTGTTAGAATCGGTCAATGATGGAGAAACAAGAACTTTAAGAACTTTTATTTTTAATGATTCTAAATCAAATTTATAAATATAAGAAGAAAAAATAACCGCCTCGTCCGGGGTTTGAAACCGGGACCTTCCGCTTGCCGGGCGACTGCTCTTACCAGTGAGCTAACGAGACAGGTGATTTTCCCTCTACCATTTATCAATTTGTAACTGGCCTACTAATCCACGTTTTGCTTTCAGCTGGCTTTAACCAGTAACAATGAAAGCGCACAAACAAATTATAAATTCAGTTTTTATTTATTTTTCCCGCGGACGGGAATCGAAACTACACTTGTTAGAATCGGTTAATGATGGAGAAAGAAGAATTTTAAGAATTTTATCTATAATGATTCTAAATCATGATTATAAACACAAGAAGAAAAAACAACCGCCTCTTCCGGGGTTTGAAACTGGGACCTTCCGCTTGCCGGGCGACTGCTCTTACCGCTGAGCTAACGACACCGATGATTTTCCCTCTGCATTTATCAATTTGTAACTAGCCTTCTAAGCCACGTTTCGCTTACAGCTGGCATTAACCAGTAACGATGAAAGCGCATAAATAAATTTAAAATTAAATTTTTATTTATTTTTCCCGCGGAAGAGAATCGAAACTACACTTGTTAGAATCGGTCAATGATGGAGAAAAAAGAACTTTAAGAACTTTTATTTTTAATAATTCTAAATCAAATTTATAAATATAAGAAAAAAAACAACCGCCTCGTCCGGGGATTGAAACCGGGACCTTCCCCTTGCCGGGCGACTGCTCTTACCAGTGAGCTAACGAGACAGGTTATTTTCCCTCTTGCTTTTATCAATTTGTAACTAGCCTTCTAAGCCACGTTTTGATTTCATCTGGCATTAACCAGTAACGATGAAAGCGCATAAATAAATTTAAAATTAAATTTTTATTTATTTTTCCCGCGGACGAGAATCGAAACTACACTTGTTAGAATCGGTCAATGATGGAGAAAAAAGAATTTTAAGAACTTTTATTTTTAATGATTCTAAATCAAATGTATAAATACAAGAAGAAAACCAACCGCCTCGTCCGCAGTTTTAAACCGGGACCTTCCGCTTGTCGGGTGACTGCTATTACCAATGAGCTAACGAGACAGATGATTTTCCCTCTTGCATTAATCAATTTGTAACTAGCTTACTAAGCCACATTTTGCTTTCAGCTGGCATTAAACAGTAACAATGAAAGCGCACAAACAAATTGTAAATTCAATTTTTATTTATTTTTCCCGCGGACGGGAATCGAAACTACACTTGTTAGAATCGGTCAATGATGGAGAAATAAGAACTTTAAGAACTTTTATTTTTAATAATTCTAAATCAAATTTATAAATATAAGAAAAAAAAACAACCGCCTCGTCCGGGGATTGAAACCGGGACCTTCCCCTTGCCGGGCGACTGCTCTTAGCAGTGAGCTAACGAGACAGGTTATTTTCCCTCTTGCTTTTATCAATTTGTAACTAGCCTTCTAAGCCACGTTTTGATTTCAGCTGGCATTAACCAGTAACGATGAAAGCGCATAAATAAATTTAAAATTAAATTTTTATTTATTTTTCCCGCGGACGAGAATCGAAACTACACTTGTTAGAATCGGTCAATGATGGAGAAAAAAGAATTTTAAGAACTTTTATTTTTAATGATTCTAAATCAAATGTATAAATACAAGAAGAAAACCAACCGCCTCGTCCGCAGTTTTAAACCGGGACCTTCCGCTTGTCGGGTGACTGCTATTACCACTGAGCTAACGAGACAGATGATTTTCCCTCTTGCATTAATCAATTTGTAACTAGCTTACTAAGCCACGTTTTGCTTTCAGCTGGCTTTAACCAGTAACAATGAAAGTGTACAAACAAATTGTAAATTCAATTTTTATTTATTTTTCCTGCGGACGGGAATCGAAACTACACCTGTTAGAATCGGTTAATGGTGGAGAAAGAAGAATTTTAAGAAGTTTTATTTTTAATGATTCTAAATCAAATTTATAAATACAAGAGGAAAAAACAACCACCTCGTCCGCTGTTTGAAACCGGGACCTTCCGCTTGCCGGGCGACTGCTCTTACCGCTGATCTGACGACACCGATGATTTTCCCTCTGCATTTATCAATTTTTAACTAGCCTTCTTATCCACGTTTTGATTTCAGCTGGCATTAACCAGTAACGATGAAAGCGCATAAATAAATTTAAAATTAAATTTTTATTTATTTTTCCCGCGGACGAGAATCGAAACTACACTTGTTAGAATCGGTCAATGGTGGAGAAAAAAGAATTTTAAGAACTTTTATTTTTAATGATTCTAAATCAAGTTTATACATGCAAGAAGAAAAAACAAACCGCCTCGTCCGGGGATTTAAACCGGGATCTTCCGCTCGTCGGGTGACTGCTATTACCACTGAGCTAACGAGACAGATGATTTTCCCTCTTGCATTTATCAATTTGTAACTAGCCAATTAAGCCACGTCTTGCTTTCAGCTGGCATGAACCCGTAACAATGAAAGCGCACAAACGAATTGTAAATTCAATTTTTATTTATATTTCCCGCGGACGGGAATCTAAATTACACTTGTTAGAATCGGTCAATGATGAAGAAACAAGAACTTTAAGAACTTTTATTTTTAATGATTTTAAATCAAATTTATAAATATAAGAAGAAAAAATAACCGCCTCGTCCGGGGTTTGAAACCGGGACCTTCGCTTGCCGGGCGACTGCTCTTACCAGTGAGCTAACGAGACATGTGATTTTCCCTCTACCATTTATCAATTTGTAACTGGCCTACTAATCCACGTTTTGCTTTCAGCTGGCTTTAACCAGTAACAATGAAAGCGCACATACAAATTGTAAATTCAATTTTTATTTATTTTTCCCGCGGACGGGAATCTAAATTACACTTGTTAGAATCGGTCAATCATGAAGAAACAAGAACTTTAAGAACTTTTATTTTTAATGATTCTAAATGAAATTTATAAATATAAGAAGATAAAACAACCGCCTCGTCCGGGGTTTGAAACCGGGACCTTCCGCTTGCCGGGCGACTGCTCTTACCAGTGAGCTAACGAGACAGGTGATTTTCCCTCTACCATTTATCAATTTGTAACTGGCCTACTAATCCACGTTTTGCTTTTAGTTGGCATTAACCAGTAACAATGAAAGCGCACAAACAAATTGTAAATTCAATTTTTATTTATTTTTCCCGCGGACGGGTATCTAAATTACACTTGTTAGAATCGGTCAATGATGGAGAAACAAGAACTTTAAGAACTTTTATTTTTAATGATTCTAAATCAAATTTATAAATATAAGAAGAAAAAATAACGGCCTCGTCCGGGGTTTGAAACCGGGACCTTCCGCTTGCCGGGCGACTTCTCTTACCGCTGAGCTAACGACACCGATGATTTTCCCTCTGCATTTATCAATTTTTAACTAGCCTTCTCAGCCACGTTTTGATTTCGGCTGGCATTAACCAGTAACGATGAGAGCGCATAAATAAATTTAAAATTAAATTTTTATTTATTTTTCCCGCGGTCGAGAATCGAAACTACACTTGTTAGAATCGGTCAATGATGGAGAAAAAAGAATTTTAAGAACTTTTATTTCTAATGATTCTAAATCAAGTTTATATATGCAAGAAGAAAAAACAACCGCCTCGTCCGGGGATTTAAACCGGGACCTTCCGCTCGTCGGGTGACTGCTATTACCACTGAGCTAACGAGACAGATGATTTTCCCTCTTGCATTTATCAATTTGTAACTAGCCAACTAAGCCACGTCTTGCTTTCAGCTGGCATGAACCCGTAACAATGAAAGCGCACAAACAAATTGTAAATTCAATTTTTATTTATATTTCCCGCGGACGGGAATCTAAATTACACTTGTTAGAATCGGTCAATGATGAAGAAACAAGAACTTTAAGAACTTTTATTTTTAATGATTTTAAATCAAATTGATAAATATAAGAAGAAAAAATAACCGCCTCGTCCGGGGTTTGAAACCGGGACCTTCGCTTGCCGGGCGACTGCTCTTACCAGTGAGCTAACGAGACAGGTGATTTTCCCTCTACCATTTATCAATTTGTAACTGGCCTACTAATCCACGTTTTGCTTTCAGCTGGCTTTAACCAGTAACAATGAAAGCGCACATACAAATTGTAAATTCAATTTTTATTTATTTTTCCCGCGGACGGGAATCTAAATTACACTTCTTAGAATCGGTCAATCATGAAGAAACAAGAACTTTAAGAACTTTTATTTTTAATGATTCTAAATCAAATTTATAAATATAAGAAGATAAAATAACCGCCTCGTCCGGGGTTTGAAACCGCGACCTTCCGCTTGCCGGGCGACTGCTCTTACCAGTGAGCTAACGAGACAGGTGATTTTCCCTCTACCATTTATCAATTTGTAACTGGCCTACTAATCCACGTTTTGCTTTCAGTTGGCATTAACCAGTAACAATGAAAGCGCACAAACAAATTGTAAATTCAATTTTTATTTATTTTTTCCGCGGACGGGTATCTAAATTACACTTGTTAGAATCGGTCAATGATGGAGAAACAAGAACTTTAAGAACTTTTATTTTTAATGATTCTAAATCAAATTTATAAATATAAGAAGAAAAAATAACCGCCTCGTCCGGGGTTTGAAACCGGGACCTTCCGCTTGCCGGGCGACTGCTCTTACCAGTGAGCTAACGAGACAGGTGATTTTCCCTCTACCATTTATCAATTTGTAACTGGCCTACTAATCCACGTTTTGCTTTCAGCTGGCTTTAACCAGTAACAATGAACGCGCACAAACAAATTATAAATTCAATTTTTATTTATTTTTCCCGCGGACGGGAATCGAAACTACACTTGTTAGAATCGGTTAATGATGGAGAAAGAAGAATTTTAAGAACTTTTATCTATAATGATTCTAAATCATGATTATAAACACAAGAAGAAAAAACAACCGCCTCTTCCGGGGTTTGAAACTGGGACCTTCCGCTTGCCGGGCGACTGCTCTTACCGCTGAGCTAACGACACCGATGATTTTCCCTCTGCATTTATCAATTTGTAACTAGCCTTCTAAGCCACGTTTCGCTTACAGCTGGCATTAACCAGTAACGATGAAAGCGCATAAATAAATTGAAAATTAAATTTTTATTTATTTTTCCCGCGGACGGGAATCGCACTTACACTTTTCAGAATCAGTCAATTATGGAGAAAAAAGAATTTTAAGAACTTTTATTTTTAATGATTCTAAAGCAAATGTATAAATACAAGAAGAAAACCAACCGCCTCGTCCGCAGTTTTAAACCGGGACCTTCCGCTTGTCGGGTGACTGCTATTACCACTGAGCTAACGAGACAGATGATTTTCCCTCTTGCATTAATCAATTTGTAACTAGCTTACTAAGCCACGTTTTGCTTTCAACTGGCATTAAACAGTAACAATGAAAGCGTACAAACAAATTGTAAATTCAATTTTTATTTATTTTTCCCGCGGACGGGAATCGAAACTACACTTGTTAGAATCGGTCAATGATGGAGAAATAAGAACTTTAAGAACTTTTGTTTTTAATAATTCTAAATCAAATTTATAAATATAAGAAAAAAAAACAACCGCCTCGTCCGGGGATTGAAACCGCGACCTTCCCCTTGCCGGGCGACTGCTCTTACCAGTGAGCTAACGAGACAGGTTATTTTCCCTCTTGCTTTTATCAATTTGTAACTAGCCTTCTAAGCCACGTTTTGATTTCAGCTGGCATTAACCAGTAACGATGAAAGCGCATAAATAAATTTAAAATTAAATTTTTATTTATTTTTCCCGCGGACGAGAATCGAAACTACACTTGTTAGAATCGGTCAATGATGGAGAAAAAAGAATTTTAAGAACTTTTATTTTTAATGATTCTAAATCAAGTTTATATATGCAAGAAGAAAAAACAAGCGCCTCGTCCGGGGATTTAAACCGGGACCTTCCGCTTGTCGGGTGACTGCTATTACCACTGAGCTAACGAGAGAGATGATTTTCCCTCTTGCAGTTATCAATTTGTAACTAGCCTACTAAGCCACGTTTTGCTTTCAGCTGGCTTTAACCAGTAACAATGAAAGTGTACAAACAAATTGTAAATTCAATTTTTATTTATTTTTCCCGCGGACGGGAATCGAAACTACACCTGTTAGAATCGGTTAATGGTGGAGAAAGAAGAATTTTAAGAAGTTTTATTTTTAATGATTCTAAATCAAATTTATAAATACAAGAGGAAAAAACAACCACCTCGTCCGGGGTTTGAAACCGGGACCTTCGCTTGCCGGGCGACTGCTCTTACCAGTGAGCTAACGAGACATGTGATTTTCCCTCTACCATTTATCAATTTGTAACTGGCCTACTAATCCACGTTTTGCTTTCAGCTGGCTTTAACCAGTAACAATGAAAGCGCACATACAAATTGTAAATTCAATTTTTATTTATTTTTCCCGCGGACGGGAATCTAAATTACACTTGTTAGAATCGGTCAATCATGAAGAAACAAGAACTTTAAGAACTTTTATTTTTAATGATTCTAAATGAAATTTATAAATATAAGAAGATAAAATAACCGCCTCGTCCGGGGTTTGAAACCGGGACCTTCCGCTTGCCGGGCGACTGCTCTTACCAGTGAGCTAACGAGACAGGTGATTTTCCCTCTACCATTTATCAATTTGTAACTGGCCTACTAATCCACGTTTTGCTTTCAGTTGGCATTAACCAGTAACAATGAAAGCGCAGAAACAAATTGTAAATTCAATTTTTATTTATTTTTCCCGCGGACGGGTATCTAAATTACACTTGTTAGAATCGGTCAATGATGGAGAAACAAGAACTTTAAGAACTTTTATTTTTAATGATTCTAAATCAAATTTATAAATATAAGAAGAAAAAATAACCGCCTCGTCCGGGGTTTGAAACCGGGACCTTCCGCTTGCCGGGCGACTTCTCTTACCGCTGAGCTAACGACACCGATGATTTTCCCTCTGCATTTATCAATTTTTAACTAGCCTTCTCAGCCACGTTTTGATTTCGGCTGGCATTAACCAGTAACGATGAAAGCGCATAAATAAATTTAAAATTAAATTTTTATTTATTTTTCCCGCGGTCGAGAATCGAAACTACACTTGTTAGAATCGGTCAATGATGGAGAAAAAAGAATTTTAAGAACTTTTATTTCTAATGATTCTAAATCAAGTTTATATATGCAAGAAGAAAAAACAACCGCCTCGTCCGGGGATTTAAACCGGGACCTTCCGCTTGTCGGGTGACTGCTATTACCACTGAGCTAACGAGACAGATGATTTTCCCTCTTGCATTTATCAATTTGTAACTAGCCAACTAAGCCACGTCTTGCTTTCAGCTGGCATGAACCAGTAACAATGAAAGCGCACAAACAAATTGTAAATTCAATTTTTATTTATTTTTCCCGCGTACGGGAATCTAAATTACACTTGTTAGAATCGGTCAATGATGAAGAAACAAGAACTTTAAGAACTTTTATTTTTAATGATTCTAAATCAAATTTATAAATATAAGAAGAAAAAATAACCGCCTCGTCCGGGGTTTGAAACCGGGACCTTCCGCTTGCCGGGCGACTGCTCTTACCGCTGAGCTAACGACACCGATGATTTTCCCTCTGCATTTATCAATTTGTAACTAGCCTTCTAAGCCACGTTTCGCTTATAGCTGGCATTAACCAGTAACGATGAAAGCGCATAAATAAATTGAAAATTAAATTTTTATTTATTTTTCCCGCGGACGGGAATCGCACTTACACTTTTCATAATCAGTCAATTATGGAGAAAAAAGAATTTTAAGAACTTTTATTTTTAATGATTCTAAAGCAAATGTATAAATACAAGAAGAAAACCAACCGCCTCGTCCGCAGTTTTAAACCGGGACCTTCCGCTTGTCGGGTGACTGCTATTACCACTGAGCTAACGAGACAGATGATTTTCCCTCTTGCATTAATCAATTTGTAACTAGCTTACTAAGCCACGTTTTGCTTTCAGCTGGCATTAAACAGTAACAATGAAAGCGTACAAACAAATTGTAAATTCAATTTTTATTTATTTTTCCCGCGGACGGGAATCGAAACTACACTTGTTAGAATCGGTCAATGATGGAGAAATAAGAACTTTAAGAACTTTTGTTTTTAATAATTCTAAATCAAATTTATAAATATAAGAAAAAAAAACAACCGCCTCGTCCGGGGATTGAAACCGGGACCTTCCCCTTGCCGGGCGACTGCTCTTACCAGTGAGCTAACGAGACAGGTTATTTTCCCTCTTGCTTTTATCAATTTGTAACTAGCCTTCTAAGCCACGTTTTGATTTCAGCTGGCATTAACCAGTAACGATGAAAGCGCATAAATAAATTTAAAATTAAATTTTTATTTATTTTTCCCGCGGACGAGAATCGAAACTACACTTGTTAGAATCGGTCAATGATGGAGAAAAAAGAATTTTAAGAACTTTTATTTTTAATGATTCTAAATCAAGTTTATATATGCAAGAAGAAAAAACAAGCGCCTCGTCCGGGGATTTAAACCGGGACCTTCCGCTTGTCGGGTGACTGCTATTACCACTGAGCTAACGAGAGAGATGATTTTCCCTCTTGCAGTTATCAATTTGTAACTAGCCTACTAAGCCACGTTTTGCTTTCAGCTGGCTTTAACCAGTAACAATGAAAGTGTACAAACAAATTGTAAATTCAATTTTTATTTATTTTTCCCGCGGACGGGAATCGAAACTACACCTGTTAGAATCGGTTAATGGTGGAGAAAGAAGAATTTTAAGAAGTTTTATTTTTAATGATTCTAAATCAAATTTATAAATACAAGAGGAAAAAACAACCACCTCGACCGGGGTTTGAAACCGGGAACTTCGCTTGCCGGGCGACTGCTCTTACCAGTGAGCTAACGAGACATGTGATTTTCCCTCTACCATTTATCAATTTGTAACTGGCCTACTAATCCACGTTTTGCTTTCAGCTGGCTTTAACCAGTAACAATGAAAGCGCACATACAAATTGTAAATTCAATTTTTATTTATTTTTCTCGCGGACGGGAATCTAAATTACACTTGTTAGAATCGGTCAATCATGAAGAAACAAGAACTTTAAGAACTTTTCAATTCAATTTCAATTTCAAGAAAACATTTATTGCTTGAACTCTAGCTAAGCCTAATACAATAAATGTTCAATACCCACGGCTACAAGGCCATCTGGGCTCCTCACTTCAGTTGTATTTAAATTTTTATTCTTACAGGTAATTTGTAGCTGCTTTTCAGTTTAGTACTTCTTATATGCTAATTTTACAATTTTATTCCTTGTATGCTATCTTTAATTTAGTTCATAGTTTTGCAAATGTAGTTTGTTTCACATAAAATTTTGAGATATCTCTACAATTCGCCTTTTGCTCATGACTTATAACTAGGAATTCATTGTGGCTTAGAAACTATTTACGCATCTGACATAAATCTAACAGTACATTACTTAAGCCTTAAATCTAAATTATGTGTAAACTATAAAAATAATATAATAAAAGCTAACAAAATTCACGTTTTGAGTGAACTAAGACTAGTGAATCCTAATGAATAAATATTATTAAAATTATTGCTTATATTTATTTTATTTCCGTATTATATTCTTGTGTTTCCGTTATTGTCCAGTAAGTATTGTCTTAGTGCGGTGAGGAGTACGTCGGAGTCCTCCTTGTTATAATTAAGGAGGTCCCTAGGTCTTTTGGTGGTCCCTAGTACGTGTAGTCGTCTTTGTAGTTCACCGCACTGTAATAGGATGTGACGAGCTGTGAGAGAGGAGTTTGGGCAGTATGTGCATGTGGGACATGTGCTCCTTTCGAAGAGGTGGCTTTTTACCGCCAGAAAGTGTCCCAGTCTAATCCTGGCCATGGAGATCATTTTTTGCCTCGGAAGATCCGGCATTATCGGTTTTTCTATTGTTCTGTGGTGCGTTGCCAGGAAGGTGTCCGAATCAAGCCAACATACTAGTCGTCTTGCTTCAGACAACCTCCTTGCTTGGAACCTTGCAGCTTTATAGGCTGGAGGGACAATGTCTGGTTCGTTTGAGCCTACCGCCTGTTTAGCCAGTTGGTCCGCAATTTCATTACCACGGATCCCCACGTGAGCTGGGCACCATGCCAAAGGAATTTTGTTTGTGGCGAGAGAGTGACGTATATTTTCGGCTAGAGGATTTTTGTTTTTTGTATTCTCTATTGCCTTTAGGGAGGACAGGCTGTCCGTGAAGATAGCCGTGCTTCTATCCTGCTGATTGGCCCATCTACACGCTTCCCAGATAGCCGTTAGCTCCGCTGAAAAAACATCCATCCATGCAGGTAATACCTTGCAGATGTTCTGTTCTGCGTCCAGCTGGTTGGAGATATTAACCGCAATAGCGACGCCTTGGTCCCCTTTAGTTGCATCTGTGTATATAGCACTAGTTATTTTATACCTGTTATTAAATTCTAAGTGCAAACGCTTTTTGTTGTCGTCATCTAGTTGTTGGTACTCTTTTTCGTTCGTATGTATTTTGTTATATGAAAAGAGCCAGGGTGGACGATATGTTATCGGGTTGGTTACTTTGGGATCAAGTGGAATTTCTTTGAGGGACGTGGGGATGTAAGTTACCGCCCTGTTTAGACCCGAAAGCGTTCCCCTAGTGCAGGTGCGGTTGGTGGAGAGGAGATCTAGTATAATTTTGCGAAGGGGAGCGTTAGGATTGTGAATGCTCTTAAGGACTAGATTGCAGTTCAGAGCCTCTCTTCTTTGTTGGAGGGTTGGGAACCCTGCCTCGATTAACAGGCTTGGAATCGGAGTGGTTCGAAGCGCACCTAAAGCTGTCCTAGCAGTGGCGTTTAGTGCAGTTTGGATTTTGGCTTGGCTTTTTTTGCTCATATGGCCATAGATGGTCAAGCAGTAGTCTATTCTACCAATAACTAGCTGTTTTGCGATTTGCGTAGCTATGTTGAGAGGTGGGCCGTTGTTCCTTCTACAGATCAGTCTAAGGAGATTGTTCCTCTTTTTGATATCCTCAGCCACTATACTTGCTTGCTTGTTCCAAAGAAGATTGTGCGCAATGGTCAGACCCAGTATTCGAAGTTCCCTTAAAAGGGGGGTAGAAGCTATTTCATCCGAGAAGCGTGTTTCGTTGCAGCTTCGTCTCCTACAGACATGTAGAGCTTCCAATTTACTGGTAGATATTTTGGCTCCGTTAGCGTCGGCCCAGACAGAAATTGCTCTGAGAGCTCTGCTGAGTACGTGATTTACCAACGGAACTTCACCAGAAGCGTAGCAGATAACGTTGTCCGCGTATATGTGGAAATGGAGGTTAGCTATATCATTTAACTTTACAGATAGTGAATGGATATAGGTCGAGAAAAGATGAACCGAAAGTGGAGAACCTTGGGGTTAGTCCGTTTTCTAAGTTATGGATTTTCGAAAAGTGTCCGTTTACTCTCACTTTGATTCTCCGGTTCGAAAGGAATGAGTCCACTGCTTTGACGAATTTAGTGCCAACGCTCCACTTCCGCAATTGTTGTAGGACGGAGAACTTCGGTGTTCTATCAAACGCTTTCTCCAAATCTATTGATAGTACAACAGTATGCTGACGTCTTACGAGTGCGCATGCTAGATTATGCTCCAGTTCCTGCAGGAGTGATTGGGTACCTCTGCCCGGCCTGTAGCTTGTAATCGTTGGCAGCAGCTTTTGCTCAAGCAGCCAAGATAGTCTGTTGGCCATCAGTTTCTCTAGAATTTTAGAAGTTGTTCTTAAAAGTGAGATTTGGTCTGGTCTCAGTGGAAGGAGATTTCTATTGTTCCCCTTTGGAATCGGGGCGGATCTCTGCTAGTTTAAATTCTCGTGGAAACCTGCCTTGGTTAAGAATATGGTTAAATAGCCCTATTGCTCTTTGGCGCCAAGCATCTGGAACTTGCTTTAGCATTCCAAAGGAAATATTATCTAGTCCTGGAGTGGATCCTTGGAAAGAGTTAAGTGTGAGCTCGAGCTCCTGCAAGGAGAAGGGTATGTCTAGTGGCGAAGGTGCTACTAGTTTTGGAGTACTACGACTGAGTGTCTCGTCCTGTGTCTTACTTGCTAGGTATGTAGGACTACAGTCAACGTGCTTTGCGTATAGCGCTAAGTGTTGGGCTATGTGCTCAGCTATTAACGCTGGGTCTTGAATAAGGTCGTTCCCTATCCTAAGACCTGTAATACCTGCCTTGGTGGGGTGACCGCAGATAGCTCTGACCTTCCGCCAGTTCTCTTTCATGGGTGTGTCAGCGTTTATGTTCGAGGCGAACTCTTGCCATGCTTGCTTTTTCGCGCTTTTTATTTCCCTCCGCATTTGCGCATTTACTTTCCTGTATTCCATTGCATTCAGACTGGTTGGGATTCTCTTGAACTTTTTCCAGGCCACATCCTTGCGATGTATGTACTGACGAACGCTCGCTGTGAGCCAGGGCGGTTGTACCTTAATTGTCAGTTTCGTCATAGGGATGGCATTGTTGGCCGCTGATCTTATAGACCTTGCCAGCAGTGCTACTTCTTTGTCCACGTTAGGACTGGACGGATTGCGTAAGAGGTATTTTTCAACCTCTGTATGGAATCTGGGCCAGTCTGCGCGATGTTCTGCGTATCTCGGGATGTGTGCCTTCTTTGGGAGCGTCCTTGCCAATCTGATTACAATTGGGAAGTGATCGCTGCCTCTTGGATTCTCAATTGTGTGCCAGTCCGTTGCTGCAGCAAGTGATTGTGAGGCGATGGAGAGGTCGATGTGAGTCAGTGTGTTACGGGTGTTGAATATAGTGGGAGATCCGTCATTGAGGAGAACGAGATCTGAATCATCCAGCCATTCCGCGATCGTGTTTCCCCTTGGGTCACTCCTTGGGGATCCCCAAAATGGGTGATGCGCATTGAAGTCTCCCAAAAGGAAAGTCGGACCCGGCACTTGCTTCACTAGAGAGCTTAAGATCCTGGAGTTAATCCTGTCCTCGATCCCCACATAGATGGATAGGATGTCAATAGAGGGGTTAGTATGAACTCTGACAGCTATAGCTGACAGTGTGGTGGAGATGGGAATACGTGTGGATGGGATGTCATTTCTGACCAACACGGCCACTCGGCCTCTGCGTCCTGGCTGTGTATTGGCAAGATATGGGGTGTAGTTTCGGATTCGGATAGGAGGATTTGTGGAAGGGATGTGCGTTTCCTGAATAGCCAAAATAGCAGGGCAGAGGTCGGAGATGAGCAGCTGGAGGTTACCCAAGTTATTGTAATAGCCGCAGAGGTTCCATTGGATGATAGTAAAATCTCCACTTCTATTCTGGGCTTGAGAGAGGTTGCGTGACATAAATTCTAAAGTGAGTACCTGAAAATTAGTTTTTGATTGTTTTTTATATTTATGAGGATATTGATTCAAAACCGTTCATTTCTTCGTCTGTATCCGACACCGGGGGTGTCGATTCATCTTCACCTCTTTTGGTAAGAGGCGAGGTGATTGGTGTTTGGGGGAAATCCAATCTTGGTGCAGTAATGGATTTGAAGGTGTTGGGGGAGAGGGAGAAAAGTTTGTTTGCGTCTTCCAGCGTTGCTAGACTGCAAGAGCCTGTAGCTCCTGCCGTGAAGGCGATGTTTAGTTCTGTCGGTTCAGTTTTGGTCCTGACAGTTTCTGAGAAGTGTGTGAAGATTTCTGTTTTTGGATTAATTTTTGGGGATGTTGCGAATGTTTGTTGTTGTATATGAATTTGTGAAGTTGTTTTGATTGAGTTCTGTTCCTCTTTTGTGAGGGCTTTTGGTTCATGTTTCGCTATGCTTTCGGTAAATTTACTGGGCTTGATTATTTTTTTAATATTTGGCTGTGTTATATCTTGGGTAGTGCTGTTAGTTTTGTTAGTGGGCTGATTAGATTTAATGTTTATATTTTGCTGTGTTAGTTGTTCGGTGGGGGTGTAAGGTTTGTTAGCGAGTGTTGGTTTAGATTGGTGGTTTGTATTTTTGTTGTGTACGTTACTGCTAGTGGTCATGAAGATATTCTCTTGCTTCGTCTGCGAGTTATCTGAACTGTTTTTTGCTGCGTCCGCGAACGATATGCCCGGCAGGGTTCTGCTCTGGCTTTCGTTCACCGGAGCAAGATCCCCATACATGGCATACCACTTCTTTCTTGCATCATAACGGGTTAAGTGAAGGTCTACTTGCATTTTAACGATAGCTTTTTCCTTTTCAAAGCTAGGGCAAATACGGTCGAGGGTACCGTGGTCACCTTTCTTTTGACAGCCTATGCAAAATATCTTCTCGCATTTGTGGTCCTTTTCGCCTTGTGCTTTAGGATCGGCGCAGGTTGGGCACCTGGGCGTATTCCTGCAACTCGTCTCGTGGTGTCGGAATTCGTAGCATCTCCTACACCTTAAGGGGGCTGGATACCATCGACGAACCGGCAACTTTTCGAGACAACAGACGATTGCGGTGGGAGGTGAGAACCGGTCAAAAGTTATTTGTAATGCTCCAGTCGGGACTCTTTCATCCTGGGTATTTCCAGGGCGCGTCATTTTTTTAACACCTGTGACAGTTTTATTTTTTTCTCTGAGCCCGTCTAGGATCTCTGCTTCAGTGAGGTTCGTAAGGTTTGGGGCATAGGCGGTACCTCGGGAAGAGTTTAGCTTTCCGTGGTATTCCACCTTTACGTCATGCTCTCCAATTTTTGATAAGTGCTTTAGCTTCTCTGCATCAGCCTTAGATGGAAGGAAAACTAAGTAGTTGCCATCGCGTAGAGCTTTGCATGTTCTGACTTTGGGGGCCATATGCTCGATAGTTTTGCAGACCACGAACGGATTAAGATCCGTGATCTTTTTATTGGGCTCTGCTAATGAAATAGTAACGTATTTGGGGTCCGGGCCTGTGAATGCGTCGGCAAAGGTTTCTTGTATTGACGGCAGGTCTCCCAGCCGTGTCCCTCGATTATGGTTTTTACGTGCATGCTTCCTGGGCAACTCCTCCATGTCCAGGATCGCAAAGCGGTTTTGTGGCCTGTCGGCCATGGCCATTATTTTTGCGCCCTTTTGGGCGTAATATATTGTTGTCTTCAGTCTCAAATCGGTGTGTTATGCGTTTCGTATAAGTTTATGTGATGATTTGTAATTATAAAGAACAAACTAAGGCTAAGCTTTCCCTAGGAAAATTTTGAAAAGGAAACCAAATTCAAATTCAAAAACAACAAACAAAATATATATAATTAGCGAGAAAAAACCTCTTTCTATCCAGGTTTTTAATCCCACCTACCATTCGGTAGTGGTGTGACTGCTGGCAGCAATTCCTATATATTTTGTGTTGCTACAACCTCTTGGGAAAATTGGGCGTGAATGCGTTTTTCGGATTCTCTCAACAGATTCAGGAACTAATCAATTTAGCGCATTTGACATATGAAAGCTCATTGTTTACTGGTTATGTAAAACAGTCCAGCGTTGGCAAGGCAACTTGGAGTTTTTGATTTCAATTCGTACTTCAGAATTTTATATTTCACTATTTGTGTTCTTAAAAAAGCACGAGACACTGATATAATTTCGGCCTTTTGCAATGTTTAATCACTTTTGCTTTTATATGTACTACACTTAATTCCTTAATTATTTCCTTTTAAAAAGCGCGTAAATTAACACTTCTGTTTCGCTCGGCTGCCTTGACAGAATGAAGAACTTTTATTTTTAATGATTCTAAATGAAATTTATAAATATAAGAAGATAAAATAACCGCCTCGTCCGGGGTTTGAAACCGGGACCTTCCGCTTGCCGGGCGACTGCTCTTACCAGTGAGCTAACGAGACAGGTGATTTTCCCTCTACCATTTATCAATTTGTAACTGGCCTACTAATCCACGTTTTGCTTTCAGTTGGCATTAACCAGTAACAATGAAAGCGCAGAAACAAATTGTAAATTCAATTTTTATTTATTTTTCCCGCGGACGGGTATCTAAATTACACTTGTTAGAATCGGTCAATGATGGAGAAACAAGAACTTTAAGAACTTTTATTTTTAATGATTCTAAATCAAATTTATAAATATAAGAAGAAAAAATAACCGCCTCGTCCGGGGTTTGAAACCGGGACCTTCCGCTTGCCGGGCGACTTCTCTTACCGCTGAGCTAACGACACCGATGATTTTCCCTCTGCATTTATCAATTTTTAACTAGCCTTCTCAGCCACGTTTTGATTTCGGCTGGCATTAACCAGTAACGATGAAAGCGCATAAATAAATTTAAAATTAAATTTTTATTTATTTTTCCCGCGGTCGAGAATCGAAACTACACTTGTTAGAATCGGTCAATGATGGAGAAAAAAGAATTTTAAGAACTTTTATTTCTAATGATTCTAAATCAAGTTTATATATGCAAGAAGAAAAAACAACCGCCTCGTCCGGGGATTTAAACCGGGACCTTCCGCTTGTCGGGTGACTGCTATTACCACTGAGCTAACGAGACAGATGATTTTCCCTCTTGCATTTATCAATTTGTAACTAGCCAACTAAGCCACGTCTTGCTTTCAGCTGGCATGAACCAGTAACAATGAAAGCGCACAAACAAATTGTAAATTCAATTTTTATTTATTTTTCCCGCGTACGGGAATCTAAATTACACTTGTTAGAATCGGTCAATGATGAAGAAACAAGAACTTTAAGAACTTTTATTTTTAATGATTCTAAATCAAATTTATAAATATAAGAAGAAAAAATAACCGCCTCGTCCGGGGTTTGAAACCGGGACCTTCCGCTTGCCGGGCGACTGCTGTTACCAGTGAGCTAACGAGACAGGTGATTTTCCCTCTACCATTTATCAATTTGTAACTGGCCTACTAATCCACGTTTTGCTTTTAGCTGGCTTTAACCAGTAACAATGAAAGCGCACAAACAAATTATAAATTCAATTTTTATTTATTTTTCCCGCGGACGGGAATCGAAACTGTTACCTGTTACTTTTCGTAGGTGACAATACACCCTGATTAGGGATGCCCCGTAGTTCAGTGGAGAAGGGGTGGGTTTCTAATAGCCAATTCACGTACTACAAGTGTAGGTTGGGCGCCACCTCAATTTATAGCTGAATGAGGAACTCGGGTTATATGGCTCGAAACAAACAAAAACTTATTGAACAAACAAACTCTCGTGTGAGGCTCCAAACAATTAAAATTTATTTCCAGTACAATTTCCAGTACATGTACACATTATATGATCAAGGGGGCTATTCCCGTGTGACCTCATGTCACAAAAAAAGAAACTAATCTTTAAAAAAAACAAAAGCAAATGACTCTGGCCTGGAACACACAAAATTATTTCAGCAGGCAATTCTTTTACACCAATTTAAGACGATTTGGCGTTCAATAAAATGCAAGCAATTTTATTAAATAGAAAAAAAGAAACTTATCTTCTTACGGTACAGGGACCGCCTCTTCATGAACTCCCATCGGAATCAAAACGAATCCGGGTTAATCCTTTTTATTATTTCTCTCCGGATCTCCTTTCTGGCAGAAAAAATCCCGATACTTTCTTTTTTCCTACTTAGACCTTCTATTTACTTCTTACTTTTTTTCCTTTTTAAAATAAATTCAACCGGCTACGGCCCTTGAAAACCTGCCTCCTTCTTGCTCGGATCAAACTCGACTTCCTTCTTCTTTTCTATTACCTTTTTGACATCCCCCGCACAACCAGAGATAAAAGTAACAAACTCGTTTCTTGGGTCGGACTAGATTTATGCTTGATGATAGCTCACTTATTTGAGCGTAGTAGTTTAGTACACGACCATTTCTTTTCTGCTTTCGAGTTGATGTTCTCTGTGGCTTTGGCGTGTTAATACTTGATTTAATTTCAAGGTTCGCTGGCAAGTCTGAGGCAGGTAATCATCGTAAAATTATATTTGTTTATTAATTTCTATTAATCCGCAAAGTTTAATTTCCAGGTGTTTTACTTTCCTACGAAAGGAGACCGGAACGAATTAAACAGGCCCCTACAAGGCCTCAACAAAACTCACGTCCGCATACCGTACAAAATAAGTATGAAGATTACTGTGATTATTACGTTTAAGTTTACTGTGATTATTACTTTTATAGTCTTTGCCTGCTTCAATAATTTAACTTCTTTTCCATTTAGCCTTATACTCTTTCGCGTTTGATTTTAATGATTTTAACTTAGTAAATTACTGTTGTTACACCTATGCCTATTTGTAATTTAAGTTCATATTCTTTCTTCAAATTACTACTTTAAATCCAACGTTTGATTTTAATGATTTTAACTTAGTAAATTACTGTTGTTACACCTATGCCTATTTTTAATTTAAGTTCATATTCTTTCTTCAAATTACTACTTTAAATTCAATTTACTACTTGAGCTTCCTTTGTAGGAAATTTAATTTAAAACTTAAGCTTAGACTTAGTTCGCCATCCTGAGTTTCCCAAGATTTTACGCAGGTCTCCTTATCCTTGGAGCCTCATTCTAGCTTTCCTTTTCTTTTTCTTCCTTAAAGTTAAATTCGCCTTTCAGCTCCCTCAAAGCGGCCGAGACCAAGTTGGCTGATCTGAAATTGAAAGTGACTGCAGTACGCTCATATCTTTCACACGTAAGTAACATTGAACATTCACTTTTATTTTGCAAATAATTTTCCTTCGTCTTTTGACCGATCCGGCAATTCGCCCGTAACATTCTCCCCTCTTCTTTAAGAAGATTTCTTCGGAAATCTTCTCAAAAAAAATATCTAGATGTACGTCTGAGGAAAGGAAGGCAATAGATCCTTGACCACTAAATTTTCAATAAACGTTATTAAGTTGCTTTCAAACTAACAAAAAACCTGTGTGTAATCTTTGATATACTGGGACAACCTGCAACTAGAACTATACTTTTATCTTATCCTCTCAAAAAAAAAATTCGGCAAGCAACAGCTTGGATATTTACTGACAAGAGGCAGCCTACGAGTTCATCTTCCGGCGGATTTGTACTACATGCTCTTAAGTCCTACGCACGCCAAACGCTTCGATTCCTATCAGTGATATTCCTTAATCAAGAGGTATTTCTTCAGAAATCTTCTCAAAAACGATTAGTGCTTGATTAAACCTAATAAACTATTCTAATTAACCTATTGTATTCAGATTCAGATTGCAACTTAAATTTAGGCGAAATCCTTCCCAGAGCTTGGAGCATTAATTTATTCGTTACCGTGATGTGACCACTTAGATGAAGCTGAAGAGGGAATAGGCTACACTATCTACTTACGAAGACTCTAAGAGTCAAAACTCGAGGAATACTTATTCTCATAAACAAACAAAACATGCCTTCCGGTGGCTCACCGACATAAAGTGTTGATCATTCCTTCCCCGATTATTCTTCCGGTTGTTTTGAGGTATAGGGCCGAAGGTCTTTCACATGCCAAGTACCTTGGTTTTTCCCCGTTGTGTCCTCTAATTCGTACGTCCAAGGCGAAACCTTTCGAAAAATACGGTAAGGTCCCACATACCTAGGCGCTAACTTGGCTGAAAAATATTTGGTCGCATCTGAGACGGCCATATTACGTCTCCATACTAGCTCATTTGGTAGAAAAGCTAAATTCCTTCTGCGAAGATCGTAGGTTCGTTTACTTGTTTGTGATGCCTTCGACAACCTTTCCCTAACCTCTCGTCTCACCTCTTCCAAGCCTTTAACTCTCGAGGCTATGCTCAGTCCAAGTTTTTCATCTCGGCAAGATGGAATTTTACGATTGATAATCATTTCGCGGCCAAAGTTAATGAAATAAGGTGTCATTTTTGTGACTTCATGCACTGAAGTCCGAATTGCGCATGCTATTTTATGAAGGTATAAATCCCAGTGTCTGTGATCATCTGAGACGTACGCCCTTAACATGGTTTTCACTACCTGATTGGTCCTTTCGGCAGGGTTGGCTTGTGGATGATAGAAAGCTGTGTATTTAGGAGTAATACCGTACTCATTACAAAAGTTCTTAAATTCTTTGCTACGAAATTGCACGCCATTGTCGCAAATCAAATCTCTCGGAGCGCCGAATAATAAAATAACAAAGTTTTCCAAATTCGACATGACCATCTTCGTAGTAGCTGAACGTAAAGGGAAAAGCAAAGGGAACTTGCTAAATTCGTCCACTACTGTTAAAATGTAATTGAACCCTCGGTTCGAACGAGGCAATGGCCCAATGAGGTCCACACTTATGACCTCCCAAGGAAAATCCGCGTGCTTGCGAGTGGCCATTAAACCTGCAGGCTTATTTAGAATTGGCTTAACGGTTTGACAGGTAATACACCCCCTCACATACCTAGCTATATCCGTTTTCATTTTCGGCCAGTAATAGTTTTGAGCTACTTTTTCGTACGTTTTCTGGATTCCTACGTGCCCCGAGATCGGTGGGTCGTGAGCTTCAGATATTATGCTTCTACGTTTCGGTTTGGGTACAACTTGGCGCCAGTTGTCTGCTTCATCCGAAAGTACGGAATATTTTACCATGCAGTGCTTCCAAAGAATACCTTTCTCTACCTTAAAATTAGGATACGTATCGGGTTTGTTCTTCACACTAGCGACCATTCGGTCGTACCACTTATCCTCAGTTTTCCCCACAACTGCAGTGAGTGAATCGATTATTGGGACAGAACGCGAGAGTAGATCGGGCAAGAGATGCTCCTTTCCTTTACGGTGTACTACATCAAAATCGTACTGCTGCATTCGGACAGCCCATCGTGCCAAACGACCTGTAGGATCTTTCAAGTTGTGCAGCCATTTCAAGGATGAATGATCTGTTACAATCGTAAACCTGGACCCTTCTAAATATGGCCGAAGTTTATCCACTGCCCACAACACCGCCAAACACTCACGCTCCGTCGTCGAGTAGTTTCGTTCGCAGCGATTTAAAGAACGACTCAAATAAGCTATCACATTTTCCTCACCACTCTGAATTTGAGTCAAAACTGCCCCAATGCCATACCCGGAGGCATCTGTGTTTACAATAAATGGGAGCTCGAAATTAGGACAAGAAAGTATAGGAGCACTAATCAATTTTTCTTTGACACTGCGGAAAGCTTTCTCACAATCGTCGGACCATAGGAACTTTTTTCTCTTTTTTAATAAAGCTGTAATTGGTGCTATCATAGTCGAAAAGCTAGGGACAAATCTACGGTACCAAGCCACCATTCCTATGAAACTGCGTACTTCTTTAACCGTTTTCGGACTAGGAATCTCTAAGATTGATCTTACTTTGTCGGGATCAACTTGTAAACCATTTTCTCCTATTAAATAACCAAGATACCGTAGCTCGGGCCTACAGAATTCACACTTCTCATAATTGATGATCAGACCAGCTTCATACAACCTATCAAAGACTTCTTCTAGGACTTGTAGATGTTTCTCAAAAGTTCCAGTTACTATTATAATATCGTCCAAGTAGACGAATACATGAGATTCTAGAGTGCCAGCTAAAACACGGTCGATTAATCTCTGCCAAGTAGCGGGGGAATTAGTGAGCCCAAAAGGCATTCTACAAAATTGAAACAGTCCTCGGCCTGGCACAGTGAAAGCAGTGAATTGTTTCGATCGTTCCTCCATTGGAACTTGCCAGAAAGCTGATTTTATGTCTAACGAAGACATATACCGCGCGTCCCTAAGCTTATCCAAAGTAGTTGACACATATGGAATAGGATACGCGTCCTTCTTTGTGACTCTATTCAGCTTCCGGAAGTCCACACAGAACCGATACGATCCATCTTTCTTTTTCACCATCACGATCGGTGAAGACCAAGCGCTGTTTGATGGCTCTACTACCCCGAGTTTCAACATCTCGTCCAATTCGATGTATATGGCTTTCTGAAGCGTCGGTGATACCGGATAGTACCTCTGTTTTATAGGTGGTGACTCGGTTTGAATAACGTGCTCTACTTCTGTTGTTCGACCTAACCCAGTGCCTAATTTTTGCTTAGTTCTATTAATCAAAGCCTCTAGCTGCTGTTTTTGTACTTCTGTCAACTTCTCCTTGCTATCTAAGGAACATAGAAAACTCTGTGAATCAACTCGGTTAAAAGTCCAGGTGTCTTTATTTAGATTGGCAACGATGCCCATAACTTTCCAGAAATCGACACCTAAAATCATATCGACTGGCAGTGATGGAATAACTAAGATATCAAAAATTTTTACCACTCTCTCCAACTCAATTGGGAGTTGTAGAGCACCTAATACCTTAATTTGCTTTCCATTTGCTAGCGTTACTACCTTGGCGTCGGCAGTGTTTATTTTTAAGTCCATTGTCTTAAGCTTTTCCCACAAGGTTCCGCCAATAATAGATCTTGTAGCTCCAGAATCTAGCAGTCCTAAAAAGCTTATGCCAAGAATCGAAACTTTTAGATAAGGCCGGTTATCTTCACCTGCATGAGCAAGTACAAAATCCAGCATAGCTGTTAGCAGCCGGTCCTTATCATCATTAACTACTCTGAGAGGAGTCGTATTCTTGGGAACCGCGGCTTTTATTAGGGAGCTCAACTCACCGCCTACTGTTGAGCTCGGGTTCCGTTTCCCGAAATCATTGACGCCTTCCCGCGTGGACAATTATTGATTCTACTTGGAGCGGAATTACTTTCACTATAACCCATCCTTCTATTCACTTTAGTGCACTGAGGGCATCTAGTCTTTATAAATCCTTCTAACCCACATCCAAAGCACCTTGGTTTCTGTCTACAAAAGCGTGCTAAGTGTCCATTTTTACCACAATTCCTGCATTGGTAATCCCTATGATTATTTGAGCAATTTGCGCTTGCCAAAGCCGGTTCTTCCAAAGTAACATAAGCTAGGTCGGGTTCCAGAAGAGCATTGTTACGCTTAGAGGGGGGGGGAATAAAAGCATCGACAGAAGCTCGAACAGACTCCAATTGCCGACCCTTTTCAATTAATTCTTGCTTAGTCTCTATTTCGCTCAATCCTAACTGACCTTGATAAAACGGACTTATGTTTCGTCTCAAAATTCTTAACTGTTGATCTTCGCTTAACTGGGTATTCAATCGTGAGAACATGTTCGTCATCGTGGCTATATAAGTTCCTATTGACTCCTGTTGACCCTGAGTCCTGCGCTTAATTTCTTCCAGTAAGCGATCATCGTAATCAGGCGGAAGGAACTCTGCGCGAAGTTCAGCAACTAAATCATCCCATGATTTAAACAAATCCTTATTTGCCCGATACCAGACAAGTGCTCGGTCACTAAATAGGTCCAATGCCGACTTAAAAAGAGAAGTCTTATTGAAACCTCTAGCCTCAGAAAGCTCGGTCACTCTCTCCAAAAAGGAGTTTAGTGACTGGTTTCTTTCACCAGAAAACTTCAGACCCCATTTGTAAATAGGAACGTATGCAGAAGAAGGCAACACTATTGACTGGGAGAACGATTTTTCAGTCTCCATTTTCGCTGCACTGGTATCAGCCTCCGAGCAAGACGAATCATCTTTCGTAAAATCCGCCGCTTTCGTCTCCAATGTCCCCAAAAGCATAAACAATTCATTCTTGATTTCAGTCTTCTTGTCAACTTGATCCGTGTTTATGGGAAGACACCTAGTTTGCCTGCCGAATGCCCAGTTGATCTTCGTTAAAATTTTTTTATACTCCCCGCTGGACGGATCTCCTCCAAAAGTCAGAATCAAATTAGAAATTTCTACTAATTTCTTCCCGAGTACTTCCACATCTTCCTCGAAGGAAAAGGGATAATCTGGGAAAGAAACAACGCCAGCCTGTGCCGCCTTATTGAAACCTCTCCATGCTTTTCTCATTTCTTCGACAGTTCCGGTTTTCAGACCCCTGATAAGGATCTCGTAGGTTAGCTCATCCTTATCTAAGCGTGTGATATCCATACTGATTTGCAGGTTATTGAATAAATTCGCAATAGGTACTGCTATGCGTTCCCAAAATTACAGGACTGCTTTGCAAGCCGAGTTTCTAGAATAATCGAGGAAATCGAATATGAACCACTTCCTAGGAAGTGTACAGCTGTGAGATGATATGTCTACTAGTTTTCCTATTGTTCTGGGTGCCAAAATGCTACCCCAAAAAAAAAATTTATGTTATTTAAAGGAGCTAAAGAAATTAACTTCCTAACGAAAAACTTTAAATTGAATCTTCCGAGTGACTCTCTAATGGTAAAGGGCGATTTAGCGTATCTCTAAGAGTATCCCGGCCCTATATATATATAATTTTTTCTTTTTTTTTTTTTTAAACAATTTGCTTTTTAACCGTATAAACAAAAAAAGGATTAATGTTCTTGAATCCCGGCAAAACAAAGCTCAAATCAGGGATTCCACACAACCTGATTTAGGAAACTAAATTTCGCATGCCGAGTCTTAATTGCTACTTAAGAAAATTACTACCCAATGGCCGACGTTGGTTTCGTTTGGCTGAGCTCTCAGAACCGGAAACGGTTTTGAAAATTAAGTACACTATATTGTCCGGCCGACTGCAACTATCTATTGAAGCTTTAAAATGATTGACCCAACATAGAAACAGCATCCACTATACCAATAGCAAAAATATTTACATACTCAGGATGAGGTACTACATAAGTATACGAATCCTCTGTGATTTTGGGGAAACTTCTTTTAGTTTTAACTAAATGACCTTAATACTATGAACCGACTATATACTATAAATTCAAAAGAAAATTGATTAGACCACCACTATGCTGGTATGGCCTCAATCTTTGGTTATTCACAAAAAAAAATTTTGACAAAATCCCTTTTCAAAGCAAAACACTATTTTCACTTAGGCTACACTTTTGAAATAAAAGCACCGAAAGTCCCATTAGTATGCTAGGGAAGGATGAGAGCCAGCAAGAGCATTTTATAAACAAGTTCAACTATGAAGCAATCTTAACACTTTTGGATTCGAGTGCAAAACTTCACTAATAACTTCAAAAAGGTTATTTTATGACCATTCAATAAATGGTTACTTAACTCAGGAACTCGCCAACTATGTTGTTAAAAATTTCCTCTCCTTATTGCCTGATAGAATTATTTATTTCACTCTTCTAATTACGCTTAGCATATATCACCCAATTAAGATGCTCTGCTATTCCTACAATAGCACCAAAGTCCTTGACTTAAAACAATTACTCAAGTAATTGGATTACTGATCCAATTGGCACCGGAAATGGTATACGAAGGTGCTCCAAAATATGAACAAAATATATAAGGGCTATCTACAGCACTAGTATTCAAAAAAAACGCAAAAGATTCTTAACCCAAAAAGAATTCTCCTTAGAATATTCCTTCAAAGCAAGGCCAAAACGTCGTCAAAATCAGAGCAAGATCAATTCGTAATTCTGTAGAATGGTTAGGTAAACTATTATTCCCTTAGGTATCACATCTATGCTTAGCACGCCGCGGCAATTCGGCTCCAAGACGTACACTTCACTTTCTCATCATTAAAAAAAGAAATCTTCAGTTCAAGGATCATCCCATTCTAAGTATCCCGGTAAACATATTGACTTTCGATTTGCGTATTGCACCCCTTCAGATTCCAGCCTTAGCGCACACGCAGTAATGCACTTTCTTGAGAGAAAATAATTAAAATCTAGAAGCCTTCCTTTCCGATCTGTCAAACTATTCTTACAATGTACTTACAGCAAATATTTTTGATTCCAGCTGATACTGGGGATCAATGACGCGGAGCGTATTACTACTAGGAAAATTATTTGCAACTGACGTATATTATGGACGTGTACAACTAATCACAAAAATCGCAGACACAAGTCTTTTTATTTTTTTTCTATATATATGTGTATTTATATGTTTGCCATCAGGTTGGTAAAAAAAACTTTTTTGGAGATTTACGGTTTAACTCAACCCTATTTATACTTATGTAGGTGCCCTATGTAGGTATGTGGTCCTTCATGGAATTTAATATTTCATTACAAAAAAAAAAAAATTCATTATCCAATAAACTAGAACTTAATAAACTCGAATAAATTGTTCGCTCTGCGACAGAACAGAATTATTTGCAAAGAAAAGCAAAGTGTTCTTGACGTAGACATACTGGGCACAATCCAGTACTTGCTGCAGCACACCTGCTTAAACGAGGCATTGATATGCGCCCTCTATTCTCGGACAAAAAAGTAAAATCTATTGTGTAGGTCTAATCTGGTTATTACTTAGAATATATATACGTGTGTGTATGTACGTCGCAAAAAGAATATGTACTGGATTAAAATTTTGATTGGGATTTCAAATATGTAAGAAACTTTTCCTTTTGAGCAATGATGCCCATGGGTTTAAAAAAACTTAGAAATTTTGGAATTCATTTGCTTTTAACTGAGAAATTAGACAAAAAAAATCACAACCATATAACTAAAATGAAATACACTTGATAACTCACTGGTAACTTGCAGCACATGAACTAAAGATATTCTCTTAGCGATAGGCCCCACGTTGGGCGCCAAAATGTTACCTGTTACTTTTCGTAGGTGACAATACACCCTGATTAGGGATGCCCCGTAGTTCAGTGGAGAAGGGGTGGGTTTCTAATAGCCAATTCACGTACTACAAGTGTAGGTTGGGCGCCACCTCAATTTATAGCTGAATGAGGAACTCGGGTTATATGGCTCGAAACAAACAAAAACTTATTGAACAAACAAACTCTCGTGTGAGGCTCCAAACAATTAAAATTTATTTCCAGTACAATTTCCAGTACATGTACACATTATATGATCAAGGGGGCTATTCCCGTGTGACCTCATGTCACAAAAAAAGAAACTAATCTTTAAAAAAAACAAAAGCAAATGACTCTGGCCTGGAACACACAAAATTATTTCAGCAGGCAATTCTTTTACACCAATTTAAGACGATTTGGCGTTCAATAAAATGCAAGCAATTTTATTAAATAGAAAAAAAGAAACTTATCTTCTTACGGTACAGGGACCGCCTCTTCATGAACTCCCATCGGAATCAAAACGAATCCGGGTTAATCCTTTTTATTATTTCTCTCCGGATCTCCTTTCTGGCAGAAAAAATCCCGATACTTTCTTTTTTCCTACTTAGACCTTCTATTTACTTCTTACTTTTTTTCCTTTTTAAAATAAATTCAACCGGCTACGGCCCTTGAAAACCTGCCTCCTTCTTGCTCGGATCAAACTCGACTTCCTTCTTCTTTTCTATTACCTTTTTGACATCCCCCGCACAACCAGAGATAAAAGTAACAAACTCGTTTCTTGGGTCGGACTAGATTTATGCTTGATGATAGCTCACTTATTTGAGCGTAGTAGTTTAGTACACGACCATTTCTTTTCTGCTTTCGAGTTGATGTTCTCTGTGGCTTTGGCGTGTTAATACTTGATTTAATTTCAAGGTTCGCTGGCAAGTCTGAGGCAGGTAATCATCGTAAAATTATATTTGTTTATTAATTTCTATTAATCCGCAAAGTTTAATTTCCAGGTGTTTTACTTTCCTACGAAAGGAGACCGGAACGAATTAAACAGGCCCCTACAAGGCCTCAACAAAACTCACGTCCGCATACCGTACAAAATAAGTATGAAGATTACTGTGATTATTACGTTTAAGTTTACTGTGATTATTACTTTTATAGTCTTTGCCTGCTTCAATAATTTAACTTCTTTTCCATTTAGCCTTATACTCTTTCGCGTTTGATTTTAATGATTTTAACTTAGTAAATTACTGTTGTTACACCTATGCCTATTTGTAATTTAAGTTCATATTCTTTCTTCAAATTACTACTTTAAATCCAACGTTTGATTTTAATGATTTTAACTTAGTAAATTACTGTTGTTACACCTATGCCTATTTTTAATTTAAGTTCATATTCTTTCTTCAAATTACTACTTTAAATTCAATTTACTACTTGAGCTTCCTTTGTAGGAAATTTAATTTAAAACTTAAGCTTAGACTTAGTTCGCCATCCTGAGTTTCCCAAGATTTTACGCAGGTCTCCTTATCCTTGGAGCCTCATTCTAGCTTTCCTTTTCTTTTTCTTCCTTAAAGTTAAATTCGCCTTTCAGCTCCCTCAAAGCGGCCGAGACCAAGTTGGCTGATCTGAAATTGAAAGTGACTGCAGTACGCTCATATCTTTCACACGTAAGTAACATTGAACATTCACTTTTATTTTGCAAATAATTTTCCTTCGTCTTTTGACCGATCCGGCAATTCGCCCGTAACAAAACTACACTTGTTAGAATCGGTTAATGATGGAGAAAGAAGAATTTTAAGAACTTTTATCTATAATGATTCTAAATCATGATTATAAACACAAGAAGAAAAAACAACCGCCTCTTCCGGGGTTTGAAACTGGGACCTTCCGCTTGGCGGGCGACTGCTCTTACCGCTGAGCTAACGACACCGATGATTTTCCCTCTGCACTTATCAATTTGTAACTAGCCTTCTAAGCCACATTTCGCTTACAGCTGGCATTAACCAGTAACGATGAAAGCGCATAAATAAATTGAAAATTAAATTTTTATTTATTTTCCCGCGGACGGGAATCGCACTTACACTTTTCAGAATCAGTCAATTATGGAGAAAAAAGAATTTTAAGAACTTTTATTTTTAATGATTCTAAATCAAATGTATAAATACAAGAAGAAAACCAACCGCCTCGTCTGCAGTTTTAAACCGGGACCTTCCGCTTGTCGGGTGACTGCTATTACCACTGAGCTAACGAGACAGATGATTTTCCCTCTTGAATTAATCAATTTGTAACTAGCTTACTAAGCCACGTTTTGCTTTCAGCTGGCATTAAACATTAACAATGAAAGCGCACAAACAAATTGTAAATTCAATTTTTATTTATTTTTCCCGCGGACGGGAATCGAATCTACACTTGTTAGAATCGGTCAATGATGGAGAAATAAGAACTTTAAGAACTTTTATTTTTAATAATTCTAAATCAAATTTATAAATATAAGAAAAAAAAACAACCGCATCGTCCGGGGATTGAAACCGGGACCTTCCCCTAGCCGGGCGACTGCTCTTACCAGTGAGCTAACGAGACAGGTTATTTTCCCTCTTGCTTTTATCAATTTGTAACTAGCCTTCTAAGCCACGTTTTGATTTCAGCTGGCATTAACCAGTAACGATGAAAGTGCATAAATAAATTTAAAATTAAATTTTTATTTATTTTTCCCGCGGACGGGAATCGAAACTACACTTGTTAGAATCGGTCAATGATAGAGAAAGAAGAATTTTAAGAACTTTTATTTTTAATAATTCTAAATCAAGTTTATAAACACAAGAAGAAAAAACAACCGCCTCGTCCGGGGTTTGAAACCGGGACCTTACGCTTACAGGGGACTGCTCTTACCGCTGAGATAACTTCACCGATGATTTTCCCTCTGCATTTATCAATTTGTAACTAGCCTTCTAAGCCACGTTTCGCTTTCAGCTGGCGTTAACCAGTAACGAAAAAAGGGCATAAATAAAGTGAAAATTAAATTTTTATTTATTTTTCCCGAGGACGGGAATCGCACTTACACTTTTTAGAATCAGTCAATGATGGAGAAAGAAGAATTTTAAGAACTTTTATTTTTAATGATTCTAAATCAAATGTATAAATACAAGAAGAAAACCAACCGCCTCGTCCGCGGTTTTAAACCGGGACCTTCCGCTTTTCGGGTGACTGCTATTACCACTGAGCTAACGAGACAGATGATTTTCCCCCTTGCATTAATCAATTTGTAACTAGCTTACTAAGCCACGTTTTGCTTTCAGCTGGCATTAAACAGTAAAAATGAAAGCGCACAAACAAATTGTAAATTCAATTTTTATTTATTTTTATCGCGGACGGGAATCGAAACTACGCTTGTTAGAATCGGTCAATGATGGAGAAACAAGACCTTTAAGAACTTTTATTTTTAATAATTCTAAATCAAATTTATAAATATAAGAAGAAAAAACAACCGCCTCGTCCGGGGTGTTCAGGCCACACCAGTATCCCACGATGATTCTCTAATTCCTCCTCCGATAATGTTCGTAAAAAGATTAAAAAAGCGAATACAAAGAATCTTATATTACAATTATTTTAAAAAAAGGCACTTATCTAATATAAGGGAACTTCCTCCCTTTGGTTCAATGCCGTCCTGGGGCTTCCTCCATTATGTTACACCTGAAAATGAACAAAAAACTCTTATGAATAACTAATAATATTAATAAATAGTTTAGTGCAACTCAATGGTCTCATATGACGTCACTGCGGGACGCCGCCATCAAAGTATAACAACTTTGAGAACGAGCGTTGCCAAAGCATGAAGCCGAAACCTAGCGGTTCGCGGCGGCTATAAAAAGGCGACAAGCTGCAGCAGAATCACCCATTCCCAATTCAGAATTTGATCTGAAAACATCAGAATTTACTCTGATTTTCCTAAGTTATCCAGACCTAATTTTGTTCCCATCTAAGTAGGTATTTACTCCTACTGCAGAAATTTAATTCTGCTAATTCCATCCCATATCTAAGTAGGAATTTACTCCTACTGCAGAAATTTAATTCTGCTAATTCCATCCCATACCTAAGTAGGAATTTACTCCTACTGCAGGAATTTAATTCTGCTAAATCCATCCCACACCTAAGTAGGAATTTACTCCTACTGCAGAAATTTAATTCTGCTTATATTTTATCTCCCACCTGAGTAGGAATTTACTCCTACTGCAGAAATTTAATTCTGCTTATATTTTATCTCCCACCTGAGTAGGAATTTACTCCTACTGCAGAAATTTAATTCTGTTTATTATTTTTTTATCTCTCACCTGAGTAGGAATTTACTCCTACTGCAGAAATCTACTTCTGCTTTAATTTTATCCTACGTCTAAGCAGGAATCTACTCCTGCTACAGAAACATACTTCTGCCACATTACTATTTCTATTAATACTAGAGTGCTTAAACGTGCAGCACAAGAACTTCTACTTCATTAATAGTGGATTTTCTCTCTTTTTTCAGAAATAAGGGGAACAGACCTCAGCGGGAGCATTTAGCATTTTACTGAATTTATCTGTTAGTGATAGTATTGAATTTTGTAGTAGGCTAGGTTAATTTTAAGCATTGAACTATTTTTCATAGGTTAAGTTTTTTTTTTTTTTAAATGAATTTGTGATAATAGTTTGTAAGTAGTATATTTGAATAAAATTTTATATTTGAATTTAAACAAAGCTGAGTTATGCTTTTACAACCGGCACCCCCTTTTAGCTTGAGCACAGAATTAACATTGGTCCTTTACAGCCGGATAACTCAGCTATTCAAATATAGAATTGAGAAAAATATTGCCTATTACATCACAGTGAGAAAAACTAAGCCTCTCCATTCAAAATGTCTACAGATAACGAATCTGACGTCGGGGACGAGACCATTAGCTCAGTATTAGAGTTGGTTGAGTCCCAAAAAGAGGTCAAAGAGTTAATGGAAGACCTATTTAAAAGGCATCAAAGAGAAGGCAGGAAAAAGACTGTCAAATCGACAGAAAAACGTTTACAAACGTTTACCGAATATTGGAAAGAACTCCAAACACAGCATAGGGTAATTCAAAAGAGAGCGACAAGAGCGACAAAGGAAGATCGCAAATTAGAATATTTCACGAAAGAGACATTTAGTGATGTACAGGAGTATTACATCGAAAAAGCAGCAAGCAAGGAAGAGGATATAGACAGACTAACACCAACGCCTGTCAGCAATCCTCCTCAGACTCAGACATCACATGCTAGCACAAATTCATGTAATAATGAAAGACTCCCCAGAATTAAACTTCCCACTTTCAATGGAGAATACTCTACGTGGATTTCATTCCACGATTTATTTAATTCGGTCATACATCACAACAATAATTTAAGAGACGTTGACAAATTGTATTTTCTAAAGACAAATCTAATAGGAGAGGCTGAAAAATTGCTCAGACATTACGAAGTATGCGATGCAAACTACCGACCAGCTTGGCAGCTCCTAAAAGAACGCTATTCCAATAAGCGAATATTAGTCAACGTACAATTAAAGAATTTATTATCTCTCCCACCCATACACCATGACACTGCCGATAATATTAAACGTCTGCTAGACAACATAACCGAAGCGTTATTAGCATTACAAAACTTAGGAATAGAAACAAGGAATTGGAATCCACTGATCATATACTTGACAGTGCAAAAACTACACCCAGACACACACCAATTATGGGAGCAAAGTTTACAGAGTAGCACAGACCTACCTGAACTAAAGACTTTAACCAAATTTCTAGAGCCTCGCTCCCCAACTCTAGAAATGATTGGAAACAAGATTACGTCATCCAATATGACACAGAGAAAACCATTCTCACCCAAACCTACATATGGTCTGTTGAACAGAAATAAAAGTTCAGCACCAAATCACCCACCTAAACAAAAGTCCTCTTGCAGCAATTGCAAGGGTGACCATATCATATTTCACTGTCCTACCTTTAGAAATATGAACACCCGACAACGACATGAAGTTGTCACAAATAAGCATTTATGCAAAAATTGCTTATCTCCCAACCACATAACCTCAAATTGCACTAGCAATAAAAAGCGTTATCATTGCCAGCAAAATCATAACACATTGCTCCACTATGAGCAAAACGATTCGGTAACAGAATCACCTAATCAATCCTCCCAAAATTCCAATATGGAAGCTGAATTAAGCACACCCACCTATGGAAATGATGAACAACAAGTTCAAAGTTTTCTAACCGCAAACATGAAAAGAGCTCTTCTCTCTACAGCTTTGATTAACGTCACTGCACCATCCGGACTCACGATGACATTCCGAGCGTTAATAGACTCAGGGTCACAAGTGTCAATCATGACAGAAAAGGCCTTTAAGCTATTACGACTTAAAGGATCTCCAACCACCCAAGAATTAATTGGACTTGATACAACTCCCACCAATACAGCTGTACAAGAAGCTACAGTCACAATTAATTCTTTACACACCAATTTTAAAGTTGCAAGTAGCATGCTCGTGATTAGAAAAATCACAGATTTGCTGCCAAACAATGCAATTGAAGTGTCAAACTGGAGACACATTCACAACCTCCCGCTAGCAGATCCTACCTTCTCAATTCCAGGAGAAATCGATATTCTCCTTGGAGCAGAAGTATACGCCGCCATTATCAAAAATGGTATAAAGAGAGGATCTGGCAACTCTCCAACAGCCCAAAACACAGAATTGGGTTGGATTCTGGTTGGAGGAGTACCAGAAACAGAACGCACAACTACGACTGTGCTATCCACCTACACCACAACAAACATTAAGTCAAACAACAAATTAAAAAGAGTTTGTAAATGCACCAATACGTCAACAATACCACCAAAAGACAGACTCAACGCTGTAACAAGGCAACGCCTTCCCTCCAAAAATTATGCATTCACCAAATATCATGATGTTCCCAAAGACCAAGAGTATCAGAGAAAAAACTGGAGAAATGCTTCAAGTAAAGCAGTAAAACACTACACCTTAACCACATTCTCCACCTTTAGTACAAAAGGAAAAGGTACATCAAAACTATCGCCATCTCGATCAGGTTCAGCTACTTCACAGCCAACACAAACTGAACTCGATTGTAGGAAAACTCAGAATCTCAGTACTAGATGGCGCCAGTATAGTCCAAAACCTTTTCACTCTACATCAGTAATGAACGAGAATACTGGTTCCCCAGCGACACAAACTGAAGCAAAATACCTCCATAATTCACATAAAAGGCACAAGTGGAAGAAGGAGAACGAAAAATATAAAACAAAATAGTTACTCTCGGTCCAATTAAAGAATATCAAAATGTGTTCTCTCTTTAATGTACATTTCCCACAAATATTTTAAAATCTCTCCTCTCAAAATTATTTCAAAATCGCCGCCAATAGCACTACTCTTTGGCAGCACCAAATTTCAAAACTTGCCGTTATATTTGAATATAAACAAGTTCAGAATCCGCCAAAATTCATTCTAGTTTTGAAAGTTGTCAAGTGCGGTTTTAAATTCGTTGTTTATTTTTCTGAGTTTACTTTTATTTTATACCATGGAGGAACTTTTGGAAATTTTCAATTCCGAATCTTTGGATTCTATGGATATTGGACTAACCCCGACACCTCCAGAGCTCTTAATCTCTCCAAAGAAAATAAGGCCTATCAGCCCACTACCTCCGACACCAAAAAAGGGTCAAAAATCAAGTCGGCCATCGTCCGACCACCACCTCACGAAATTATACCCGTGAAAAAACTTCTCAGGCCATTCGAGTCTAGGAAAGTCTCACCCGAAGTGAAAAGGCTACAAAACGGACCCAAGCCAAATGACAATTTAAAGTTCAAGTCAAGGGCTAGAGAACATCGCCCGGATGTTCAAGTTCACACGCAGCCACGACTGCCTGTAGTAGCTTGTGCCACACCAAAAAGTCTCAAATCAAAGGCAAGGCATAGCAACAACAGTCGAGAACTACGGATCCCTCTCGAACAACGATCTGCAGCACCTAGTATGCCAATTGTATGTGACACAACGTCCGTAGAAAAACCAAGCATTCCCCATATCAACACATCGAATCCCTCGAATGAGAAAGATCACAACCCTGGAGTACAGACTAAAGTACCGCCACAGCACATTTACAAAGGTCAATCAAGCTCTCAGGTACAACCTAACAAGAAGAGCAAAGCAACAAGTGCCATCAACACTACAACAATCAATAAGACTTCAACAAAAAGGAGTAATCCACCGGCTGAGGAGGCTATGCTAAAATTACTGCCTGAATTAATGGATCTTCCGATCAGTCCACCAGTCCAATTCCGAGACCATCCACCAAATAACATCGAATTAGCGACTCCAGGGGTTCCAGTCAACATTTCGGAACAAATCATGGCTACTCCCATCGTAATTAAGCTGTTAGAAACTAACAACATACCATGGCACAAGATCAAAGAGGCAAAAAAATTCTTCCGATGCACACTTCCTGACGGCAGCATTCTAAAAATGACAAGAAGAAAGGATGTCTTCCACTTCTTTAAACAAGACACACTAAGTTAACTTAAAACCAAACACTTTTATTAAATTGTTTTTTTTATAATAATACTTATACTTATATACTTATATATATATATTAAATTGCCTCTTCAATTTTGAGGCGGGAGGATGTTCAGGCCACACCAGTATCCCACGATGATTCTCTAATTCCTCCTCCGATAATGGGAACAAGGAAAAGCTGATTAATTACGTTAACGCCTATCAGGGGAGGACCTTGCCATGCAAGGCACTCTGTCAAGACCGTCCGTACGTGACGAAGAGTCACATCCTGCCCGAGGTGTTCCTGCACAGGCAGCTGGTGGGCATCCCCTGGGGTGCAGCTGGCTACCTGACTGAATACGGCGGATCCAGAGAGGAAAACTCGATAAAACCCGCAATCCCAGGTGTAAACAATCGTGCCTATGGGATGAATGGCACTGCGTGAGTGTATCTTATAACGATGGACTCCGGATACCAGGCGACCTCCGGTTTCAACCTTAGCCTTATCTCGGCATGCCGGCTCTGCTGAGATGGACCAACCTTTCCGAGCATACTAGTGGGACCAAAATTGACAAGTCCATTTTTTCTGCGGGAGGTGCACCTCTAAATGTACCAAAAACCCAATCCGGGGCTCTTAACGAACCCGAAAATTTCCAGGACATTACAAGTCCTTCATCTGACGGCGATGCGATGGATACACTCCCCCTAGACAAGGAGGATCTCCTTAGATCACCAGACCATAGCCAACAGGACAGCGGGAATACTGAAGTTCCCACATCCAAAGAGCGCAAGCCAAAGCTCAGTGGCGCGGCCAAAAAAAGGTTTAAATGGCTTTTAAAACATGGCCACACAGAGGCAGAGGCTAGAAGGATTGCTGCACTTCAGATAGAACAGCGGAATGAGGAGAGTCTTAAAAAACGGACTCGCTCTGACGACTCTTCTCCTAAAGTGGAGCAACCTAGCGCTACACGCAGCAAGGCAGCAACGGAGAATCCTTCAAAGAAGTACATCTCCCAGCCTTTGCGTAAGCAGCCCTCCTATAAAGAGGTTGCAGAGAGCGTTCGGGTGGGTATTCTTCCCGTCGGTTATCCTGAGGTGGCACTCAACATGGATCAATTGAAGTCCGTACAGAGTGCTATCTTGAGAGAGATCGCGTCTAGAAAACAAAGCCCCCTGAAGCCAAGATTCCTGGGCTCCACATTTAGACCAGGGTGGATGGTCCTCAACTGCGCCAATCAGGACACCGTGACGTGGCTAAAAGGTGTAGTTGGGGAGCTAAAACCCTGGGAAGGAGCCCACCTTGTCCTGGTCGAGAAAAGTGCCCACAAGTTCTTGTGGGATACTTTCCCAACAGCGCTGAGGACCCTACGGACTTGATTCTCGACTACATCGAGGGTCAGAACGTGGGGTTAAAGGTGTCAGAGTGGATTGCGTTACGCGAGATACAAAAACCAAATGTAATAGAGCTAACCTTCTCCGTGGACCATACGTCCATGGAGGAGCTAAAAAAGGCTCATTACACAATTGGGTACAAGTCCGGCTCAGTCCAACTTAGGACCAAGGGTGGGGCAGTAAAGACTGTGTCGGAGGCTGGGGATGGCCAAGGTCAGATTAAAACTCTGACTGATGAGCCTCAGCCATCGACATCTGGAACCAGCAGGCCTAAACTTTCTGCCAAGGCTAAGGCTGGCCCCGGTAAGGCAGTCGGAACTGCAGGGGCTAAGCCTAGGACTTCGGCAAAGAAGTCCGAAGGTACTGAGAAGAAGCCTCCTCCTGCCCGTGCGAAGCAGGGCAAAAAAGGAAATCCGAAAGGATCTCCTATCAAGGCTGCTAACGGCCATAAAAAGCCATCCTAGTCATGGCTAATCACCATCTAAGTTGCCTCCAGATAAATCTCCATCATGCCAAAGCGGCATCAGACATGCTTAGCAGGAGATTTGTCTCGGATAAACTTAGTCTGGCGCTCATACAGGGGCCCTGGGTACATCAAGGCCGCATCAAAGGACTTCCCACAAAATCATGTAAGTTAATTTATAGTAATGAGCATGAATATCCCAGGGCAGCATTGCTGCTTAACACTAATCTAAATTTTATTCCTCTTTCGCAGTTCATTTCGAGGGACGTAGTTGCAGTAGCTCTCGAGGTACCAACTCCGGGAGGTAGTCACGAGATAGTAGTGACCTCAGTCTATTTTTCTGGAGATGCGGATACACTACCTCCTACAGAGCTAAAAAGACTCATCAGCTACTGCAAACGAAGAGGAAAGCAATTTATCGTTGGATGCGATGCGATGCGAATGCACATCACACGCTATAGGGCAGCACGGATACCAACATCAGGGGTGAGTACCTCCACGATTTTATAATATCTAATAATTTAGAGATACTAAATCGAGGTAATAAGCCAACCTTTATGAACACTATCAGACAAGAGGTCCTGGATCTAACACTTGCCAGTATGTTCATAAGCACAAAAATAAGCAGGTGGCACGTATCGAACGAGATTTCCATGTCCGATCACAGACATATCAGGTTAGATATAGAAGCCGCACTTAACTCAAATCTAGAGTACCGAATCCCTAAATTAACTAACTGGGAACTCTATCGACAACATCTTAAGGCTGTAGTTAACTCTCCCGGCAGTAGCATTAGCACAACGGAGGAGTTGGACTCAGCCACTACGCAGCTACAAACGGCTGTACTGACTTCATTCGAACACAGCTGCCCTCTGAAGCAAAAGACTTGTAATCGGCAGGTACCTTGGTGGAATAGGGAACTGAGTTTGAAAAGAAAAGAAGTGAGGAAACTATTTAACAGAGCCAAGCTCTCTGGTACCTGGGGAGAATATAAAAAGGCTCTAACGGAATATAACATAGAATTAAGAAGATCTAAAAGAAGAACCTGGCGGACCTTCTGCGATGGCATAGATCGGCAATTACAGGGTCTCTAACAGGAGTAAGAACCTTGCGGGAAGAATCTTCACTCCTAACAAGGTTAGATGGGCCGTTGGTACGTTTAAACCCTTTAAATCTGCTGGAGGGGACGGCATCTTTCCTGCCTTACTACAGCAAGGGGTTGAAGAAATACTTCTTCCACTACAAAACATCTTTCGAGCCAGTTACGCTCTGGGGTATATTCCCCAATGCTGGAGAGACGTCAGGGTGGTATTTATACCCAAAGCAGGAAAAAGAGCTAGCTCTCTAGCCAAATCGTTCCGACCCATTAGTCTCTCGTCATTTTTACTTAAATCCGTGGAAAAAATCCTAGACCTACATATTCGAAGTGAAGTTTTGATTAAATCACCACTTCATTCTAAGCAATTCGCTTATCAAGCAGGCAAGTCCACCGAGACTGCCATCCACACTTTGGTTAAAGACCTCGAAAAAGCTCTTGAAGCAAAAGAGGTGGCCTTATGTGCATTTGCAGACATAGAAGGTGCTTTTGATAACACCTCCTTCGAAGCAATTAAATCAGCTGCCGAGGACAAGGGCTTCGAGCCCCCCACGGTTAATTGGATAGACTCCATGCTTAGAAGCAGGAGGATAACTACTACTCTAGGAAACTGTTCAGTCACGATCACTGCAGATAAAGGCTGCCCACAAGGAGGAGTTCTCTCTCCACTCCTATGGTGGTCGATCGTGATTGATGATCTCTTAGAGAAGCTGACCAGTTCGGGTTTTACCGTACAAGGCTACGCGGATGACCTAGTAGTCACGATACGGGGCAAGCATGACCAAGTCATATCCGACCTCATGCAAAAAGCCCTTTATAAAGTCCGCACTTGGTGCTTAACCAAAGGCCTCAGTGTAAACCCAAACAAACGGTTATCGTTCCGTTCACGAGAAGATCAAAGCTTTCACTAAAGGCTCCTCTTCTCGATAACACGGAATTGATATTTTCAGAAGAAGTCAAATATCTGGGGGTCACCTTAAATAAGAAACTTTCCTGGAATTCGCATCTGTCTAGAGTGACGGAAAGAGCGATAGGATCTCTCTACACGTGCCGTCGCTTCATTGGCAGAACATGGGGTCTGAAGCCAAAAATGATGTACTGGATGTACACCACGGTTGTTTGACCCATGGTCACCTATGCGGCCCTCGCATGGTGGCCAAAAACTAATGAAAAGTAGGCTGAGGCTCTGCTTCAAAAAACACAACGGCTTGCCTGTCTAGGAATAACTGGTGCCATGAGGACCTGTCCTACAGCAGCCATGGAAGCCTTACTAAACCTTCCACCCCTACATCTGCAGGTGAAAAGGAAGCAATCTCCAATGCTATTAGACTGCAAAAGGAGAAACAGTTAAAACCAGGGAATCTGGTTGGTCATTTAACTATCTTAAAACAGATACGCTTTGAGCAAATGACGACAATATCTGATATAATCACACCCAAGGTGGATTTTGTAAGACCATTCGATGTAGTTTTGGGAAACCGACAGCAATGGCGTTCCACTAAACCGTCCTTTCAACAAGGATCGATGGTGTGGTATACAGACGGTTCAAAAACGAACAGTGGAGTCAGACTGGGCATATACGGCCCCAGATGCCATATATCAAAGGCCCTGGGCTCTACCCCTACCGTATTCCAGGCCGAGGTATTGGCAATAGAAGAATGCGCCATACCTGCATTAAAAGAGCCATAAATGGCTCAACTATTAATATTCTCTCGGACAGTCAAGCTGCCCTCAAGGCCTTAAAGTCCTACACCATCAAGTCAGGGATAGTCTGGGAGTGTCTACAAACCCTAAAAGATTTATCAAGAGGAAACAAAGTTATCCTCATGTGGGTACCTGGACATGAGGGCCATAATGGCAACGAAATTGCTGATGGCCTAGCCAAAAGAGGAGCCGAAACTCCCTTTGTTGGACCGGAGCCATTTGTGGCACCTCAAAGTGTTACCTCAAAGCTGCCCTAAATAACTGGGAGAACAAACAAAAATCCCTATACTGGGAAAGGCTACAAGGACTTCGTCAGGCAAAAAAGTTTATCGACACCTCTGGAGGAAAAACAAAAGAACTATTACTCCTGAAGAAAACAGAGCTCAAAATAATTACAGAACTCTTCTCAGGCAATTGCCCCTTGAGGTATCACCTTAACAAGTTGGGCTTGGCTGAGACTTGATCCTGCCGCTTTTGCCAGGATGCTCATGAAACCTCGGAGCACCTGCTCTGCAACTGCGAAGCATTGACCAGGCGGAGACTACTCCATCTCGAACATGCTTTTCCTACACCTAACTACGTACGGAACCTCAATCCCAGAAGGATCCTAGACTATATTAACAGTCTGAACCTAGAAAGGGAATAAATTCAACGGGGACTCACAATAGATCTTTTAGGTCGCGGTGATTGCGAGGGTGACGCCTACACACCACTCTACGAATCTAATCTAATCACAGTAAGTTAACTTAAAACCAAACAAGCTGCCCTCAAGGCCTTAAAGTCCTACACCATCAAGTCAGGGATAGTCTGGGAGTGTCTACAAACCCTAAAAGATTTATCAAGAGGAAACAAAGTTATCATCATGTGGGTACCTGGACATGAGGACCATAATGGCAACGAAATTGCTGATGGCCTAGCCAAAAGAGGAGCGGAAACTCCCTTTGTCGGACCGGAGCCATTTGTGGCACCTCAAAGTGTTACCTCAAAGCTGCCCTAAATAACTGGGAGAACAAACAAAAATCCCTATACTGGGAAAGGCTACAAGGACTTCGTCAGGCAAAAAAGTTTATCGACACCTCTAGAGGAAAAACAAAAGAACTATTACTCCTCAAGAAAACAGAGCTCAAAATAATTACAGAACTCTTCTCAGGCCATTGCCCCTTGAGGTATCACCTTAACAAGATGGGCTTGGCTGAGACTTCATCCTGCCGCTTTTGCCAGGATGCTCATGAAACCTCGGAGCACCTGCTCTGCAACTGCGAAGCATTGACCAGGCGGAGACTACTCCATCTCGAACATGCTTTTCCTACACCTAACTACGTACGGAACCTCAATCCCAGAAGGATCCTAGACTATATTAACAGTCTGAACCTAGAAAGGGAATAAATTCAACGGGGACTCACAATAGATCTTTTAGGTCGCGGTGATTGCGAGGCTCACGCCTACACACCCCTCTACGAATCTAATCTAATCACAGTAAGTTAACTTAAAACCAAACACTTTTATTAATTTTTTTTTTATAATAATACTTATATATATATATATATATATATTAAATTGCCTCTTCAATATTGAGGCGGGAGGATGTTCAGGCCACACCAGTATCCCACGATGATTCTCTAATTCCTCCTCCGATAATGTTCCTAAAAAGATTAAAAAAGGGAATACAAAGAATCTTATCTTACAATAATTAAAAAAAAAAAACAGGCGCTTATCTAATATAAGGGAACTTCCTCCCTTTGGTCCAACGCCGTCCTGGGGCTTCCTCCATTATATTACACCTGAAAATAAACAAAAAACTCTTATAAATAACTAATAATATTAATAAATATTACAAACTTACCATTTCTCGAGCTTCCCTCCGATTATTTACGTTGACACGTCAAAATGTCAACACATCACATCATATGTTCTCGCCTTCAGAGTTCAGTGCAACTCAATGGTCTCATATGGCGTCACTGCGGGACGCCGCCATCAAAGTATAACAACTTTGAGAACGAGCGTTGCCAAGGCAACCTAGCATGAAGCCGAAACGTAGCGGTTCGCGGCAGCTATAAAAAGACGACAAGCTGCAGCAGAATCACCCATTCCCAATTCAGAATTTGATCTGAAAACATCAGAATTTACTCTGATTTTCCTAAATTATCCAAACCTAATTTTGTTCCCATCTAAGCAGGAATTTACTCCTACTGCAGAAATTTAATTCTGCTAATTCCATCCCATACCTAAGTAGGAATTTACTCCTACTGCAGAAATTTAATTCTGCTAATTCCATCCCATACCTAAGTAGGAATTTACTCCTACTGCAGAAATTTAATTCTGCTAAATCCATCCCACACCTAAGTAGGAATTTACTCCTACTGCAGAAATTTAATTCTGCTTATATTTTATATCCCACCTGAGTAGGAATTTACTCCTACTGCAGAAATTTAATTCTGCTTATATTTTAAATCCCACCTGAGTAGGAATTTACTCCTACTGCAGAAATTTAATTCTGTTTATTATTTTTTTATCTCTCACCTGAGTAGGAATTTACTCCTACTGCAGAAATCTACTTCTGCTTTAATTTTACCCTACGTCTAAGCAGGAATCTACTCCTGCTGCAGAAACATACTTCTGCCACATTAACTATTTCTATTAATACTAGAGTGCTTAAACGTGCAGCACAAGAACTTCTACTTCATTAATAGTGGATTTTCTCTCTACTTTTTTCAGAAATAAGGGGAACAGACCTCAGCGGGAGCATTTAGCATTTTACTGAATTTATCTGAGAGTGATAGTATTGAATTTTGTAGTAGGCTAGGTTAATTTTAAGCATTGAACTATTTTTCATAGGTTAAGTTTTTTTTTTTAAATGAATTTGTGATAATAGTTTGTAAGTAGTATATTTGAATAAAATTTTATATTTGAATTTAAACAAAGCTGAGTTATCCTTTTACAACCGGCACCCCCTTTTAGCATGAGCACAGAATTCACACGGGGTTTGAAACCGGGACCTTCCGCTTGCCGGGCGACTGCTCTTACCAGTGAGCTAACGATACAGGTTATTTTCCCTCTTGCTTTTATCAATTTGTAACTAGCCTACTAATCCACATTTTGCTTTCAGCTGGCTTTAACCAGTAACAATGCAAGTGGACAAACAAATTGTAAATTCAATTTTTATTTATTTTTCCCGCGGACGGGAATCGAAACTACACTTGTTAGAATCGGTGAATGATGGAGAAAGAAGAATTTTAAGAACTTTTATTTTTAATGATTCTAAATCAAATTTATAAATACAAGAAGAAAAACAACCATCTCGTCCGGGGTTTGAAACCGGGACTTTCCGCTTGCCGGCCGACTGCTCTTACCGCTGAGCTAACAACACCGATGATTTTCCCTGTGCATTTATCAATTTGTAACTAGCCTTCTAAGCCACGTTTTGATTTCAGCTGGCAATAACCAGTAACGATGAAAGCGCATAAATAAATTTAAAATTAAATTTTTATTTATTTTTCCCGCGGACGAGAATCGAAACTACACATGTTAGAATCGGTCAATGATGGAGAAAAAAGAATTTTAAGAATTTTATTTTTAATGATTCTAAATCAAGTTTATATATACAAGAAGAAAAAACAACCGCCTCGCCCGGGGTTTGAAACCGGGACCTTCCAATTACCGGGCGACTGCTCTTACCGCTGAGCTAACAACACCGATGATTTTCCCTCTGCATTTATCAATTTGTAACTAGCCTTCTAAGCCACGTTTCGCTTTCAGCTGGAATTAACCAGTAACGTTGAAAGCGCATAAATAAATTGAAAATTAAATTTATATTTATTTTTCCCTCGGACGGGAATCGCACTTACAATTTTTACAATCAGTCAATGATGGAGAAACAAGAACTTTAAGAACTTTTATTTGTAATGATTCTAAATCAAATTTATAAATATAAGAAGAAAAAACAACCGCCTCGTCCGCGGTTTTAAACCGGGACCTTCCGCTTGTCGGGTGACTGCTATTACCAGTGAGCTAACGAGACAGGTTATTTTCCCTCTTGCTTTTATCAATTTGTAACTAGCCTACTAATCCACGTTTTGCTTTCAGCTGGCTTTAAGCAGTAACAATGCAAGTGCACAAACAAATTGTAAATTCAATTTTTATTTATTTTTCCCGCGGACGGGAATCGAAACTACACTTGTTATAATCGGTGAATGATGGAGAAAGAAGAATTTTAAGAACCTTTATTTTTAATGATTCTAAATCAAATTTATAAATACAAGAAGAAAAAACAACCACCTCGTCTGGGGTTTGAAACCGGGACTTTCCGCTTGCCGGGCGACTGCTCTTACCGCTGAGCTAACGACACCGATGATTTTCCCTCTGCATTTATCAATTTTTAACTAGCCTTCTAAGCCACGTTTTGATTTCAGCTGGCATTAACCAGTAACGATGAAGCCGCATAAATAAATATAAAATTAAATTTTTATTTATTTTTCCCGCGGACGAGAATCGAAACTACACTTATTAGAATCGGTCAATGATGGAGAAAAAAGAATTTTAAGAATTTTATTTTTAATGATTCTAAATCAAGTTTATATATACAAGAAGAAAAAACAACCGCCTCGCCCGGGGTTTGAAACCGGGACCTTCCGATTACCGGGCGACTGCTCTTACCGCTGAGCTAACAACACCGATGATTTTCCCTCTGCATTTATCAATTTGTAACTAGCCATCTAAGCCACGTTTCGCTTTCAGCTGGAATTAACCAGTAACGATGAAAGCGCATAAATAAATTGAAAATAAATTTATATTTATTTTTCCCGCGGACGGGAATCGCACTTACACTTTTTACAATCAGTCAATGATGCAGAAAGAAGAATTTTAAGAACTTTTATTTTTAATGATTCTAAATCAAATGTATAAATACATGAAGAAAACCAACCGCCTCGTCCGCGGTTTTAAACAGGGACCTTCCGCTTGTCGGGTGACTGCTGTTACCACTGAGCTAACGAGACAGATAATTTTCCCTCTTGCATTTATCAATTTGTAACTAGCCTACTAACCCACGTTTTGCTTTCAGCTGGCTTTAACCAGTAACAATGAAAGTGCACAAACAAATTGTAAATTCAATTTTTATATATTTTTCCCGCGTACGGGAATCGAAACTACACTTGTTAGAATCGGTCAGTGATGGAGAAACAAGAACTTTAAGAACTTTTATTTTTAATGATTCTAAATCAAATTTATAAATATAAGAAGAAAAAACAACCGCCTCGTCCGGGGTTTGAAACCGGGACCTTCCGCTTGCCGCTCGACTGCTCTTACCAGTGAGTTAACGAGACAGGTTATTTTCCCTCTTGCTTTTATCAATTTGTAACTAGCCTACTAATCCACGTTTTGCTTTCAGCTGGCTTTAACCAGTAACAATGCAAGTGCACAAACAAATTGTAAATTCGATTTTTATTTATTTTTCCCGCGGACGGGAATCGAAACTACACTAGTTAGAATCGGCGAATGATGGAGAAAGAAGAATTTTAAGAACTTTTATTTTTAATGATTCTAAATCAAATTTGTAAATATAAGAAGAAAAAACAACCGCCTCGTCCGGGGTTTGAAACCGGGACTTTCCACTTGCCGGGCGACTGCTCTTACCGCTGAGCTAACGACACCGATGATTTTCCCTCTGCATTTATCAATTTTTAACTAGCCTTATAAGCCACGTTTTGATTTCAGCTGGCATTAACCAGTAACGATGAAAGCGCATAAATAAATTTAAAATTAAATTTTTATTTATTTTTCCCGCGGACGAGAATCGAAACTACACTTGTTAGAATCGGTCAATGATGAAGAAAAAAGAATTTTAAGAATTTTATTTTTAATGATTCTAAATCAAGTTTATATATACAAGAAGAAAAAACAACCGCCTCGCCCGGGGTTTGAAACCGGGACTTTCCGCTTGCCGGGCGATTGCTCTTACCGCTGAGCTCTCGACACCGATGATTTTCCCTCTTCATTTATCAATTTTTAACTAACCTTCTAAGCCACGTTTTGATTTCCGCTGGCATTAACCAGTAACGATGAAAGCGCATAAATAAATTTAGAATTAAATTTTTATTTATTTTTCCCGCGGACAAGAATCGAAACTACAATTGTTAGAATCGGTTAATGATGTCGAAAGAAGAATTTTAAGAACTTTTATTTTTAATGATTCTAAATCACATTTGTAAATATAAGAAGAAAAAACAACCGCCTCGTCCGGGGTTTGAAACCGGGACCTTCCGCTTGCCGGGCGACTGCTCTTACCAGTGAGCTAACGAGACAGATTATTTTCCCACTTGCTTTTATCAATTTGTAACTAGCCTACTAATCCACGTTTTGCTTTCAGCTGGCTTTAACCAGTAACAATGCAAGTGCACAAACAAATTGTAAATTCAATTTTTATTTATTTTTCCCGCGGACGGGAATCGAAACTACACTTGTTAGAATCGGTGAATGATGGAGAAAGAAGAATTTTAAGAACTTTTATTTTTAATGATTCTAAATCAAGTTTATATATACAAAAAGAAAAAACAACCGCCTCGCCCGGGGTTTGAAACCGGGACCTTCCGATTACCGGGCGACTGCTCTTACCGCTGAGCTAACAACACCGATGATTTTCCCTCTGCATTTATCAATTTGTAACTAGCCATCTAAGCCACGTTTCGCTTTCAGCTGGAATTAACCAGTGACGATGAAAGCGCATAAATAAATTGAAAATAAATTTATATTTATTTTTCCCGCGGACGGGAATCGCACTTACACTTTTTACAATCAGTCAATGATGCAGAAAGAAGAATTTTAAGAACTTTTATTTTTAATGATTCTAAATCAAATGTATAAATACAAGAAGAAAACCAACCGCCTCGTCCGCGGTTTTAAACTGGGACCTTCCGCTTGTCGGGTGACTGCTATTACCACTGAGCTAACGAGACAGATGAATTTCCCTCTTGCATTTATCAATTTGTAACTAGCCTACTAAGCCACGTTTTGCTTTCAGCTGGCATTAACCAGTAACAATGAAACCGTACAAACAAATTGTACATTCAATTTTTATTTATTTTACCCGCGGACGATAATCGAAACTACACTTGTTAGAATCGGTCAATGATGGAGAAACAAGAACTTTAAGAACATTTATTTTTAATGATTCTAAATCAAATTTATAAATATAAGAAGAAAAAACAACCGCCTCGTCCGGGGCTTGAAACCGGGACCTTCCGCTTGCCGGACTACTGCTCTTACCAGTGAGCTAACGAGACAGGTGATTTTCCCTCTTGCATTTATCAATTTGTAACTAGCCTACTAAGCCACGTTTTGCTTTCAGCTGGCATTAACCAGTAACAATGAAACCGTACAAACAAATTGTAAATTCAATTTTTATTTATTTTTCCCGCGGACGGGAATCGAAACTACACTTGTTAGAATCGGTCAATGATGGAGAAACAAGACCTTTAAGAACTTTTATTTTTAATGATTCTAAATCAAATTTATAAATATAAGAAGAAAAAACAACCGCCTCGTCCGGGGCTTGAAACCGGGACCTTCCGCTTGCCGGGCGACTGCTCTTACCAGTGAGCTAACGAGACAGATTATTTTCCCACTTGCTTTTATCAATTTGTAACTAGCCTACTAATCCACGTTTTGCTTTCAGCTGGCTTTAACCAGTAACAATGCAAGTGCACAAACAAATTGTTAATTCAATTTTTATTTATTTTACCCGCGGACGGGAATCGAAACTACACTTGTTAGAATCGGTTAATGATGGAGAAGGAAGAATTTTAAGAACCTTTATTTTTAATGATTCTGAATCTAATTTATAAATACAAGTAGAAAAAACAACCACCTCGTCCGGCGTTTGAAACCGGGACTTTCCGCTTGCCGGGCGATTGCTCTTACCGCTGAGCTCTCGACACCGATGATATTCCCTCTGTATTTATCAATTTTTAACTAACCTTCTAAGCCACGTTTTGATTTCCGCTGGCATTAACCAGTAACGATGAAAGCGCATAAATAAATTTAGAATTAAATTTTTATTTATTTTTCCCGCGGACAAGAATCGAAACTACACTTGTTAGAATCGGTTAATGATGTAGAAAGAAGAATTTTAAGAACTTTTATATTTAATGATTCTAAATCAAATTTATAAACACAAGAAGAAAAAACAACCGCCTCGTCCGGGGTTTGAAACCGGGACCTTCCGCTTGCCGGGCGACTGCTCTTACCGCTGAGCTAACGACACCGATGATATTCCCTCTGTATTTATCAATTTGTAACTAGCATTCTAAACCACGTTTCGCTTTAAGCTGGCATTAACCAGTAACGATGAAAGCGCATAAATAAATTGAAAATTAAATTTTTATTTATTTTTCCCGCGGACGGGAATCGCACTTACACTTTTTACAATCAGTCAATGATGCAGAAAGAAGAATTTTAAGAACTTTTATTTTTAATGATTCTAAATCAAATGTATAAATACAAGAAGAAAACCAACAGCCTCGTCCGGGGTTTTAAAGCGGGACCTTCCGCTTGTTGGGTGACTGCTATTACCACTGAGCTAACGAGACAGATGATTCTCCCTCTTGCATTAATCAATTTGTAACTAGCTTACTAAGCCACGGCTTGCTTTCAGCTGGCATTAACCAGTAACAATGAAAGCGCACAAACAAATTGTAAATTCAGTTTTCATTTATTTTTCCCGCGGACGGGAATCGAAACTACACTTGTTAGAATCGGTTAATGATGGAGAAAGAAGAATTTTAAGAACTCTTATTTTTAATGATTCTAAATCAAATTTATAAATACAAGAAGAAAAAACAACCGCCTCGTCCGGGGTTTGAAACCGGGACCTTCCAGTTGCCGGACGACTGCTCTTACCAGTGAGCTGTCGACACCGATGATTTTCCCTCTGCATTTATCAATTTTTAACTAGCCTTCTAAGCCACGTTTTGATTTCAGGTGGCATTAACCAGTAACGATAAAAGCGCATAAATAAATTTAGAATTAAATTTTTATTTATTTTTCACGCGGACGAGAATTGAAACTACACTTGTTAGAATCGGTCAATGATGGAGAAAGATGAATTTTAAGAACTTTTATTTTTAATGATTCTAAATCAAATTTATAAATACAAGAAGAAAAAACAACCATCTCGTCCGGGGTTTGAAACCGGGACCTTCCGATTGCCGGGCGACTGCTCTTTCTGCTGAGCTAACAACACCGATGATTTTCCCTCTGCATTTATCAATTTTTAACTAACCTTCTAAGCCACGTTTTGATTTCAGCTGGCATTAACCAGTAACGATGAAAGCGCATAAATAAATTTAGAATTAAATTTTTATTTATTTTTCACGCGGACGAGAATTGAAACTACACTTGTTAGAATCGGTCAATGATGGAGAAAGATGAATTTTAAGAACTTTTATTTTTAATGATTCTAAATCAAATTTATAAATATAAGAAGAAAAAACAACCGCCTCGTCCGGGGCTTGAAACCGGGACCTTCCGCTTGCCGGACTACTGCTCTTACCAGTGAGCTAACGAGACAGGTGATTTTCCCTCTTGCATTTATCAATTTGTAACTAGCCTACTAAGCCACGTTTTGCTTTCAGCTGGCATTAACCAGTAACAATGAAACCGTACAAACAAATTGTAAATTCAATTTTTATTTATTTTTCCCGTGGACGGGAATCGAAACTACACTTGTTAGAATCGGTCAATGATGGAGAAACAAGACTTTTAAGAACTTTTATTTTTAATGATTCTAAATCAAATTTATAAATATAAGAAGAAAAAATAACCGCCTCGTCCGGGGCTTGAAACCGGGACCTTCCGCTTGGCGGACTACTGCTCTTACCAGTGAGCTAACGAGACAGGTGATTTTCCCTCTTGCATTTATCAATTTGTAACTAGCCTACTAATCCACGTTTTGCTTTCAGCTGGCTTTAACCAGTAACAATGCAAGTGCACAAACAAATTGTAAATTCAATTTTTATTTATTTTACCCGCGGACGGGAATCGAAACTACACTTGTTAGAATCGGTTAATGATGGAGAAGGAAGAATTTTAAGAACCTTTATTTTTAATGATTCTAAATCTAATTTATAAATACAAGTAGAAAAAACAACCACCTCGTCCGGCGTTTGAAACCGGGACTTTCCGCTTGCCGGGCGATTGCTCTTACCGCTGAGCTCTCGACACCGATGATATTCCCCCTGCATTTATCAATTTTTAACTAACCTTCTAAGCCACGTTTTGATTTCCGCTGGCATTAACCAGTAACAATGAAAGCGCACAAACAAATTGTAAATTCAATTTTTATTTATTTTTCCCGCGGACGGGAATCGAAACTACACTTGTTAGAATCGGTTAATGATGGTGAAAGAAGAATTTTAAGAACTTTTATTTTTAATGATTCTAAATCAAATTTATAAATACAAGATGAAAAAAGAACCATCTCGCCCGGGGTTTGAAACCGGGACCTTCCGCTTGCCGGGCGACTGCTCTTACCGCTGAGCTAACGAGACAGTTGATTTTCCCTCTTGCATTTATCACTTTGTAACTAGCCTACTAAGCCACGTTTTGCTTTCGGCTGGCACTAACCAGTAACAATGAAAGCGCACAAACAAATTGTAAATTCAATTTTTATTTATTTTTCCCGCGGACCGGAATCGAATCGACACTTGTTAGAATCGGTCAATGATGGAGAAACAAGAACTTTAAGAACTCTTATTTTTAATTATTCTAAATCAAATTTATAAATTTAAGAAGAAAAAGCAACCGCCTCGTCCGGGGTATGAAACCGGGACCTTCCGCTTGCCGGGCGACTGCTCTTACCAGTGAGCTAACGAGGCAGGTGATTTTCCCTCTTGCATTTATCAATTTGTAACTAGCCTACTAATCCACGTTTTGCTTTCAGCTGGCTTTAATCAGTAACAATGAAAGTGCACAAACAAATTGTAAATTCAATTTTTATTTAATTTTCCCGCGGACGGGAATCGAAGCTACACTTGTTAGAATCGGTCAGTGATGGAGAAAGGAAAATTTAAGAACTTTTATTTTTAATGACTCTAAATCAAACTTATATATACAAGAAGAAAAAACAACTGCCTCGTCCGGGGTTTGAAACCGGGACCTTCCACTTGCCGGGCGACTGATCTTACCAGTGAGCTAACGAGACAGGTGATTTTCCCTCTTGCATTTATCAATTTGTAACTAGCCTACTAACCCACGTTTTGCTTTCAGCTGGCATTAACCAGTAACGATGAAAGCGCATAAATTAATTGTAAATTAAATTTTTATTTATTTTACCCGCGGAAGGGAATCGAACTTACACTTGTTACAATCGGTCAGTGATGGAGAAAGGAAAATTTAAGAACTTTTATTTTTAATGATTCTAAATCAAATTTATAAATACAAGAACAAAAAACAATCGCCTCGTCCGGGGTTTGAAACCGGGACCTTCCGCTGGCCGGGCGACTGCTCTTACCGCTGAGATAACGACACCGATGATATTCCCTCTGCATTTATCAATTTGTAACTAGCCTTCTAAGCCACGTTTTGCTTTCAGCTGGCTTTAATCAGTAACAATGAAAGTGCACAAACAAAGTGTAAATTCAATTTTTATTTAATTTTCCCGCGGACGGGAATCGAAGCTACACTTGTTAGAATCGGTCAGTGATGGAGAAAGGAAAATTTAAGAACTTTTATTTTTAATGACTCTAAATCAAACTTATATATACAAGAAGAAAAAACAACTGCCTCGTCCGGGGTTTGAAACCGGGACCTTCCACTTGCCGGGCGACTGATCTTACCAGTGAGCTAACGAGACAGGTGATTTTCCCTCTTGCATTTATCAATTTGTAACTAGCCTACTAACCCACGTTTTGCTTTCAGCTGGCATTAACCAGTAACGATGAAAGCGCATAAATTAATTGTAAATTAAATTTTTATTTATTTTACCCGCGGACGGGAATCGAACTTACACTTGTTACAATCGGTCAGTGATGGAGAAAGGAAAATTTAAGAACTTTTATTTTTAATGACTCTAAATCAAACTTATATATACAAGAATAAAAAGCAACCGCCTCGTCCGGGGTATGAAACCGGGACCTTCCGCTTGCCGGGCGACTGCTCTTACCAGTGAGCTAACGAGACAGGTGATTTTCCCTCTTGCATTTATCAATTTGTAACTAGCCTACTAATCCACGTTTTGCTTTCAGCTGGCTTTAATCAGTAACAATGAAAGTGCACAAACAAATTGTAAATTCAATTTTTATTTAATTTTCCCGCGGACGGGAATCGAAGCTACACTTGTTAGAATCGGTCAGTGATGGAGAAAGGAAAATTTAAGAACTTTTATTTTTAATGACTCTAAATCAAACTTATATATACAAGAACAAAAAACAACCGCCTCGTCCGGGGTTTGAAACCGGGACCTTCCACTTGCCGGGCGACTGATCTTACCAGTGAGCTAACGAGACAGGTGATTTTCCCTCTTGCATTTATCAATTTGTAACTAGCCTACTAACCCACGTTTTGCTTTCAGCTGGCTTTAACCAGTAACAATGAAAGCGCACTATCAAATTGTAAATTTAATTTTTATTTATTTTTCCCGTGGACGAGAATCGAAACTACACTTGTTAGAATCGGTTAATGATGGAGAAAGAAGAATTTTAAGAACTTTTATTTTTAATGATTCTAAATCAAATTTATAAATATAAGAAGAAAAAACAACCGCCTCGTCCGGGGCTTGAAACCGGGACCTTCCGCTTGCCGGGCGACTGCTCTTACCAGTGAGCTAACGAGACAGGTGATTTTCCCTCTTTGATTTATCAATTTGTAACTAGCCTACTAATCCACGTTTTGCTTTCAGCTGGCTTTCAGCCGGCTTAACCAGTAAAAATGAAAGTGCACAAACAAATTGTAAGTTCAATTTTTATTTGTATTTCCCGCGGACGGGAATCGAAACTACACTTGTTAGAATCGGTTAATGATGTAGAAAGAAGAATTTTAAGAACTTTTATTGCTAATGATTCTAAATCAAATTTATAAACACAAGAAGAAAAAACAACCGCCTCGTCCAGGGTTTGAAACCGGGACCTTCCGCTTGCCGGGCGACTGCTCTTACCGCTGAGCTAACGACACCGATGATATTCCCTCTGCATTTATCAATTTGTAACTAGCCTTCTAAGCGACGTTTCGCTTTCAGCTGGCATTAACCAGTAACGATGAAAGCGCATAAATTAATTGAAAATTAAATTTTTATTTATTTTTCCCGCGGACGGGAATCGCACTTACACTTTTTAGAATCAGTCAATGATGGAGAAAGAAGAATTTAAAGAACTTTTATTGTTAATGATTCTAAATCAAATGTATAAATACAAGAAGAAAACCAACAGCCTCGTCCAGGGTTTTAAACCGGGACCTTCCGCAGTCGCCCGACTGCTCTTACCAGTGAGTTAACGAGACAGGTTATTTTCCCTTTTGCATTTATCAATTTGTAACTAGCCTACTAAGTCACTATTTGCTTTCAGCTGGCATTAAACAGTAACGATGAAAGCACACAAATTAATTGTAAATTAAATTTTTATTTATTTTTCCCGCGGACGGGAATCGAACTTACACTTGTTAGAATCGGCCAGTGATGGAGAAAGGAAAATTTAAGAACATTTATTTTTAATGATTCTAAATCAAATTTATAAATACAAGAACAAAAAACAACCGCTTCGTCCGGGGTTTGAAACCGGGATCTTCCGTTTGCCGGGTGAATGCTCTTACTACTGAGCTAACGAGACAGATGATTTTCCCAAGGCATCTATCACTATGTAACTAGCCTACAAAGCCACGTTTTGTTTTCAGCTGGCATTAACCAGTAACGATGAAAGCGCACAAATACATTGTAAATTAATTTTTTTTTTATTTTTCCCGCGGACGGGAATCGAACTTACACTTGTTAGAATCGGTCAGTGATGGAGAAAGGAAAATTTTAAGAACTTTTATTTTTAATGATTCTAAATCAAGTTTTTATATACAAGAAGAAAAAACAACCGCCTCGTCCGGGGTTTTAAACCGGGACCTTCCGCTTGTCGGGTGACTGCTATTACCACTGAGCTAACGAGACCGATGATTTTCCCTCTTGCATTTATCAATTTGTAACTAGCCTACTAAGCCACGTTTTGCTTTCAGCTGGCATTAACCAGTAACAATGAAACCGTACAAGCAAATTGTAAATTCAATTTTTATTTATTTTTCCCGCGGACGGGAATCGAAACTACACTTGTTAGATTCGGTCAATGATGGAGAAACAAGAACTTTAAGAACTTTTATTTTTAATGATTCTAAATCATATTTATAAATATAAGAAGAAAAAACAACCGCCACGTCCGGGGTTGAAACCGGGACCTTCCGTTTGCCGGCCGACTGCTCTTACCAGTGAGCTAACGAGACAGGTGATTTTCCCTCTTGCATTTATCAATTTGTAACTAGCCTACTAATCCACGTTTTGCTTTCAGCTGGCTTTAACCAGTAACAATGCAAGTGCACAAACAAATTGTAAATTCAATTTTTATTTATTTTTCCGGCGGACGGGAATCGAAACTACACTTGTTGGAATCGGTTAATGATGGAGAAAGAAGAATTTTAAGAATTCGTATTTTTAATGATTCTAAATCAAATTTATAAATACAAGAAGAAAAAACAACCGCATCGTCCGGGGTTTGAAACCGGGACCTTCCACTTGCCGGGCGACTGATCTTACCAGTGAGCTAACGAGACAGGTGATTTTCGCTCTGGCATTTGTCAGTTTGTATCTAGCCTACTAATCCACGTTTTGCTCTCAGCTGGCTTTAACCAGTAACAATGAAAGCGCACAAACAAATTGTAAATTCAATTTTTATTTATTTTTCCCGCGGACGGGAATCGAAACTACACTTGTTAGAATCGGTTAATGATGTAGAAAGAAGAATTTTAAGAACTTTTATTTTTAATGATTCTAAATCAAATTTTTAAACACAGGAAGAAAAAACAACCGCCTCGTCCGGGGTTTTAAACCGGGACCTTCCGCTTGTCGGGTGACTGCTATTACCACTGAGCTAACGAGACCGATGATTTTCCCTCTTACATTTATCAATTTGTAACTAGCCTACTAAGCCACGTTTTGCTTTCAGCTGGCATTAACCAGTAACAATGAAACCGTACAAGCAAATTGTAAATTCAATTTTTATTTATTTTTCCCGCGGACGGGAATCGAAACTACACTTGTTAGAATCGGTCAATGATGGAGAAACAAGAACTTTAAGAACTTTTATTTTTAATGATTCTAAATCAAATTTATAAACACAAGAAGAAAAAACAACCGCCTCGTCCGGGGTTTGAAACCGGGACCTTCCGCTTGCCGGGCGACTGCTCTTACCGCTGAGCTAACGACACCGATGATATTCCCTCTGCATTTATCAATTTGTAACTAGCCTTCTAATCCACGTTTCGCTTTCAGCTGGCATTAACCAGTAACGATGATAGCGCATAAATAAATTGAAAATTAAATTTTTATTTATTTTTCCCGCGGACGGGAATCGCACTTACAATTTTTAGAATCAGTCAATGATGGAGAAAGAAGCATTTTGAGAACTTTTATTTTTAATGATTCTAAATCAAATGTATAAATACAAGCAGAAAACCAACAGCCTCGTCAGGAGTTTTAAACCGGGACCTTCCGCTTGTCGGGTGACTGCTATTACCACTGAGCTAACGAGACAGATGATTTTCCCTCTGGCATTAATCAACTTGTAACTAGCTTACTAAGCCACGGCTTGCTTTCAGCTGGCATTAACCAGTAACAATGAAAGCGCACAAACAAATTGTAAATTCAATTTTTATTTATTTTCCCGCGGACGGGAATTGAATCTACACTTGCTAGAATCGGTCAATGATGGAGAAACAAGAACTTTAAGAACATTTATTTTTAATTATTCTAAATCAAATTTATAAATATAAGAAGAAAAAATAACCGCCTCGTCCGGGGTTTGAAACCGGGACCTTCCGCTTGCCGGGCGACTGCTCTTACCGCTGAGGTAACGAGACAGATGATTTTAACTCTTGCTTTTATCAATTTGTAACTAGCCTACTAATCCATGTTTTGCTTTCAGCTGGCTTTAATCAGTAACAATGAAAGTGCACAAACAAATTGTAAATTCAATTTTTATTTAATTTTCCCGTGTACGGGAATCGAAACTACACTTGTTAGAATCGCTTAATGACGGAGAATGAAGAATTTTAAGAACTTTTATTTTTAATGATTCTAAATCAAATTTATAAATACAAGAAGAAAAAACAACCGCATCATCCGGGGTTTGAAACCGGGACCTTCCACTTGCCGGGCGACTGATCTTACCAGTGAGCTAACGAGACAGGTGATTTTCGCTCTGGCATTTGTCAGTTTGTATCTAGCCTACTAATCCACGTTTTGCTCTCAGCTGGCTTTAACCAGTAACAATGAAAGCGCACAAACAAATTGTAAATTCAATTTTTATTTATTTTTCCCGCGGACGGGAATCGAAACTACACTTGTTAGAATCGGTTAATGATGTAGAAAGAAGAATTTTAAGAACTTTTATTTTTAATGATTCTAAATCAAATTTTTAAACACAGGAAGAAAAAACAACCGCCTCGTCCGGGGTTTGAAACCGGGACCTTCCGCTTGCCGGGCGACTGCTCTTACCGCTGAGCTAACGACACCGATGATACTCCCTCTGCATTTATCAATTTGTAACTAGCCTTCTAATCCACGTTTCGCGTACAGCTGGCATTAACCAGTAACGATGAAAGCGCATAAATAAATTGAAAATTAAATTTTTATTTATTTTTGCCGCGGACGGGAATCGCACTTACACTTTTTAGAATCAGTCAATGATGGAGAAAGAAGAATTTTAAGAACTTTTATTTTTAATGATTCTAAATCAAATGTATAAATACAAGAAGAAAACCAACTGCCTCGTCAGGGGTTTTAAACCGGGACCTTCCGCTTGTCGGGTGACTGCTATTACCACTGAGTTAACGAGACAGATGATTTTCCCTCTCGCATTAATCAATTTGTAACTAGCTTACTAAGCCACGGCTTGCTTTCAGCTGGCATTAACCAGTAACAATGAAAGCGCACAAACAAATTGTAAATTCAATTTTTATTTATTTTCCCGCGGACGGGAATTGAATCTACACTTGCTAGAATCGGTCAATGATGGAGAAACAAGAACTTTAAGAACTTTTATTTTTAATTATTCTAAATCAAATGTATAAATACAAGAAGAAAACCAACAGCCTCGTCCAGGGTTTTAAACCGGGACCTTCCGCTTGTCGGGTGACTGCTATTACCACTGAGCTAACGAGACCGATGATTTTCCCTCTTGCATTTATCAATTTGTAACTAGCCTACTAAGCCACGTTTTGCTTTCAGCTGGCATTAACCAGTAACAATGAAACCGTACAAGCAAATTGTAAATTCAATTTTTATTTATTTTTCCCGCGGACGGGAATCGAAACTACACTTGTTAGATTCGGTCAATGATGGAGAAACAAGAACTTTAAGAACTTTTATTTTTAATGATTCTAAATCAAATTTATAAATATAAGAAGAAAAAACAACCGCCACGTCCGGGGTTGAAACCGGGACCTTCCGTTTGCCGGCCGACTGCTCTTACCAGTGAGCTAACGAGACAGGTGATTTTCCCTCTTGCATTTATCAATTTGTAACTAGCCTACTAATCCACGTTTTGCTTTCAGCTGGCTTTAACCAGTAACAATGCAAGTGCACAAACAAATTGTAAATTCAATTTTTATTTATTTTTCCGGCGGACGGGAATCGAAACTACACTTGTTGGAATCGGTTAATGATGGAGAAAGAAGAATTTTAAGAATTCGTATTTTTAATGATTCTAAATCAAATTTATAAATACAAGAAGAAAAAACAAACGCCTCGTCCGGGGTTTGAAACCGGGACCTTCCACTTGCCGGGCGACTGATCTTACCAGTGAGCTAACGAGACAGGTGATTTTCCCTCTTGCATTTATAAATTTGTAACTAGCCTACTAACCCACGTTTTGCTTTCAGCTGGCTTTAACCAGTAACAATGAAAGCGCACAAATAAATTGTAAATTCAATTGTTATTTATTTTTCCCGCGGACCGGAATCGAAACTACACTTGTTAGAATCGGTTAATGATGGAGAAAGAAGAACTTTAAGAACTTTTATTTTTAATTATTCTAAATCAAATTTATAAATATAAGAAGAAAAAACAACCGCCTCGTCCGGGGTTTTAAACCGGGACCTTCCGCTTGTCGGGTGACTGCTATTACCACTGAGCTAACGAGACCGATGATTTTCCCTCTTGCATTTATCAATTTGTAACTAGCCTACTAAGCCACGTTTTGCTTTCAGCTGGCATTAACCAGTAACAATGAAACCGTACAAGCAAATTGTAAATTCAATTTTTATTTATTTTTCCCGCGGACGGGAATCGAAACTACACTTGTTAGAATCGGTCAATGATGGAGAAACAAGAACTTTAAGAACTTTTATTTTTAATGATTCTAAATCAAATTTATAAACACAAGAAGAAAAAACAACCTACTCGTCCGGGGTTTGAAACCGGGACCTTCCGCTAGCCGGGCGACTGCTCTTACCGCTGAGCTAACGACACCGATGATATTCCCTCTGCATTTATCAATTTGTAACTAGCCTTCTAATCCACGTTTCGCTTTCAGCTGGCATTAACCAGTAACGATGATAGCGCATAAATAAATTGAAAATTAAATTTTTATTTATTTTTCCCGCGGACGGGAATCGCACTTACAATTTTTAGAATCAGTCAATGATGGAGAAAGAAGCATTTTGAGAACTTTTATTTTTAATGATTCTAAATCAAATGTATAAATACAAGCAGAAAACCAACAGCCTCGTCAGGAGTTTTAAACCGGGACCTTCCGCTTGTCGGGTGACTGCTATTACCACTGAGCTAACGAGACAGATGATTTTCCCTCTGGCATTAATCAACTTGTAACTAGCTTACTAAGCCACGGCTTGCTTTCAGCTGGCATTAACCAGTAACAATGAAAGCGCACAAACAAATTGTAAATTCAATTTTTATTTATTTTCCCGCGGACGGGAATTGAATCTACACTTGCTAGAATCGGTCAATGATGGAGAAACAAGAACTTTAAGAACATTTATTTTTAATTATTCTAAATCAAATTTATAAATATAAGAAGAAAAAACAACCGCCTCGTCCGGGGTTTGAAACCGGGACCTTCCGCTTGCCGGGCGACTGCTCTTACCGCTGAGGTAACGAGACAGATGATTTTAACTCTTGCTTTTATCAATTTGTAACTAGCCTACTAATCCATGTTTTGCTTTCAGCTGGCTTTAATCAGTAACAATGAAAGTGCACAAACAAATTGTAAATTCAATTTTTATTTAATTTTCCCGTGTACGGGAATCGAAACTACACTTGTTAGAATCGCTTAATGACGGAGAATGAAGAATTTTAAGAACTTTTATTTTTAATGATTCTAAATCAAATTTATAAATACAAGAAGAAAAAACAACCGCATCGTCCGGGGTTTGAAACCGGGACCTTCCACTTGCCGGGCGACTGATCTTACCAGTGAGCTAACGAGACAGGTGATTTTCGCTCTGGCATTTGTCAGTTTGTATCTAGCCTACTAATCCACGTTTTGCTCTCAGCTGGCTTTAACCAGTAACAATGAAAGCGCACAAACAAATTGTAAATTCAATTTTTATTTATTTTTCCCGCGGACGGGAATCGAAACTACACTTGTTAGAATCGGTTAATGATGTAGAAAGAAGAATTTTAAGAACTTTTATTTTTAATGATTCTAAATCAAATTTTTAAACACAGGAAGAAAAAACAACCGCCTCGTCCGGGGTTTGAAACCGGGACCTTCCGCTTGCCGGGCGACTGCTCTTACCGCTGAGCTAACGACACCGATGATACTCCCTCTGCATTTATCAATTTGTAACTAGCCTTCTAATCCACGTTTCGCGTACAGCTGGCATTAACCAGTAACGATGAAAGCGCATAAATAAATTGAAAATTAAATTTTTATTTATTTTTGCCGCGGACGGGAATCGCACTTACACTTTTTAGAATCAGTCAATGATGGAGAAAGAAGAATTTTAAGAACTTTTATTTTTAATGATTCTAAATCAAATGTATAAATACAAGAAGAAAACCAACTGCCTCGTCAGGGGTTTTAAACCGGGACCTTCCGCTTGTCGGGTGACTGCTATTACCACTGAGTTAACGAGACAGATGATTTTCCCTCTCGCATTAATCAATTTGTAACTAGCTTACTAAGCCACGGCTTGCTTTCAGCTGGCATTAACCAGTAACAATGAAAGCGCACAAACAAATTGTAAATTCAATTTTTATTTATTTTCCCGCGGACGGGAATTGAATCTACACTTGCTAGAATCGGTCAATGATGGAGAAACAAGAACTTTAAGAACTTTTATTTTTAATTATTCTAAATCAAATGTATAAATACAAGAAGAAAACCAACAGCCTCGTCCAGGGTTTTAAACCGGGACCTTCCGCAGTCGCCCGACTGCTCTTACCAGTGAGCTAACGAGACAGGTTATTTTCCCTTTTGCATTTATCAATTTGTAACTAGCCTACTAAGTCACTATTTGCTTTCAGCTGGCATTAAACAGGAACGATGAAAGCACACAAATTAATTGTAAATTAAATTTTTATTTATTTTTCCCGCGGACGGGAATCGAACTTACACTTGTTAGAATCGGTCAGTGATGGAGAAAGGAAAATTTAAGAACTTTTATTTTTAATGAGTCTAAATCAAGTTTATAAATACAAGAACAAAAAACAACCGCTTCGTCCGGGGTTTGAAACCGGGATCTTCCGTTTGCCGGGTGAATGCTCTTACTACTGAGCTAACGAGACAGATGATTTTCCCAAGGCATCTATCACTATGTAACTAGCCTACTAAGCCACGTTTTGTTTTCAGCTGGCATTAACCAGTAACGATGAAAGCGCACAAATACATTTTAAATTAATTTTTTTTTTATTTTTCCCGCGGACGGGAATCGAACTTACACTTGTTAGAATCGGTCAGTGATGGAGAAAGGAAAATTTTAAGAACTTTTATTTTTAATGATTCTAAATCAAGTTTATATATACAAGAAGAAAAAACAACCGCCTCGTCCGGGGTTTTAAACCGGGACCTTCCGCTTGTCGGGTGACTGCTATTACCACTGAGCTAACGAGACCGATGATTTTCCCTCTTGCATTTATCAATTTGTAACTAGCCTACTAAGCCACGTTTTGCTTTCAGCTGGCATTAACCAGTAACAATGAAACCGTACAAGCAAATTGTAAATTCAATTTTTATTTATTTTTCCCGCGGACGGGAATCGAAACTACACTTGTTAGAATCGGTCAATGATGGAGAAACAAGAACTTTAAGAACTTTTATTTTTAATGATTCTAAATCAAATTTATAAATATAAGAAGAAAAAACAACCGCCACGTCCGGGGTTGAAACCGGGACCTTCCGCTTGCCGGCCGACTGCTCTTACCAGTGAGCTAACGAAACAGGTGATTTTCCCTCTTGCATTTATAAATTTGTAACTAGCCTACTAACCCACGTTTTGCTTTCAGCTGGCTTTAACCAGTAACAATGAAAGCGCACAAATAAATTGTAAATTCAATTGTTATTTATTTTTCCCGCGGACCGGAATCGAAACTACACTTGTTAGAATCGGTTAATGATGGAGAAAGAAGAACTTTAAGAACTTTTATTTTTAATTATTCTAAATCAAATTTATAAATATAAGAAGAAAAAACAACCGCCTCGTCCGGGGTTTTAAACCGGGACCTTCCGCTTGTCGGGTGACTGCTATTACCACTGAGCTAACGAGACCGATGATTTTCCCTCTTGCATTTATCAATTTGTAACTAGCCTACTAAGCCACGTTTTGCTTTCAGCTGGCATTAACCAGTAACAATGAAACCGTACAAGCAAATTGTAAATTCAATTTTTATTTATTTTTCCCGCGGACGGGAATCGAAACTACACTTGTTAGAATCGGTCAATGATGGAGAAACAAGAACTTTAAGAACTTTTATTTTTAATGATTCTAAATCAAATTTATAAACACAAGAAGAAAAAACAACCGCCTCGTCCGGGGTTTGAAACCGGGACCTTCCGCTTGCCGGGCGACTGCTCTTACCGCTGAGCTAACGACACCGATGATATTCCCTCTGCATTTTTCAATTTGTAACTAGCCTTCTAATCCACGTTTCGATTTCAGCTGGCATTAACCAGTAACGATGATAGCGCATAAATAAATTGAAAATTAAATTTTTATTTATTTTTCCCGCGGACGGGAATCGCACTTACAATTTTTAGAATCAGTCAATGATGGAGAAAGAAGCATTTTGAGAACTTTTATTTTTAATGATTCTAAATCAAATGTATAAATACAAGCAGAAAACCAACAGCCTCGTCAGGAGTTTTAAACCGGGACCTTCCGCTTGTCGGGTGACTGCTATTACCACTGAGCTAACGAGACAGATGATTTTCCCTCTGGCATTAATCAACTTGTAACTAGCTTACTAAGCCACGGCTTGCTTTCAGCTGGCATTAACCAGTAACAATGAAAGTGCACAAACAAATTGTAAATTCAATTTTTATTTATTTTCCCGCGGACGGGAATTGAATCTACACTTGCTAGAATCGGTCAATGATGGAGAAACAAGAACTTTAAGAACATTTATTTTTAATTATTCTAAATCAAATTTATAAATATAAGAAGAAAAAACAACCGCCTCGTCCGGGGTTTGAAACCGGGACCTTCCGCTTGCCGGGCGACTGCTCTTACCGCTGAGGTAACGAGACAGATGATTTTAACTCTTGCTTTTATCAATTTGTAACCAGCCTACTAATCCATGTTTTGCTTTCAGCTGGCTTTAATCAGTAACAATGAAAGTGCACAAACAAATTGTAAATTCAATTTTTATTTAATTTTCCCGTGTACGGGAATCGAAACTACACTTGTTAGAATCGCTTAATGACGGAGAAAGAAGAATTTTAAGAACTTTTATTTTTAATGATTCTAAATCAAATTTATAAATACAAGAAGAAAAAACAACCGCATCGTCCGGGGTTTGAAACCGGGACCTTCCACTTGCCGGGCGACTGATCTTACCAGTGAGCTAACGAGACAGGTGATTTTCGCTCTTGCATTTGTCAGTTTGTATCTAGCCTACTAATCCACGTTTTGCTCTCAGCTGGCTTTAACCAGTAACAATGAAAGCGCACAAACAAATTGTAAATTCAATTTTTATTTATTTTTCCCGCGGACGGGAATCGAAACTACACTTGTTAGAATCGGTTAATGATGTAGAAAGAAGAATTTTAAGAACTTTTATTTTTAATGATTCTAAATCAAATTTTTAAACACAGGAAGAAAAAACAACCGCCTCGTCCGGGGTTTGAAACCGGGACCTTCCGCTTGCCGGGCGACTGCTCTTACCGCTGAGCTAACGACACCGATGATACTCCCTCTGCATTTATCAATTTGTAACTAGCCTTCTAATCCACGTTTCGCGTTCAGCTGGCATTAACCAGTAACGATGAAAGCGCATAAATAAATTGAAAATTAAATTTTTATTTATTTTTGCCGCGGACGGGAATCGCACTTACACTTTTTAGAATCAGTCAATGATGGAGAAAGAAGAATTTTAAAAACATTTATTTTTAATGATTCTAAATCAAATGTATAAATACAAGAAGAAAACCAACTGCCTCGTCAGGGGTTTTAAACCGGGACCTTCCGCTTGTCGGGTGACTGCTATTACCACTGAGTTAACGAGACAGATGATTTTCCCTCTCGCATTAATCAATTTGTAACTAGCTTACTAAGCCACGGCTTGCTTTCAGCTGGCATTAACCAGTAACAATGAAAGCGCACAAACAAATTGTAAATTCAATTTTTATTTATTTTCCCGCGGACGGGAATTGAATCTACACTTGCTAGAATCGGTCAATGATGGAGAAACAAGAACTTTAAGAACTTTTATTTTTAATTATTCTAAATCAAATGTATAAATACAAGAAGAAAACCAACAGCCTCGTCCAGGGTTTTAAACCGGGACCTTCCGCAGTCGCCCGACTGCTCTTACCAGTGAGCTAACGAGACAGGTTATTTTCCCTTTTGCATTTATCAATTTGTAACTAGCCTACTAAGTCACTATTTGCTTTCAGCTGGCATTAAACAGTAACGATGAAAGCACACAAATTAATTGTAAATTAAATTTTTATTTATTTTTCCCGCGGACGGGAATCGAACTTACACTTGTTAGAATCGGTCAGTGATGGAGAAAGGAAAATTTAAGAACTTTTATTTTTAATGAGTCTAAATCAAGTTTATAAATACAAGAACAAAAAACAACCGCTTCGTCCGGGGTTTGAAACCGGGATCTTCCGTTTGCCGGGTGAATGCTCTTACTACTGAGCTAACGAGACAGATGATTTTCCCAAGGCATCTATCACTATGTAACTAGCCTACTAAGCCACGTTTTGTTTTCAGCTGGCATTAACCAGTAACGATGAAAGCGCACAAATACATTTTAAATTAATTTTTTTTTTATTTTTCCCGCGGACGGGAATCGAACTTACACTTGTTAGAATCGGTCAGTGATGGAGAAAGGAAAATTTTAAGAACTTTTATTTTTAATGATTCTAAATCAAGTTTATATATACAAGAAGAAAAAACAACCGCCTCGTCCGGGGTTTTAAACCGGGACCTTCCGCTTGTCGGGTGACTGCTATTACCACTGAGCTAACGAGACCGATGATTTTCCCTCTTGCATTTATCAATTTGTAACTAGCCTACTAAGCCACGACGGGAATTGAATCTACACTTGCTAGAATCGGTCAATGATGGAGAAACAAGAACTTTAAGAACTTTTATTTTTAATTATTCTAAATCAAATGTATAAATACAAGAAGAAAACCAACAGCCTCGTCCAGGGTTTTAAACCGGGACCTTCCGCAGTCGCCCGACTGCTCTTACCAGTGAGCTAACGAGACAGGTTATTTTCCCTTTTGCATTTATCAATTTGTAACTAGCCTACTAAGTCACTATTTGCTTTCAGCTGGCATTAAACAGGAACGATGAAAGCACACAAATTAATTGTAAATTAAATTTTTATTTATTTTTCCCGCGGACGGGAATCGAACTTACACTTGTTAGAATCGGTCAGTGATGGAGAAAGGAAAATTTAAGAACTTTTATTTTTAATGAGTCTAAATCAAGTTTATAAATACAAGAACAAAAAACAACCGCTTCGTCCGGGGTTTGAAACCGGGATCTTCCGTTTGCCGGGTGAATGCTCTTACTACTGAGCTAACGAGACAGATGATTTTCCCAAGGCATCTATCACTATGTAACTAGCCTACTAAGCCACGTTTTGTTTTCAGCTGGCATTAACCAGTAACGATGAAAGCGCACAAATACATTTTAAATTAATTTTTTTTTTATTTTTCCCGCGGACGGGAATCGAACTTACACTTGTTAGAATCGGTCAGTGATGGAGAAAGGAAAATTTTAAGAACTTTTATTTTTAATGATTCTAAATCAAGTTTATATATACAAGAAGAAAAAACAACCGCCTCGTCCGGGGTTTTAAACCGGGACCTTCCGCTTGTCGGGTGACTGCTATTACCACTGAGCTAACGAGACCGATGATTTTCCCTCTTGCATTTATCAATTTGTAACTAGCCTACTAAGCCACGTTTTGCTTTCAGCTGGCATTAACCAGTAACAATGAAACCGTACAAGCAAATTGTAAATTCAATTTTTATTTATTTTTCCCGCGGACGGGAATCGAAACTACACTTGTTAGAATCGGTCAATGATGGAGAAACAAGAACTTTAAGAACTTTTATTTTTAATGATTCTAAATCAAATTTATAAATATAAGAAGAAAAAACAACCGCCACGTCCGGGGTTGAAACCGGGACCTTCCGCTTGCCGGCCGACTGCTCTTACCAGTGAGCTAACGAAACAAGTGATTTTCCCTCTTGCATTTATAAATTTGTAACTAGCCTACTAAGCCACGTTTTGCTTTCAGCTGGCATTAACCAGTAACAATGAAACCGTACAAGCAAATTGTAAATTCAATTTTTATTTATTTTTCCCGCGGACGGGAATCGAAACTACACTTGTTAGAATCGGTCAATGATGGAGAAACAAGAACTTTAAGAACTTTTATTTTTAATGATTCTAAATCAAATTTATAAACACAAGAAGAAAAAACAACCGCCTCGTCCGGGGTTTGAAACCGGGACCTTCCGCTTGCCGGGCGACTGCTCTTACCGCTGAGCTAACGACACCGATGATATTCCCTCTGCATTTTTCAATTTGTAACTAGCCTTCTAATCCACGTTTCGATTTCAGCTGGCATTAACCAGTAACGATGATAGCGCATAAATAAATTGAAAATTAAATTTTTATTTATTTTTCCCGCGGACGGGAATCGCACTTACAATTTTTAGAATCAGTCAATGATGGAGAAAGAAGCATTTTGAGAACTTTTATTTTTAATGATTCTAAATCAAATGTATAAATACAAGCAGAAAACCAACAGCCTCGTCAGGAGTTTTAAACCGGGACCTTCCGCTTGTCGGGTGACTGCTATTACCACTGAGCTAACGAGACAGATGATTTTCCCTCTGGCATTAATCAACTTGTAACTAGCTTACTAAGCCACGGCTTGCTTTCAGCTGGCATTAACCAGTAACAATGAAAGTGCACAAACAAATTGTAAATTCAATTTTTATTTATTTTCCCGCGGACGGGAATTGAATCTACACTTGCTAGAATCGGTCAATGATGGAGAAACAAGAACTTTAAGAACATTTATTTTTAATTATTCTAAATCAAATTTATAAATATAAGAAGAAAAAACAACCGCCTCGTCCGGGGTTTGAAACCGGGACCTTCCGCTTGCCGGGCGACTGCTCTTACCGCTGAGGTAACGAGACAGATGATTTTAACTCTTGCTTTTATCAATTTGTAACTAGCCTACTAATCCATGTTTTGCTTTCAGCTGGCTTTAATCAGTAACAATGAAAGTGCACAAACAAATTGTAAATTCAATTTTTATTTAATTTTCCCGTGTACGGGAATCGAAACTACACTTGTTAGAATCGCTTAATGACGGAGAAAGAAGAATTTTAAGAACTTTTATTTTTAATGATTCTAAATCAAATTTATAAATACAAGAAGAAAAAACAACCGCATCGTCCGGGGTTTGAAACCGGGACCTTCCACTTGCCGGGCGACTGATCTTACCAGTGAGCTAACGAGACAGGTGATTTTCGCTCTTGCATTTGTCAGTTTGTATCTAGCCTACTAATCCACGTTTTGCTCTCAGCTGGCTTTAACCAGTAACAATGAAAGCGCACAAACAAATTGTAAATTCAATTTTTATTTATTTTTCCCGCGGACGGGAATCGAAACTACACTTGTTAGAATCGGTTAATGATGTAGAAAGAAGAATTTTAAGAACTTTTATTTTTAATGATTCTAAATCAAATTTTTAAACACAGGAAGAAAAAACAACCGCCTCGTCCGGGGTTTGAAACCGGGACCTTCCGCTTGCCGGGCGACTGCTCTTACCGCTGAGCTAACGACACCGATGATACTCCCTCTGCATTTATCAATTTGTAACTAGCCTTCTAATCCACGTTTCGCGTTCAGCTGGCATTAACCAGTAACGATGAAAGCGCATAAATAAATTGAAAATTAAATTTTTATTTATTTTTGCCGCGGACGGGAATCGCACTTACACTTTTTAGAATCAGTCAATGATGGAGAAAGAAGAATTTTAAAAACTTTTATTTTTAATGATTCTAAATCAAATGTATAAATACAAGAAGAAAACCAACTGCCTCGTCAGGGGTTTTAAACCGGGACCTTCCGCTTGTCGGGTGACTGCTATTACCACTGAGTTAACGAGACAGATGATTTTCCCTCTCGCATTAATCAATTTGTAACTAGCTTACTAAGCCACGGCTTGCTTTCAGCTGGCATTAACCAGTAACAATGAAAGCGCACAAACAAATTGTAAATTCAATTTTTATTTATTTTCCCGCGGACGGGAATTGAATCTACACTTGCTAGAATCGGTCAATGATGGAGAAACAAGAACTTTAAGAACTTTTATTTTTAATTATTCTAAATCAAATGTATAAATACAAGAAGAAAACCAACAGCCTCGTCCAGGGTTTTAAACCGGGACCTTCCGCAGTCGCCCGACTGCTCTTACCAGTGAGCTAACGAGACAGGTTATTTTCCCTTTTGCATTTATCAATTTGTAACTAGCCTACTAAGTCACTATTTGCTTTCAGCTGGCATTAAACAGTAACGATGAAAGCACACAAATTAATTGTAAATTAAATTTTTATTTATTTTTCCCGCGGACGGGAATCGAACTTACACTTGTTAGAATCGGTCAGTGATGGAGAAAGGAAAATTTAAGAACTTTTATTTTTAATGAGTCTAAATCAAGTTTATAAATACAAGAACAAAAAACAACCGCTTCGTCCGGGGTTTGAAACCGGGATCTTCCGTTTGCCGGGTGAATGCTCTTACTACTGAGCTAACGAGACAGATGATTTTCCCAAGGCATCTATCACTATGTAACTAGCCTACTAAGCCACGTTTTGTTTTCAGCTGACATTAACCAGTAACGATGAAAGCGCACAAATACATTTTAAATTAATTTTTTTTTTATTTTTCCGCGGACGGGAATCGAACTTACACTTGTTAGAATCGGTCAGTGATGGAGAAAGGAAAATTTTAAGAACTTTTATTTTTAATGATTCTAAATCAAGTTTATATATACAAGAAGAAAAAACAACCGCCTCGTCCGGGGTTTTAAACCGGGACCTTCCGCTTGTCGGGTGACTGCTATTACCACTGAGCTAACGAGACCGATGATTTTCCCTCTTGCATTTATCAATTTGTAACTAGCCTACTAAGCCACGTTTTGCTTTCAGCTGGCATTAACCAGTAACAATGAAACCGTACAAGCAAATTGTAAATTCAATTTTTATTTATTTTTCCCGCGGACGGGAATCGAAACTACACTTGTTAGAATCGGTCAATGATGGAGAAACAAGAACTTTAAGAACTTTTATTTTTAATGATTCTAAATCAAATTTATAAATATAAGAAGAAAAAACAACCGCCACGTCCGGGGTTGAAACCGGGACCTTCCGCTTGCCGGCCGACTGCTCTTACCAGTGAGCTAACGAGACAGGTGATTTTCCCTCTTTCATTTATCAATTTGTAACTAGCCTACTAATCCACGTTTTGCTTTCAGCTGGCTTTAACCAGTAACAATGCAAGTGCACAAACAAATTGTAAATTCAATTTTTATTTATTTTTCCCGCGGACGGGAATCGAAACTACACTTGTTGGAATCGGTTAATGATGGAGAAAGAAGAATTTTAAGAATTTGTATTTTTAATGATTCTAAATCAAATTTATAAATACAAGAAGAAAAAACAAACGCCTCGTCCGGGGTTTGAAACCGGGACCTTCCACTTGCCGGGCGACTGATCTTACCAGTGAGCTAACGAGACAGGTGATTTTCCCTCTTGCATTTATCAATTTGTAACTAGCCTACTAAGCCACGTTTTGCTTTCAGCTGGCATTAACCAGTAACAATGAAACCGTACAAGCAAATTGTAAATTCAATTTTTATTTATTTTTCCCGCGGACGGGAATCGAAACTACACTTGTTAGAATCGGTCAATGATGGAGAAACAAGAACTTTAAGAACTTTTATTTTTAATGATTCTAAATCAAATTTATAAACACAAGAAGAAAAAACAACCGCCTCGTCCGGGATTTGAAACCGGGACCTTCCGATTGCCGGGCGACTGCTCTTACCGCTGAACTAACGACACCGATGATATTCCCTCTGCATTTATCAATTTGTAACTAGCCTTCTAATCCACGTTTCGCTTTCAGCTGGCATTAACCAGTAACGATGATAGCGCATAAATAAATTGAAAATTAAATTTTTATTTATTTTTCCCGCGGACGGGAATCGCACTTACAATTTTTAGAATCAGTCAATGATGGAGAAAGAAGCATTTTGAGAACTTTTATTTTTAATGATTCTAAATCAAATGTATAAATACAAGCAGAAAACCAACAGCCTCGTCAGGAGTTTTAAACCGGGACCTTCCGCTTGTCGGGTGACTGCTATTACCACTGAGCTAACGAGACAGATGATTTTCCCTCTGGCATTAATCAACTTATAACTAGCTTACTAAGCCACGGCTTGCTTTCAGCTGGCATTAACCAGTAACAATGAAAGCGCACAAACAAATTGTAAATTCAATTTTTATTTATTTTCCCGCGGACGGGAATTGAATCTACACTTGCTAGAATCGGTCAATGATGGAGAAACAAGAACTTTAAGAACTTTTATTTTTAATTATTCTAAATCAAATTTATAAATATAAGAAGAAAAAACAACCGCCTCGTCCGGGGTTTGAAACCGGGACCTTCCGCTTACCGGGCGACTGCTCTTACCGCTGAGGTAACGAGACAGATGATTTTAACTCTTGCTTTTATCAATTTGTAACTAGCCTACTAATCCATGTTTTGCTTTCAGCTGGCTTTAATCAGTAACAATGAAAGTGCACAAACAAATTGTAAATTCAATTTTTATTTAATTTTCCCGTGTACGGGAATCGAAACTATACTTGTTAGAATCGCTTAATGACGGAGAAAGAAGAATTTTAAGAACTTTTATTTTTAATGATTCTAAATCAAATTTATAAATACAAGAAGAAAAAACAACCGCATCGTCCGGGGTTTGAAACCGGGACCTTCCACTTGCCGGGCGACTGATCTTACCAGTGAGCTAACGAGACAGGTGATTTTCGCTCTTGCATTTGTCAGTTTGTATCTAGCCTACTAATCCACGTTTTGCTCTCAGCTGGCTTTAACCAGTAACAATGAAAGCGCACAAACAAATTGTAAATTCAATTTTTATTTATTTTTCCCGCGGACGGGAATCGAAACTACACTTGTTAGAATCGGTTAATGATGTAGAAAGAAGAATTTTAAGAACTTTTATTTTTAATGATTCTAAATCAAATTTTTAAACACAGGAAGAAAAAACAACCGCCTCGTCCGGGGTTTGAAACTGGGACCTTCCGCTTGCCGGGCGACTGCTCTTACCGCTGAGCTAACGACACCGATGATACTCCCTCTGCATTTATCAATTTGTAACTAGCCTTCTAATCCACGTTTCGCGTACAGCTGGCATTAACCAGTAACGATGAAAGCGCATAAATAAATTGAAAACTAAATTTTTATTTATTTTTGCCGCGGACGGGAATCGCACTTACACTTTTTAGAATCAGTCAATGATGGAGAAAGAAGAATTTTAAGAACTTTTATTTTTAATGATTCTAAATCAAATGTATAAATACAAGAAGAAAACCAACTGCCTCGTCAGGGGTTTTAAACCGGGACGTTCCGCTTGTCGGGTGACTGCTATTACCACTGAGTTAACGAGACAGATGATTTTCCCCCTCGCATTAATCAATTTGTAACTAGCTTACTAAGCCACGGCTTGCTTTCAGCTGGCATTAACCAGTAACAATGAAAGCGCACAAATAAATTGTAAATTCGATTTTTATTTATTTTTCCCGCGAACGGGAATTGAAACTACACTTGTTAGAATCGGTCAATGATGGAGAAACAAGAACTTAAAGAACTTTTATTTTTAATGATTCTAAATCAAATATATAAATATGAGAAGAAAAAGCAACCGCCTCGTCCGGGGTTTGAAACCGGGACCTTCCGCTTGCCGGGCGACTGCTCTTACCGCTGAGGTAACGAGACAGATGATTTTCCCTCTTGCTTTTATCAATTTGTAACTAGCCTACTAATCCACGTTTTGCTTTCAGCTGACTTTAACCAGTAACAATGAAAGTGCACAAACAAATTGTAAGTTCAATTTTTATTTATGTTTCCCGCGGACGGGAATCGAAACTACACTGGTTAGAATCGGTTAATGATGTAGAAAGAAGAATTTTAAGAACTTTTATTTTTAATGATTCTCAATCAAATTTATATACACAAGAAGAAAAAACAACCGTCTCGTCCGGGGTTTGAAACCGGGACCTTCCGCTTGCCGGGCGACTGCTCTTACCGCTGAGCTAACGACACAGATGATTTTCCCTCTTGCATTTAACAATTTGTAACTAGTCTACTAAGCCTCGTTTTGCTTACAGCGTGCGTTGACCAGTAACGATGAAAGCGCACAAAAAAATTGTAAATTTAATTTTTATTTATTTTTCCCGCGGACGGGAATCGAACTTACACTTGTTATAATCAGTCAATGATGGAGAAAGAAGAATTTTAAGAACTTTTATTTTTAATGATTATAAATCAAATGTATACATACAAGAGGAAAACCAACCGCCTCGTCCGGGGTTTTAATGCGGGACCTTCCGCTTGTTGGGCGACTGCTCTTACTACTGAGCTAACGAGACAGATGATTTTCCCTCTTGCATTTATCAATTTGTAACTAGCCTACTAAGCCACGTTTTGCTTTCAGCTGGCATTAAACAGTAACGATGAAAGCACACAAATAAATTGTAAATTAAATTTTTATTTATTTTTCCCGCGGACGGGAATCGAAACTACACTTGTTAGAATGGGTCATTGATGGAGTAAAACGAATTTTAAGAACTTTTATTTTTAATGATTCTAAATTAAATTTATAAATACAAGAACACAAAACAACCGCCTCGTCCGGGATTTGAAACCGGGACCTTCCGCTTGCCGGGCGACTGCTCTTACCGCTGATGTAACGAGACAGATGATTTTCCCTCTTGCTTTCATCAATTTGTAACTAGCTTAATAAGCCACGTTTTGCTTTCAGCTGGCATTAACCAATAACGATGAAAGCGAACAAATAAATTGTAAATTAAATTTTTATTTATTTTTCCCGCGGACTGGAATCGAACCTACACTTGTTAGAATCGGTCAATGATGGAGAAAGAAGAATTTGAAGAGCTTTTATTTTTAATGATTCTAAATCAAATTTATAAACACAAGAAGAAAAGACAACCGCCTCGTCCGGGGTTTGAAACCGGGATCTAACGTTTGCCGCGTGAATGCTCTTACTGCTGAGCTAACGAGACAGATGATTTTCCCAAGGCATCTATCAATATGTAACTAGCCTACTAAGCCACGTTTTGTTTTCAGCAGGCATTAACCGGTAACGATGAAAGCGCACAAATAAATTATAAATTAAATTTTTTTTTTTCCCGCGGACGGGAATCGAACTTACACTTGTTAGAATCGGTCAGTGATGGAGAAAGGAAAACTTTAAGAACTTTTATTTTTAATGATTCTAAATCAAATTTATAAATACAAGAAGAAAAAACAACCGCATCGTCCGGGGTTTGAAACCGGGACCTTCCACTTGCCGGGCGACTGATCTTACCAGTGAGCTAACGAGACAGGTGATTTTCGCTCTTGCATATGTCAGTTTGTATCTAGCCTACTAATCCACGTTTTGCTCTCAGCTGGCTTTAACCAGTAACAATGAAAGCGCACAAACAAATTGTAAATTCAATTTTTATTTATTTTTCCCGCGGACGGGAATCGAAACTACACTTGTTAGAATCGGTTAATGATGTAGAAAGAAGAATTTTAAGAACTTTTATTTTTAATGATTCTAAATCAAATTTTTAAACACAGGAAGAAAAAACAACCGCCTCGTCCGGGGTTTGAAACCGGGACCTTCCGCTTGCCGGGCGACTGCTCTTACCGCTGAGGTAACGACACCGATGATACTCCCTCTGCATTTATCAATTTGTAACTAGCCTTCTAATCCACGTTTCGCGTACAGCTGGCATTAACCAGTAACGATGAAAGCGCATAAATAAATTGAAAATTAAATTTTTATTTATTTTTCCCGCGGACGGGAATCGCACTTACACTTTTTAGAATCAGTCAATGATGGAGAAAGAAGAATTTTAAGAACTTTTATTTTTAATGATTCTAAATCAAATGTATAAATACAAGAAGAAAACCAACTGCCTCGTGAGGGGTTTTAAACCGGGACCTTCCGCTTGTCGGGTGACTGCTATTACCACTGAGTTAACGAGACAGATGATTTTCCCTCTCGCATTAATCAATTTGTAACTAGCTTACTAAGCCACGGCTTGCTTTCAGCTGGCATTAACCAGTAACAATGAAAGCGCACAAATAAATTGTAAATTCGATTTTTATTTATTTTTCCCGCGAACGGGAATTGAATCTACACTTGTTAGAATCGGTCAATGATGGAGAAACAAGAACTTTAAGAACTTTTATTTTTAATGATTCTAAATCAAATTTATAAATATAAGAAGAAAAAACAACCGCCTCGTCCGGGGTTTGAAACCGGGACCTTCCGCTTGCTGGGCGACTGCTCTTACCGCTGAGGTAACGAGACAGATGATTTTCCCTCTTGCTTTTATCAATTTGTAACTAGCCTACTAATCCACGTTTTGCTTTCAGCTGACTTTAACCAGTAACAATGAAAGTGCACAAACAAATTGTAAGTTCAATTTTTATTTATGTTTCCCGTGGACGGGAATCGAAACTACACTTGTTAGAATCGGTTAATGATGTAGAAAGAAGAATTTTAAGAACTTTTATTTTTAATGATTCTCAATCAAATTTATAAACACAAGAAGAAAAAACAACCGTCTCGTCCGGGGTTTGAAACCGGGACCTTCCGCTTGCCGGGCGACTGCTCTTACCGCTGAGCTAACGACACAGATGATTTTCCCTCTTGCATTTAACAATTTGTAACTAGTCTACTAAGCCTCGTTTTGCTTACAGCGTGCGTTGACCAGTAACGATGAAAGCGCACAAAAAAATTGTAAATTTAATTTTTATTTATTTTTCCCGCGGACGGGAATCGAACTTACACTTGTTATAATCAGTCAATGATGGAGAAAGAAGAATTTTAAGAACTTTTATTTTTAATGATTATAAGTCAAATGTATACATACAAGAGGAAAACCAACCGCCTCGTCCGGGGTTTTAATGCGGGACCTTCCGCTTGTTGGGCGACTGCTCTTACTACTGAGCTAACGAGACAGATGATTTTCCCTCTTGCATTTATCAATTTGTAACTAGCCTACTAAGCCACGTTTTGCTTTCAGCTGGCATTAAACAGTAACGATGAAAGCACACAAAGAAATTGTAAATTAAATTTTTATTTATTTTTCCCGCGGACGGGAATCGAAACTACACTTGTTAGAATGGGTCATTGATGGAGTAAAACTAATTTTAAGAACTTTTATTTTTAATGATTCTAAATTAAATTTATAAATACAAGAACACAAAACAACCGGCTCGTCCGGGATTTGAAACCGGGACCTTCCGCTTGCCGGGCGACTGCTGTTACCGCTGATGTAACGAGACAGATGATTTTCCCTCTTGCATTTATCAACTTGTAACTAGCCTACTAATCCACGTTTTGCTTTCAGCTGGCTTTAACCAGTAACAATGCAAGTGCACAAACAAATTGTATATTCAATTTTTATTTATTTTTCCCGCGGACGGGAATCGAAACTACACTTGTTGGAATCGGTTAATGATGGAGAAAGAAGAACTTTAAGAACTTTTATTTTTAATGATTCTAAATCAAATTTATAAATACAAGAACAAAAAACAACCGCTTCGTCCGGGGTTTGAAACCGGGATCTTCCGTTTGCCGGGTGAATGCTCTTACTACTGAGCTAACGAGACAGATGATTTTCCCAAGGCATCTATCACTATGTAACTAGCCTACTAAGCCACGTTTTGCTTTCAGCTGGCATTAAACAGTAACGATGAAAGCACACAAATAAATTGTAAATTAAATTTTTATTTATTTTTCCCGCGGACGGGAATCGAACTTACACTTGTTAGAATCGGTCAGTGATGGAGAAAGGAAAATTTTAAGAACTTTTATTTTTAATGATTCTAAATCAAGTTTATATATACAAGAAGAAAAAACAACCGCCTCGTCCGGGGTTTTAAACCGGGACCTTCCGCTTGTCGGGTGACTGCTATTACCACTGAGCTAACGAGACCGATGATTTTCCCTCTTGCATTTATCAATTTGTAACTAGCCTACTAAGCCACGTTTTGCTTTCAGCTGGCATTAACCAGTAACAATGAAACCGTACAAGCAAATTGTAAATTCAATTTTTATTTATTTTTCCCGCGGACGGGAATCGAAACTACACTTGTTAGAATCGGTCAATGATGGAGAAACAAGAACTTTAAGAACTTTTATTTTTAATTATTCTAAATCAAATTTATAAATATAAGAAGAAAAAACAACCGCCACGTCCGGGGTTGAAACCGGGACCTTCCGCTTGCCGGCCGACTGCTCTTACCAGTGAGCTAACGAGACAGGTGATTTTCCCTCTTGCATTTATCAATTTGTAACTAGCCTACTAATCCACGTTTTGCTTTCAGTTGGCTTTAACCAGTAACAATGCAAGCGCACAAATACATTGTAAATTAAATTTTTTTTTTATTTTTCCCGCGGACGGGAATCGAACTTACACTTGTTAGAATCGGTCAGTGATGGAGAAAGGAAAATTTTAAGAACTTTTATTTTTAATGATTCTAAATCAAGTTTATATATACAAGAAGAAAAAACAACCGCCTCGTCCGGGGTTTTAAACCGGGACCTTCCGCTTGTCGGGTGACTGCTATTACCACTGAGCTAACGAGACCGATGATTTTCCCTCTTGCATTTATCAATTTGTAACTAGCCTACTAAGCCACGTTTTGCTTTCAGCTGGCATTAACCAGTAACAATGAAACCGTACAAGCAAATTGTAAATTCAATTTTTATTTATTTTTCCCGCGGACGGGAATCGAAACTACACTTGTTAGAATCGGTCAATGATGGAGAAACAAGAACTTTAAGAACTTTTATTTTTAATGATTGCCGGCCGACTGCTCTTACCAGTGAGCTAACGAGACAGGTGATTTTCCCTCTTGCATTTATCAATTTGTAACTAGCCTACTAATCCACGTTTTGCTTTCAGCTGGCTTTAACCAGTAACAATGCAAGTGCACAAACAAATTGTAAATTCAATTTTTATTTATTTTTCCCGCGGATGGGAATCGAAACTACACTTGTTGGAATCGGTTAATGATGGAGAAAGAAGAATTTTCAGAATTTGTATTTTTAATGATTCTAAATCAAATTTATAAATACAAGAAGAAAAAACAAACGCCTCGTCCGGGGTTTGAAACCGGGACCTTCCACTTGCCGGGCGACTGATCTTACCAGTGAGCTAACGAGACAGGTGATTTTCCCTCTTGCATTTATCAATTTGTAACTAGCCTACTAAGCCACGTTTTGCTTTCAGTTGGCTTTAACCAGTAACAATGAAAGCGCACAAATAAATTGTAAATTCAATTTTTATTTATTTTTCCCGCGGACGGGAATCGAAACTACACTTGTTAGAATCGGTTAATGATGGAGAAACAAGAACTTTAAGAACTTTTATTTTTAATGATTCTAAATCAAATTTATAAACACAAGAAGAAAAAACAACCGCCTCGTCCGGGGTTTGAAACCGGGACCTTCCGCTTGCCGGGCGACTGCTCTTACCGCTGAGCTAACGAGACCGATGATTTTCCCTCTTGCATTTATCAATTTGTAACTAGCCTGCTAAGCCACGTTTTGCTTTCAGCTGGCATTAACCAGTAACAATGAAACCGTACAAGCAAATTGTAAATTCAATTTTTATTTATTTTTCCCGCGGACGGGAATCGAAACTACACTTGTTAGAATCGGTCAATGATGGAGAAACAAGAACTTTAAGAACTTTTATTTTTAATGATTCTAAATCAAAATTATAAATATAAGAAGAAAAAACAACCGCCACGTCCGGGGTTGAAACCGGGACCTTCCGCTTGCCGGCCGACTGCTCTTACCAGTGAGCTAACGAGACAGGTGATTTTCCCTCTTGCATTTATCAATTTGTAACTAGCCTACTAATCCACGTTTTGCTTTCAGCTGGCTTTAACCAGTAACAATGCAAGCGCACAAATACATTGTAAATTAAATTTTTATTTATTTTTCCCGCGGACGGGAATCGCACTTACAATTTTTAGAATCAGTCAATGATGGAGAAAGAAGCATTTTGAGAACTTTTGTTTTTAATGATTCTAAATCAAATGTATAAATACAAGCAGAAAACCAACAGCCTCGTCAGGAGTTTTAAACCGGGACCTTCCGCTTGTCGGGAGACTGCTATTACCACTGAGCTAACGAGACAGATGATTTTCCCCTGTGGCATTAATCAACTTGTAACTAGCTTACTAAGCCACGGCTTGCTTTCAGCTGGCATTAACCAGTAACAATGAAAGCGCACAAACACATTGTAAATTCAATTTTTATTTGTTTTCCCGTGGACGGGAATTGAATCTACACTTGTTAGAATCGGTCAGTGATGGAGAAACAAGAACTTTAAGAACTTTTATTTTTAATTATTCTAAATCAAATTTATAAATATAAGAAGGAAAAACAACCGCGTCGTCCGGGGTTTGAAACCGGGACCTTCCGCTTGACGGGCGACTGCTCTTACCGCTGAGGTAACGAGACAGATGATTTTCCCTCTTGCTTTTATCAATTTGTAACTAGCCTACTAATCCATGTTTTGCTTTCAGCTGGCTTTAATCAGTAACAATGAAAGTGCACAAACAAATTGTAAATTCAATTTTTATTTAATTTTCCCGTGTACGGGAATCGAAACTACACTTGTTAGAATCGCTTAATGACGGAGAAAGAAGAATTTTAAGAACTTTTATTTTTAATGATTCTAAATCAAATTTATAAATACAAGAAGAAAAAACAACCGCATCGTCCGGGGTTTGAAACCGGGACCTTCCACTTGCCGGGCGACTGATCTTACCAGTGAGCTAACGAGACAGGTGATTTTCGCTCTTGCATTTGTCAGTTTGTATCTAGCCTACTAATCCACGTTTTGCTCTCAGCTGGCTTTAACCAGTAACAATGAAAGCGCACAAACAAATTGTAAATTCAATTTTTATTTATTTTTCCCGCGGACGGGAATCGAAACTACACTTGTTAGAATCGGTTAATGATGTAGAAAGAAGAATTTTAAGAACTTTTATTTTTAATGATTCTAAATCAAATTTTTAAACACAGGAAGAAAAAACAACCGCCTCGTCCGGGGTTTGAAACCGGGACCTTCCGCTTGCCGGGCGACTGCTCTTACCGCTGAGCTAACGACACCGATGATACTCCCTCTGCATTTATCAATTTGTAACTAGCCTTCTAATCCACGTTTCGCGTTCAGCTGGCATTAACCAGTAACGATGAAAGCGCATAAATAAATTGAAAATTAAATTTTTATTTATTTTTCCCGCGGCCGGGAATCGCACTTACACTTTTTAGAATCAGTCAATGATGGAGAAAGAAGAATTTTAAGAACTTTTATTTTTAATGATTCTAAATCAAATTTATAAATACAAGAAGAAAAAACAACCGCATCGTCCGGGGTTTGAAACCGGGACCTTCCACTTGCCGGGCGACTGATCTTACCAGTGAGCTAACGAGACAGGTGATTTTCGCTCTAACATTTGTCAGTTTGTATCTAGCCTACTAATCCACGTTTTGCTCTCAGCTGACTTTAACCAGTAACAATGAAAGTGCACAAACAAATTGTAAGTTCAAATTTTATTTATGTTTCCCGCGGACGGGAATCGAAACTACACTTGTTAGAATCGGTTAATGATGTAGAAAGAAGAATTTTAAGAACTTTTATTTTTAATGATTCGCAATCAAATTTATAAACACAAGAAGAAAAAACAACCGTCTCGTCCGGGGTTTGAAACCGGGACCTTCCGCTTGCCGGGCGACTGCTCTTACCGCTGAGCTAACGACACAGATGATTTTCCCTCTTGCATTTAACAATTTGTAACTAGTCTACTAAGCCTCGTTTTGCTTACAGCGTGCGTTGACCAGTAACGATGAAAGCGCACAAAAAAATTGTAAATTTAATTTTTATTTATTTTTCCCGCGGGCGGGAATCGAACTTACACTTGTTATAATCAGTCAATGATGGAGAAAGAAGAATTTTAAGAACTTTTATTTTTAATGATTATAAATCAAATGTATACATACAAGAGGAAAACCAACCGCCTCGTCCGGGGTTTTAATGCGGGACCTTCCGCTTGTTGGGCGACTGCTCTTACTACTGAGCTAACGAGACAGATGATTTTCCCTCTTGCATTTATCAATTTGTAACTAGCCTACTAAGCCACGTTTTGCTTTCAGCTGGCATTAAACAGTAACGATGAAAGCACACAAATAAATTGTAAATTAAATTTTTATTTATTTTTCCCGCGGACGGGAATCGAAACTACACTTGTTAGAATGGGTCATTGATGGAGTAAAACGAATTTTAAGAACTTTTATTTTTAATGATTCTAAATTAAATTTATAAATACAAGAACACAAAACAACCGCCTCGTCCGGGATTTGAAACCGGGACCTTCCGCTTGCCGGGCGACTGCTCTTACCGCTGATGTAACGAGACAGATGATTTTCCCTCTTGCATTCATCAATTTGTAACTAGCTTAATAAGCCACGTTTTGCTTTCAGCTGGCATTAACCAATAACGATGAAAGCGAACAAATAAATTGTAAATTAAATTTTTATTTATTTTTCCCGCGGACTGGAAACGAACCTACACTTGTTAGAATCGGTCAATGATGGAGAAAGAAGAATTTGAAGAGCTTTTATTTTTAATGATTCTAAATCAAATTTATAAATACAAGAAGAAAAGACAACCGCCTCGTCCGGGGTTTGAAACCGGGATCTAACGTTTACCGGGTGAATGCTCTCACTGCTGAGCTAACGAAACAGATGATTTTCCCAAGGCATCTATCAATATGTAACTAGCCTACTAAGCCACGTTTTGTTTTCAGCAGGCATTAAACAGTAACGATGAAAGCGCACAAATAAATTATAAATTAAATTTTTTTTTATTTTTCCCGCGGACGGGAATCGAACTTACACTTGTTAGAATCGGTCAGTGATGGAGAAAGGAAAACTTTAAGAACTTTTATTTTTAATGATTCTAAATCAAATTTATAAATACAAGAAGAAAACCAACAGCCTCGTCAGGGGTTTTAAACCGGGACCTTCCGCTTGTCGGGAGACTGCTATTACCACTGAGCTAACGAGGCAAGGGATTTTCCTTCTTGCATTTATCAATTTGTAACTAGCCTACTAATCCACGTTTTGCTTTCAGCTGGCTTTCAGCTGGTTTTAACCAGTAACAATGAAAGTGCACAAACAAATTGTCAGTTCAATTTCGGTCAATGATGGAGAAACAAGAGCATTAAGAACTTTTATTTTTAATGATTCTAAATCAAATTTATAAATATAAGAAGAAAAATCAACCGCCTCGTCCGGGGTTTGAAACCGGGACCTTCCGCTTGCCGGGCGACTGCTTTACCAGTGACCTAACGAGACAGGTTATTTTCGCTCTTGCTTTTATCAATTTGCAAGTAGCCTACTAATCCACGTTTTGCTTTCAGCTGGCATTATCCAGTAACAATGAGAGTGCACAAACAAATTGTAAATTCAATTTTTATTTATTTTTCCCGCGGACGGGAATCGAAACTACACTTGTTGGAATCGGTTAATGATGGAGAAAGAAGAATTTTAAGAACCTTTATTTTTAATGATTCTAAATCAAATTTATAAATACAAGAAGAAAAAACAACCACCTCGTCCGGCGTTTGACACTGGGACTTTCCGCTTGCCGGGCGACTGCTCTTACTGCTGAGCTATCGACACCGATGATTTTCCCTCTGCATTTATCAATTTTTAACTAGCCTTCTAAGCCACGTTTTGATTTCAGCTGGCATTAACCAGTAACAATGATAGTGCACAAACAAATTGTAAATTCAATTTTTATTTATTTTTCCCGCCGACGGGAATCGAAACTACACTTTTTAGAATCGGTTAGTGATGGAGAAAGAAGAATTTTAAGAACCCTTATGTTTAATGATTCTAAATCAAATTTATAAATACAAGAAGAAAAAACAACCACCTCGTCCGGCGTTTGAAACTGGGACTTTCCGCTTGCCGGGCGACTGCTCTTACCGCTGAGCTATCGACACCGATGATTTTCCCTCTGCATTTATCAATTTTTAACTAGCCTTCTAAGCCACGTTTTGATTTCAGCTGGCATTAACCAGTAACGATGAAAGCGCATAAATAAATTTAAAATTAACTTTTTATTTATTTTTCCCGCGAACGAGAATCGAAACTACACTTGTTAGAATCGGTCAATGATGGAGAAAAAAGAGTTTTAAGAACTTTTATTTTTAATGATTCTAAATCAAATTCATAAATACAATAAGAAAAGACAATCGCCTCGTCCGGTGTTTGAAACCGGGATCTTCCGTTTGCCGGGTGAATGCTCTTACTACTGAGCTAACGAGACAGATGTTATTCCTAAGGCATCTATCAATATGTAACTAGCCTACTAAGCCACGTTTTGCTTTCAGCTGGCATTAACCAGTAACAATGAAAGCGCACAAACAAATTGTAAATTCAATTTTTATTTATTTTTCCAGCGGACGGGAATCGAAACTACACTTGTTGGAATCGGTTAATGATGGAGAAAGAAGAATTTTAAGAACCTTTATTTTTAATGATTCTAAATCAAATTTATAAATACAAGAAGGAAAAACAACCACCTCGTCCGGCGTTTGAAACTGGGACTTTCCGCTTGCCGGGCGACTTCTCTTACCGCTGAGCTATCGACACCGATGATTTTCCCTCTGCATTTACCAATTTTTAACTAGCCTTCTAAGCCACGTTTTGATTTCAGCTGGCATTAACCAGTAACGATGAAAGCGCATAAATAAATTTAAAATAAACTTTTTATTTATTTTTCCCGCGGACGAGAATCGAAACTACACTTGTTAGAATCGGTCAATGATGGAGAAAAAAGAGTTTTAAGAACTTTTATTTTTAATGATTCTAAATCAAGTTTATATATACAAGAAGAAAAGACAACCGCCTCGTCCGATGTTTGAAACCGGGACCTTCCGATTGCCGGGCGACTGCTCTTACCTCTGAGCTAACGAGACAGATGATTTTCCCTCTTGCATTAATCAATTTGTAACTAGCTTACTAAGCCACGTTTTGCTTTCAACTGGCATTAAACAGTAACAATGAAAGCGCACAAACAAATTGTAAATTCAATTTTTATTTATTTTTCCCGCGGACGGGAATCGAAACTACACTTGTAACAATCGGTCAATGATGGAGAAACAAGAACATTAAGAACTTTTATTTTTAATGATTCTAAATCAAATTTATAAATATAAGAAGAAAAAGCAACCGCCTCGTCCGGGGTTTGAAACCGGAACCTTCCGCTTGCCGGGCGACTGCTCTTACCAGTGAGCTAACGAGACAGGTTATTTTCCCTCTTGCTTTTATCAATTTGCAACTAGCCTACTAATCCACGTTTTGCTTTCAGCTGGCTTTAACCAGTAACAATGAAAGTGCACAAACAAATTGTAAATTCAATTTTTATTTATTTTTCCCGCCGACGGGAGTCGAAATATATATATATATATATATAGTTCCCTCACATTTTCTACATTTCCTACTGCATGGAAAATGGCGGTTGTGTTACCCACTGCGAAGACGGCTCAACCTAAATGTTTCTCTGACTTTAGGCCAATTAGTATTCTTCCCTTCTTATCTAAAGTCCTAGAGATAATTATGCACGACCAAATTCGAGAATATCTATCTCGCAACAAGAAACTGCCTTACTGAAGGTTACTACAGATATTCGAAGGGCTATGAGTGATGATAAAATATCCATTTTGGTATTGTTAGATTTCACTAAGGCGTTTGATAGCTTTGTTCACAGCAAATTGATCCATAAATTGGAGGCTCTTTACGGGTTTTCATCATCTGCATCTCGTCTTCTCAGAAGTTATTTAATGGATAGATATCAACAAGTAAAGATAGACAACAATCTTTCTAGTTGCTTACCTTTAGGATTGGGTGCGCCTCAGGGCTCTATTCTTGGACCACTGCTGTTCAGTATGTTCATTAATGATCTGGTGGATGCCGTTGGTGATGTTCGACTGCATCTTTATGCAGATGATGTACAACTTTACCTGGAGAGACCTATTGGGTTAATTCAAGACTGTGTAGAGCGAATTAATTGCGATCTGGTGCGTATCTCGCATTGGTCTGTGCAAAACAGTCTGGTTTTGAATCCTGGGAAGTCTCAATGCCTAGCATGTTCTCGCGGTTCTCTTGATCTTGATGGTTTACCCCAGGTTAAGCTTGGCGATATCGTATTATCCTTTGCCTATTCTGTACGAAACCTTGGGGTTATATTAAATTCTAATATGAAGTGTTGTGATCATACTAAGTCCCAGTTGTCTAAAATATACTCCACACTAAGGAGGCTATGGCTTTCTGCAAGCATTCTGCCATCGCAAACACGACTGAAGTTAGTTAAAACTCTTATACTTCCTTTCTTTACTTATGGCTCTCTAATTTTCCCACGAATGGACAGCGTTTGTAAGCGGAAAATGAACGTTGCCTTTAATGATTGCCTAAGGTTTATTTTTGGATTAAGGCGGTATGATCATATCTCTCCATTTAGATCTCAACTCTTGGGCTGCTCACTAGAGTGTTATTTGGAACGCAGGATTCTAGTTTTCTTATTCAATTTAATTTATACCAGAAATCCTGAATACTTGTTTAATAATATTGAATTCCTACAATCACCTCGACATCGTAATATCATGCTGCCTCGTATAAATTACAGTATCTTAGAGAACTCTTACTTTGTCCAAGCTTCCAGATTGTGGAACTCTCTTCCTGCACACATTCAGCGTGCGGGTACTGTTGGCACATTTAGGAGGTTAATAGAGGAGCACATTAGCTACTAAGTATTAAGCCTAATCAATAGTAGATTTCTTTTATTAGTTATATAATTGTTCTTACTTGTTCTTATATTATTATTATTATTATTTCTTCCATTTCTTTGTTTTCTTATTTTATTTTGTAATATTAATTAATTGTAGCTCCTTGTTTTTTTTTCTTTTTTTCTTTTTATATTTTATTTGATTATCCATTCTAGTAGACCTTGTGTACTTACTTAATTCTTTTATTTATCTGAATTCATATTACTTATTATAATTGTACTCTAAAAGATTGTAAATCTTGTGTACTCTTTTTGTTTTATATAGAATAAATTGAATTGAATTGAATTGAATTGAATTGAATTGAATTGAAACTACACTTTTTAGAATCGGCTAATGATGGAGAAAGAAGAATCTTAAGAACCCTTATGTTTAATGATTCTAAATCAAATTTATAAATACAAGAAGAAAAAACAACCACCTCGTCCGGGGTTTGAAACCGGGACCTTCCAGTTGCCGGACGACTGCTCTTACCAGTGAGCTGTCAACACCGATGATTTTCCCTCTGCATTTATCAATTTTTAACTAGCCTTCTAAGCCACGTTTTGATTTCAGCTGGCATTAACCAGTAACAATGAAAGTGCACAAACAAATTGTAAATCCAATTTTTATTTATTTTTCCCGCGGACGAGAATCGAAACTACACTTGTTAGAATCGGTCAATGATGGAGAAAAAAGAGTTTTAAGAACTTTTATTTTTAATGATTCTAAATCAAATTCATAAATACAAGAAGAAAAGACAATCGCCTCGTCCGGGGTTTGAAACCGGGATCTTCCGTTTGCCGGGTGAATGCTCTTACTACTGAGCTAACGAGACAGACGATATTCCCAAGGCATCTATCAATATGTAACTAGCCTACTAAACCACGTTTTGCTTTCAGCTGGCATTAACCAGTAACAATGAAAGCGCACAAACAAATTGTAAATTCAATTTTTATTTATTTTTCCCGCGGACGGGAATCGAAACTACACTTGTTGGAATCGGTTAATGATGGAGAAAGAAGAATTTTAAGAATTTTTCTTTTAATGATTCATAATCAAATTTATAAATACAAGAAGAAAAAACAACCACCCCGTCCGGGGTTTGAAACCGGGACTTTCCGCTTGCCGGGCGACTGCTCTTACCGCTGAGCTAACGACACCGATGATTTTCCCTCTGCATTTATCAATTTTTAACTAGCCTTCTAAGCCACGTTTTGATTTCAGCTGGCATTAACCAGTAACGATGAAAGCGCATAAATAAATTTAAAATTAAATTCTTATTTATTTTTCCCGCGGACGAGAATCGAAGCTATACTTGTTAGAATCGGTCAATGATGAAGAAAAAAGAATTTTAAGAACTTTTATTTTTAATGATTCTAAATCAAGTTTATATATACAAGAAGAAAAAACAACCGCCTCGTCCGGGGTTCCAAAATAGGACCTTCCGCTTGTCGGGTGACTGCTATTACCACTGAGCTAACGAGACAGATGATTTTCCCTCTTGCATTTATCAATTTGTAACTAGCCTACTAAGCCACGTTTTGCTTTCGGCTGGCACTAACCAGTAACAATGAAAGTGCACAAACAAATTGTAAATTCAATTTTTATTTATTTTTCCCGCAGACCGGAATCGAAACTACACTTGTTAGAATCGGTCAATGATGGAGAAACAAGAACTTTAAGAACTCTTATTTTTAATGATTCTAAATCAAATTTATAAATTTAAGAAGAAAAAACAACCGCCTCGTCCGGGGCTTGAAACCGGGACCTTCCGATTGCCGGGCGACTGCTCTTACCAGTGAGCTAACGAGACAGGTGATTTTCCCTCTTGCATTTATCAATTTGTAACTAGCCTACTAATCCACGTTTTGCTTTCAGCTGGCTTTAACCAGTAACAATGAAAGTGCACAAACAAATTGTAAATTCAATTTTTATTTAATTTTCCCGCGGACGGGAATCGAAACTACACTTGTTAGAATCGGTTAATGATGGAGAAAGAAGAATTTTAAGAACTTTTATTTTTAATGATTCTAAATCAAATTTATAAAAAGAAGAAGAAAAAACAACCGCCTCGTCCAGGGTTTGAAACCGGGACCATCCACTTGCCGGGCGATTGATCTTAGCAGTGAGTAACGAGACAGGTGATTTTCCCTCTTGCATTTATCAATTTGTAACTAGCCTACTAATCCACGTTTTGCTTTGAGCTGGCTTTAAACAGTAACAATGAAAGCGTACAAACAAATTGTAAATTCAATTTTTATTTATTTTTCCCGCGGACGGGATTTGAAACTACACTTGTTAGAATCGGTTATTGATGGAGAAAGAAGAATTTTAAGAACTTTTATTTTTAATGATTCTAATTCAAATTTATAAATACAAGAACAAAAAGCAACCGCCTCGTCCGGGATTTTAAACCGGGACCTTCCGCTTGCCGGGCGACTGCTCTTACCGCTGAGCTAACGACACCGACGATTTTCCGTCTGCATTTATCAATTTGTAACTAGCCTTCTAAGCCACGTTTTGATTTCAGCTGACATTAACCAGTAATGATGAAAGCGCATAAATAAATTTAAAATTCAATTTTTATTTATTTTTCCCGCGGACGGGAATCGAAACTACACTTGTTAGAATCGATCAATGATGGAGAAAAAAGAATTTTAAGAACTTTTATTTTTAATGATTCTAAATCAAATTTATAAATACAAGAAGAAAAAACAACCGCCTTGTCCGGGGTAAGAAACCGGGACACTCCGCTTGCCGGGTGACTGTTCTTAACGCTGAGCTAACGAGACAGATGATTTTCCCTCTTGCATTTATCAATTTGTAACTAGCATACTAAGCCACGTTTTGCTTTCATCTGGCATTAAACAGTAACAATGAAAGTGCACAAACAAATTGTAAATTCAATTTTTATTTATTTTTCCCGCGGACGGAAATCGAACCTACACTTGTTAGAATCGGTCAATGATGGAGAAACAAGAACTTTAAGAACTTTTATTTTTAACGATTCTAAATCAAATTTATAAATACAAGAAGAAAAAACAACCACCCCGTCCGGGGTTTGAAACCGGGACTTTCCGCTTGCCGGGCGACTGCTCTTACCGCTGAGCTAACGACACCGACGATTTTCCGTCTGCATTTATCAATTTGTAACTAGCCTTCTAAGCCACGTTTTGATTTCAGCTGGCATTAACCAGTAATGATGAAAGCGCATAAATAAATTTAAAATTCAATTTTTATTTATTTTTCCCGCGGACGGGAATCGAAACTACACTTGTTAGAATCGATCAATGATGGAGAAAAAAGAATTTTAAGAACTTTTATTTTTAATGATTCTAAATCAAATTTATAAATACAAGAAGAAAAAACAACCGCCTTGTCCGGGGTAAGAAACCGGGACACTCCGCTTGCCGGGTGACTGTTCTTAACGCTGAGCTAACGAGACAGATGATTTTCCCTCTTGCATTTATCAATTTGTAACTAGCATACTAAGCCACGTTTTGCTTTCATCTGGCATTAAACAGTAACAATGAAAGTGCACAAACAAATTGTAAATTCAATTTTTATTTATTTTTCCCGCGGACGGAAATCGAACCTACACTTGTTAGAATCGGTCAATGATGGAGAAACAAGAACTTTAAGAACTTTTATTTTTAACGATTCTAAATCAAATTTATAAATACAAGAAGAAAAAACAACCATCCCGTCCGGGGTTTGAAACCGGGACTTTCCGCTTGCCGGGCGACTGCTCTTACCGCTGAGCTAACGACACCGACGATTTTCCGTCTGCATTTATCAATTTTTAACTAGCCTTCTAAGCCACGTTTTGATTTCAGCTGGCATTAACCAGTAACAATGAAAGTGCACAAACAAATTGTAAATCCAATTTTTATTTATTTTTCCCGCGGACGAGAATCGAAACTACACTTGTTAGAATCGGTCAATGATGGAGAAAAAAGAGTTTTAAGAACTTTTATTTTTAATGATTCTAAATCAAATTCATAAATACAAGAAGAAAAGACAATCGCCTCGTCCGGGGTTTGAAACCGGGATCTTCCGTTTGCCGGGTGAATGCTCTTGCTACTGAGCTAACGAGACAGACGATATTCCCAAGGCATCTATCAATATGTAACTAGCCTACTAAGCCACGTTTTGCTTTCAGCTGGCATTAACCAGTAACAATGAAAGCGCACAAACAAATTGTAAATTCAATTTTTATTTATTTTTCCCGCGGACGGGAATCGAAACTACACTTGTTGGAATCGGTTAATGATGGAGAAAGAAGAATTTTAAGAATTTTTCTTTTAATGATTCATAATCAAATTTATAAATACAAGAAGAAAAAACAACCACCCCGTCCGGGGTTTGAAACCGGGACTTTCCGCTTGCCGGGCGACTGCTCTTACCGCTGAGCTAACGACACCGATGATTTTCCCTCTGCATTTATCAATTTTTAACTAGCCTTCTAAGCCACGTTTTGATTTCAGCTGGCATTAACCAGTAACGATGAAAGCGCATAAATAAATTTAAAATTAAATTCTTATTTATTTTTCCCGCGGACGAGAATCGAAGCTATACTTGTTAGAATCGGTCAATGATGAAGAAAAAAGAATTTTAAGAACTTTTATTTTTAATGATTCTAAATCAAGTTTATATATACAAGAAGAAAAAACAACCGCCTCGTCCGGGGTTCCAAAATAGGACCTTCCGCTTGTCGGGTGACTGCTATTACCACTGAGCTAACGAGACAGATGATTTTCCCTCTTGCATTTATCAATTTGTAACTAGCCTACTAAGCCACGTTTTGCTTTCGGCTGGCACTAACCAGTAACAATGAAAGTGCACAAACAAATTGTAAATTCAATTTTTATTTATTTTTCCCGCAGACCGGAATCGAAACTACACTTGTTAGAATCGGTCAATGATGGAGAAACAAGAACTTTAAGAACTCTTATTTTTAATGATTCTAAATCAAATTTATAAATTTAAGAAGAAAAAACAACCGCCTCGTCCGGGGCTTGAAACCGGGACCTTCCGATTGCCGGGCGACTGCTCTTACCAGTGAGCTAACGAGACAGGTGATTTTCCCTCTTGCATTTATCAATTTGTAACTAGCCTACTAATCCACGTTTTGCTTTCAGCTGGCTTTAACCAGTAACAATGAAAGTGCACAAACAAATTGTAAATTCAATTTTTATTTAATTTTCCCGCGGACGGGAATCGAAACTACACTTGTTAGAATCGGTTAATGATGGAGAAAGAAGAATTTTAAGAACTTTTATTTTTAATGATTCTAAATCAAATTTATAAAAAGAAGAAGAAAAAACAACCGCCTCGTCCAGGGTTTGAAACCGGGACCATCCACTTGCCGGGCGATTGATCTTAGCAGTGAGTAACGAGACAGGTGATTTTCCCTCTTGCATTTATCAATTTGTAACTAGCCTACTAATCCACGTTTTGCTTTGAGCTGGCTTTAAACAGTAACAATGAAAGCGTACAAACAAATTGTAAATTCAATTTTTATTTATTTTTCCCGCGGACGGGATTTGAAACTACACTTGTTAGAATCGGTTATTGATGGAGAAAGAAGAATTTTAAGAACTTTTATTTTTAATGATTCTAATTCAAATTTATAAATACAAGAACAAAAAGCAACCGCCTCGTCCGGGATTTTAAACCGGGACCTTCCGCTTGCCGGGCGACTGCTCTTACCGCTGAGCTAACGACACCGACGATTTTCCGTCTGCATTTATCAATTTGTAACTAGCCTTCTAAGCCACGTTTTGATTTCAGCTGACATTAACCAGTAATGATGAAAGCGCATAAATAAATTTAAAATTCAATTTTTATTTATTTTTCCCGCGGACGGGAATCGAAACTACACTTGTTAGAATCGATCAATGATGGAGAAAAAAGAATTTTAAGAACTTTTATTTTTAATGATTCTAAATCAAATTTATAAATACAAGAAGAAAAAACAACCGCCTTGTCCGGGGTAAGAAACCGGGACACTCCGCTTGCCGGGTGACTGTTCTTAACGCTGAGCTAACGAGACAGATGATTTTCCCTCTTGCATTTATCAATTTGTAACTAGCATACTAAGCCACGTTTTGCTTTCATCTGGCATTAAACAGTAACAATGAAAGTGCACAAACAAATTGTAAATTCAATTTTTATTTATTTTTCCCGCGGACGGAAATCGAACCTACACTTGTTAGAATCGGTCAATGATGGAGAAACAAGAACTTTAAGAACTTTTATTTTTAACGATTCTAAATCAAATTTATAAATACAAGAAGAAAAAACAACCACCCCGTCCGGGGTTTGAAACCGGGACTTTCCGCTTGCCGGGCGACTGCTCTTACCGCTGAGCTAACGACACCGACGATTTTCCGTCTGCATTTATCAATTTGTAACTAGCCTTCTAAGCCACGTTTTGATTTCAGCTGGCATTAACCAGTAATGATGAAAGCGCATAAATAAATTTAAAATTCAATTTTTATTTATTTTTCCCGCGGACGGGAATCGAAACTACACTTGTTAGAATCGATCAATGATGGAGAAAAAAGAATTTTAAGAACTTTTATTTTTAATGATTCTAAATCAAATTTATAAATACAAGAAGAAAAAACAACCGCCTTGTCCGGGGTAAGAAACCGGGACACTCCGCTTGCCGGGTGACTGTTCTTAACGCTGAGCTAACGAGACAGATGATTTTCCCTCTTGCATTTATCAATTTGTAACTAGCATACTTAGCCACGTTTTGCTTTCATCTGGCATTAAACAGTAACAATGAAAGTGCACAAACAAATTGTAAATTCAATTTTTATTTATTTTTCCCGCGGACGGAAATCGAACCTACACTTGTTAGAATCGGTCAATGATGGAGAAACAAGAACTTTAAGAACTTTTATTTTTAATGATTCTAAATCAAATTTATAAATATAAGAAGATAAAATAACCGCCTCGTCCGGGGTTTGAAACCGCGACCTTCCGCTTGCCGGGCGACTGCTCTTACCAGTGAGCTAACGAGACAGGTGATTTTCCCTCTACCATTTATCAATTTGTAACTGGCCTACTAATCCACGTTTTGCTTTCAGTTGGCATTAACCAGTAACAATGAAAGCGCACAAACAAATTGTAAATTCAATTTATATTTATTTTTTCCGCGGACGGGTATCTAAATTACACTTGTTAGAATCGGTCAATGATTGAGAAAAATAATTTCAAGAACTTTTATTTTTAATGATTCTAAATCAAATTTATAAATACAAGAAGAAAAAACAACCACCCCGTCCGGGGTTTGAAACCGGGACTTTCCGCTTGCCGGGCGACTGCTCTTACCGCTGAGCTAACGACACCGAGATGAGTTGTGTACAGGAGATGAGTTCAAACGAGTGAGACGTGCTTATCATTGCTCCAAGCTAAAGTTTTTATTCCGCTTTTTGTACGATTATTTTAATTAATTAGTCTAACTGCGTGATTCGTTTTTCTCATTTTTTATTTTTGTCTACTGAGATATTTCTGTTTGGTGCGGTATTTTGTTAATTATTGTTAACAAAGCTCAATACACGAATTGCGGTATATCGGAATCTCTTGTCATCACAGTGTCTTGTTTGAATTGCAACCACACATACACACTACAATGACTGATAATGCGCAGAGGGGAAATAGCGACCGTCCCAAGCGTGGAACAGTCACAGCATCTTTACCAGAGAATTCTTCATCTCCTTCTGTTGTTCAAGCAACATTAAAAACTGCAATTTCAAATGTACAGACCATCATTGAGAAGAAGCTTTCTGCAATTAAAAAACAATTTGAGTTATCTCTCAACGATGTTGTTGCCGATCTTAAAGAAGTAATCACCGATTTTTAATCCCGCTTTACAATTCTTATCAATGAAAAATATGATGGCCTCAATAACAGATTGAATCTTCTGGAAAATCGTTTGCATCAGGTAAACTCATTTATAGATAACTCTGAACGTAAACAAAAACTTCTTGATGCTGTTATCACCGGAGTACCATTTATGAGGGAAGAGAGGCTTAACGAAATTTTTTCTAAACTATGTCAGTCTGTTAATCTGACTGAGTTTAACCCACCCAATCATATTTTCAGAGTTAAAACAAAGAAAGGGTCAGCTGCACCAGCGATAATTTTACGATTCAATTGCGAACGTGATAAAAGTACTCTGCTTGCAGCAGTTAGGAGTAAATTAAAATCATTACCATCTGGCTCCAAAATACTGCGACTGTGGGATGTTGGAATTGGCAGCTCGAACGATTTGTCTTCTGCTATCCATGTTAATGATAGTCTCTCTACGAAAAATTATCGCATCTTCCGTGCAGCTATTAAGTTGAGGAAGGAACAAAAGCTTTCAACTGCATATACGTCATCCGGATATGTGTTTGTGCGGAAAAGGGAGGGGGAGAAGGCTTCACGCATTTTGACGCTTGAAGGTTTATACTCGCTGGAATAAATGGCTTTAACTTTGGATCACAGCAATGAAGGATTAAGAATTTTCATTTGTAATTCATAGTTCTTGATTTCTTGAATTCTTTAAGATGTTTTTCTAAGTAATCTTTCGCTATGTTGTCTAGGATTTATTATTTATTTTATATTTTCTTTAGTTCTATAGCTAAGATAAGATTTTATTACGTTTTTCGGTTGGATTTTATAATTTATACTATCGTGTTAATTTTTGTCTATATAAATCAGTTGAGTGTGAGGCCCTCGTTACTATTCGATAATGGCTAGTTTTGGCAGTCTGGACGTGGGCGCTTGCGTAAAAATTTTAATCAATATTTTCTGTAATCAAGCCAATGGACTTAGGATTGTTCATTTTAATTCCAGAAGTTTGCTACCGAAGATTGACGAGATTCGCGAAATATTTTCAAATTCATTAATTGATGTTATTTGCGTCACTGAGACATGGCTCAAGCCAGAGATTGATGATGTTACTTTAAATTTGCGGAATTATAGAGTGTTTCGTTGTGATAGACGTGGGCGGCGTGGTGGTGGGGTAGCAATATTTGTGAAGGATAACATTAAATGCAAGACTTTACTTACTAGTTGCAATTCTAATACCGGAGCGGAATATATCTTCTGCGAGCTTGGTTCTGGCTCTACTAAATGCTTGATTGGTTGTATTTACAAACCGCCTTCATGTCATCATTCGAATCTTGAGAACGTTTTATTAGATGTTGTACCACGCTATGAAAACATCATAATTGGAGGTGACTTCAACTATAATTTCTTGGACCCAGCAGGTCAGTCTTGCTCATTTAATACTCTTTTAGGCTCCCTTGCATTACGCCGCGTTAACAGCGAGGCTACGCATTTCACTAGTACTTCGTCCACACTAATTGATGCTTTCTTTACATCAAATATGTCTAAGGTAGTCTTTAATAATCAAACATCATTACCAGGTATCTCGGATCACGATTTAATAATGCTCACTTATGACATTTGCCTCGAAAGAGTGCGGATATCCCACACATATACGTATCGTTGTTATGAGCGTGTAGATCTCCAGGCGTTGTCGGATGAGGCAGATTCTATCCCATGGAATAGTGTACAATCTAAAACTACTGTAGATGAGCAGGTTACGTTTTTGTGTGATACCCTGAAAGACTTACATGAAACGCATGTTCCTCTTATAACTAAAAGAGTGGTTAATTCTCAGTGTCCTTGGTTTTCACATAGAATCCTTAATTTGATTCATACTCGTAACAGAGCTTTCCTTATGTGGAAGCGCTTTCGCTGCTCCAATTTTTGGGAGGAATATCGGATTCTCCGCAACCGTGTAACAAATGCCATTTACATCTCAAAAAAGAGGTATTACTCATCGATACTACGCACCGACCTTCCCAATAAACAGCTTTGGAAAAATATTAAACTTTTGGGTGTAAAATCAACTAAAAGTACAAATTGTGAAGTTGATCCCGATACCCTAAATGATATCTTTTTGTCGGATCAACCTCCAGTCTCCACAGGATACAACTTGACATTTTCATCATTGTCATCATCTCAATCGCATGCGAACTTTTCATTCCAAAGAGTTTCTGAAATAGACGTATTGGAAGCTTTTAAAAATTTAAAGTCGGGCTCCATTGGTTTGGACTTGATTACTCCCAGATTTGTTCGTCTATTATTGCCTAACCTTCTTTCTCCTTTAGCTCATATTGTCAACACTTGCTTCATGACGTCACGTTTCCCCAACCATTTCAAATTAGCTAAAGTAATTCCTATCCCTAAAAGTTCGTCTGAATTTCGTCCAATTTCTATTCTTCCCTTTTTATCTAAAATCATTGAGAAAATCATGTGTACACAAATCACTAATTTTCTGTTAAGTAACTCTCTTTTACATAGCTGCCAGTCTGGTTTCAGAGCAAAGCATGATTGTATTACCGCACTGCTGAAAATTACAAACGATATTAGAGAAAGTTTGGATAATGAAATGTTTTCGGCGGTCGTTTTTCTTGATTTTTCCAAAGCATTCGATTCAGTCGATCATGAAACACTTTGCTTAAAACTGATAAACAACTTTAATTTTAGCATACATGCCGTACGATTGATTTCTGACTATTTATGTGGACGCTTTCAGGCAGTCTTTTCCACTCAAAAGCTCTCCTCATTCAAAGCAGTCAATTCGGGTGTTCCACAAGGCTCTATATTGGGACCGATCCTGTTCATTATGTTCATCAATGATATATTTGGCTGCCCTCAACATTCTCGTTTACATCTCTATGCCGATGATGTACAATTATACATCTGTCGTCCTATTGGTTTGGCTGAGGATGGGGTCTTTTGTATCAATCAGAATTTGGAATCAATAAATAGGTGGTCAGCTTTGAACAAACTTAAATTAAATCCAGAGAAATCTAAATGCTTAGTTATTTATAAGACATTGCTTGATCTAAACAGCTTTCCCGTGGTTGAACTCAACGGTTCCACTATCGCTTTTGCTCAATCCGCTCGAAACTTGGGGGTAATATTTAATAGAACCCTTACGTGGAATAACCATATAGATATCGTAATTCAAAAAGTATATGGTGGTCTCCGCGCACTGTGGTCATCTGCCTCATATACTCCACTCTCAACGCGCTTATTACTAGCTCGCTCTTTAATTGCTCCTATTGTAACCTATGGGTGCGAGGTCTTCTGTCAACTTGACTCGGAGTCCTTTTATAAACTTAATATCGCTTTTAATTCAATAGTGCGATATGTTTACAATCTTCGGCGGTACGATCATGTTTCGCGATACGTCTCGTCTATTTTCGGATGCAGTTTTTCACTTTACCTTAAGTTTCGGTGTACCTTATTCTTGGCTAAGATCATTAAGTTTCAATCTCCTAATTATTTATACGACTGCTTACAATTTGCTAGATCTACCAGGACTGTAACATTGATTATTCCTCGGTCCAATTGTGTTACATCAAAGCGCCAGTTCTTCGTCCACGCTGTCAGAATTTGGAACATTTTACCAATTTCTTTGAGAAATTCTTTGGGGATCCTCACATTCAACTGCTTCAAAAACCTACTATTTGAATTTATGAAATCTAACTCTACTCTATTTAATTTCTAACTTAGCATATTTTGTATTCACATCTAGCTCGATTGATTGCTTCTTTATGGCTGCAATTATTATTCCAGTTTTAAGTTTAGTTATAGGTTTACATACTCCTTGTTACTATTAGGTACAATTATTTCTTTTATGTGTTTTTTTTTTTTGGCACATGTAATCATTATTTCAAATTTTGGAGTTTCGATAGGTTAAGTTTTGTTTTTCTTTTGATTTTGTATATACTTTTGAACTTGTACTAATAATAAGATCCCGCATCTTCATTGTACAATGCCTTAATTAAATAAATTGAAATTGAAATTGAAATTTTCCCTCTGCATTTATCAATTTTTAACAAGCCTTCTAAGCCACGTTTTGATTTCAGCTGGCATTAACCTGTAACAATGAAAGCGCATAAATAAATTTAAAATTAAAATTATTATTTATTTTTCCCGCGGACGAGAATCGAAACTATACTTGTTAGAATCGGTAAATGATGGACAAAAAAGAATTTTAAGAACTTTTATTTTTAATGATTCTAAATCAAGTTTATATATACAACAAGAAAAAACAACCGCCTCTTCCGGGGTTTCAAAATAGGACCTTCCGCTTGTCGGGTGACTGCTATTACCACTGAGCTAACGAGACAGGTTATTTTCCCTCTTGCTTTTATCAATTTGTAACTAGCCTACTAATCCACGTTTTGCTTTCGGCTGGCACTAACCAGTAACAATAAAAGTGCACAAACAAATTGTAGATTCAATTTTTATTTATTTTTCCCGCAGACCGTAATCGAAACTACACTTGTTAGAATCGATCAATGATGGAGAAACAAGAACTTTAAGAACTCTTATTTTTAATGATTCTAAATCAAATTTATAAATTTAAGAAGAAAAAACAACCGCCTCGTCCGGGGCTTGAAACCGGGACCTTCCGATTGCCGGGCGACAGCTCTTACCAGTGAGCTAACGAGACAGGTGATTTTCCCTCTTGCATTTATCAATTTGTAACTAGCCTACTAATCCACGTTTTGCTTTCAGCTGGCTTTAACCAGTAACAATGAAAGTGCACAAACAAATTGTAAATTCAATTTTTATTTATTTTTCCCGCAGACCGGAATCGAAACTACACTTGTTAGTGTCGTGTCCCAAAAGCACTTAACAATAAAACAATTAAAAACACTCGAATTACTCATACAAAAATGATGGAGAAACAAGAACTTTAAGAACTCTTATTTTTAATGATTCTAAATCAAATTTATAAATTTAAGAAGAAAAAACAACCGCCTCGTCCGGGGCTTGAAACCGGGAACTTCCGATTGCCGGGCGACTGCTCTTACCAGTGAGCAACTACACTTGTAACGATGAAAGCACACAAATAAATTGTAAATTAAATTTTTATTTATTTTTCCCGCGGACGGGAATCGAACCTACACTTGTTAGAATCGGTCAATGATGGAGAAAGAAGAATTTTAAGAACTTTTATTTTTAATGATTCTAAATCAAATTCATAAGTACAAGAAGAAAAGACAATCGCCTCGTCCGGGGTTTGAAACCGGGATCTTCCGTTTGCCGGGTGAATGCTCTCACTACTGAGCTAACGAGACAGATGATATTCCCAAGGCATCTATCAATATGTAACTAGCTTACTAAGCCACGTTTTGCTTTCAGCTGGCATTAACCAGTAACAATGAAAGCGCACAAACAAATTGTAAATTCAATTTTTATTTATTTTTCCCGCGGACGGGAATCGAAACTACACTTGTTAGAATTGGTCAATGATGGAGAAACAAGAACCTTAAGAACTTTTATTTTTAATGATTCTAAATCAAATTTATAAATATAAGAAGAAAAAACAACCGCCTCATCCGGGGCTTGAAACCGGGACCTTCCGCTTGCCGGACGACTGCTCTTACCAGTGAGCTAACGAGACAGGTGATTTTCCCTCTTGCTTTTATCAATTTGTAACTAGCCTACTAATCCACGTTTTGCTTTCAGCTGGCTTTAACCAGTAACAATGAGAGTGCACAAACAAATTGTAAATTCAATTTTTATTTATTTTTCCCGCGGACGGGAATCGAAACTACACTTGTTGGAATCGGTTAATGATGGAGAAAGAAGAATTTTCACAGCCTTTATTTTTAATGATTCTAATTCAAATTTATAAATACAAGAAGAAAAAACAACCACCTCGTCCGGCGTTTGAAACTGGGACTTTCCGCTTGCCGGGCGACTGCTCTTACCGCTGAGCTATCGACACCGATGATTTTCCCTCTGCATTTATCAATTTTTAACTAGCCTTCTAAGCCACGTTTTGATTTCAGCTGGCATTAACCAGTAACGATGAAAGCGCATAAATAAATTTAAAATAAACTTTTTATTTATTTTTCCCGCGGACGAGAATCGAAACTACACTTGTTAGAATCGGTCAATGATGGAGGAAAAAGAGTTTTAAGAACTTTTATTTTTAATAATTCTAAATCAAGTTTATATATACAAGAAGAAAAAACAACCGCTAGTCGGGTGACTGCTATTACCACTGAGCTAACGAGACAGATGATTTTCCCTCTTGCATTTATCAATTTGTAACTAGCCTACTAAGCCACGTTTTGCTTTCGGCTGGCACTAACCAGTAACAAAGAAAGTGCACAAACAAATTGTAAATTCAATTTTTATTTATTTTTCCCGCAGACCGGAATCGAAACTACACTTGTTAGAATCGGTCTGTTGTGGCTTTGGCGTGATGGATTTTTGATTGAGAATAATTTCCACAACTTGTGATTATAAAAAATATGTTTTAATTCACAACTTTGCAAGTTTCACTGTATATATATAATTTTAATATTATGAAGCGAAATTATATGTTTATTAATCCTATGTCGAAATGTGGTGGAACGTTTAGTGGCAACTATATATATACTTCTGTACTCGCCAACCAGCAAAAAGAGAAGAAGGAAGTAATCTTTTATTTTCGCTGCTTCTTCTTTCTTGTCACGGCCTGTTGACGTTCCGTCGTCCAGGGTTGTATATTAAGTCTGATTCACATTAACATGTGGTAATATGTTATTTTCTGCCCATACTGCTGCGTGTATGTTTTATGCCGCCACATCACTCCCCCTCATTGAAAAGTTTTTTTTATGATTAAAAAAAAATTAATAAAATAAATCTTATTTTTGACAGTAAAGTAAGTGATTCTTAATTAATATTTCATTTAACAAGTGTTTTCTTAATTGATGTGAATAGGATAGTTCATTTTATATATATATAGATATATATACATATGCTAATTATTATATTTTAAACATAACTTTAGGTTTAACTTCTGATCTAGTGATTGCATTAGAAGTGGATATATTTGGTTGTAGCACATATGCTGGCTTTAGTCTATCGATGTTTTTTAATTCTTCTTTGCTAGCATGTTTGGAAATCATTAGAAACGAAAATATTGTTTTGTTTACGGCTTAGTATTTTATGAGGTCTAATTTTTAGAATTGAATTTTGAATGCTTTTTGCTAGAGCTGTTGATATTTTGTAGTTCGCAAGAGTGTTTGAGGCAATTAGCTCTCCTGGTAGACATAGGGCTTGGCCGTATAAAAGCTGAGCAGGTGCTAAACCGTAATCTTCCATGATAGCTGATCTAATGCCTAAGAGAATCCAAGGGATGTTGTGATACCAATTTTTTGGTTCATTTGTGGCTCGTATGGCTGCTTTTAACTGCCTATGGAATCTTTCAACAGATCCATTTGCTTGTGGATGGTACGTCGTGGTACGTATGCGCTGATTGCCGAATAGGGTTGAAAGCTCTTTGAATAATAAGGATTCGAATTGAGTACCTTGGTCTGTCGTAATGGTTCTAGGTACCCCGTATAACGAGATCCAGTGGCGAATAAAGGCATTTACAACTGAATTTGTGTTTATATCTCGCAGGGGAATGGCTTCCGGCCAGTGGCTGAAACGATCTTTTATTGCCAATAAATAGGCGTGCCCATTTGAAGGTGGAAGAGGTCCCACTATGTCCATGTGAATATGCTCGAATCTTCCGGAAGGGGTGTTGATGGCGCCATATGGGGAAAAGGTTTAACGGTGTACTTTCGATTTTTGGCAGGCGATGCACGACTTGGCCCATAGATTCAATTCCTTGTTCATTCTTGGCCAAAAGTATCGTGAAGCGATAAGCTTCCTTGTTGCTCGTATGCCCGGATGAGCGATATTGTGTAAGGTATCAAATGTGTTACGGCGAAGATCTTTGGGAATGTAGGGTCTATTGACGCCAGTGCTTGTTTCACACCATAGTTCTTGATTTTTTAGAGGATTGCATACGCGTTTAAGTGTGTAAAATGTTTTGGCTGATTTAGGTACGCGAAGGATTTCTTTTAGTTCGTCGTCTTTTTCTTGTTCATCAGCGAGAGTGTCTGCATTAAGAGAATCAATGGGATCGATGTGTGATCTCGAAAGTGTATCCGGTACAATGTTTTTGAGACCTTTGATATATCTAATGTCAGTGGTAAATTGTGATATAAAATCTAGTTGATTAGTTTGCCGTGGCGATTTTTCTGTTTTTGACAGCAGTGCATTGATTAGTGGCTTATGGTCAGTATACACTGAAAACTCTTTACCTTCGACGAAATGTCTGAAATGTTTTATCGATAGAAAGATGGCTAGCAGTTCTCTATCAAATGTAGAGTATTTCTTTTCCGTTGGGCTTAGTCTCTTGGAAAAGAAACTTAGTGGTTTCCATTGTCCTTGACTTGCTTGTTGCAAAACGGCGCCGTTGGGCTTAGTCTCTTGGAAAAGAAACTTAGTGGTTTCCATTGTCCTTGACTTGCTTGTTGCAAAACGGCGCCAACTGCATCACCTGAGGCATCTACCCATATACTGAGTTTAGCATCTGCAATTGGATGTACTAGCATGGTAAAGTTCTGTAGGTTATTTTTTAAACTTTGAAAACAGTTTTCGTGCTCGCCGTACCATTTAAATTCTTTGCTAGAGCGTGGCTTTTTATTTGCATTCTTGAGGAGATTGTATAGAGGACCTGATGTAATAGCTGCGTTAGGTATGAATCGGTGGTAGAAATTGACCATACCTAGAAAACGTTGTAGTTTTTTTGTTGTGCTGGGTGAAGGAAAATTTTTGATGGCAGTGATTCTGTTTTCAGAAGGTGCTAAACCCTTGGGTGTTATTCTATGCCCTAAGAAATCTATTTCTTTCGCACCAAAAATGCATTTAGTAGGGTTTACGTTGAGGCCGTACTTTTGTAATCTTGTGAAGAGAAGCCTTAGGTGTTCCTTGTGCTCCTGAGCAGTCTTGCTTCCAATCAAAATGTCGTCGACGTATGTGAAGGTGAAATGTAGACCAGATAGCACTTCATTGGGGCACAGGGGCAACCGGGATCTGATGATAAGCCCTAACTAAATCTATTTTGGAAAATATATTACAACCATCAAGATTGATAGATAAATCTTGTATGTTTGGAAGTGGGTATTTATCGAAGATGGTAGCTGCGTTTAATTGTCGAAAATCTCCACAAGGTCTCCAATCAAAGCTATCCTTTTCTGGTACTAAATGTAGGGGAGAAGCTACATGAGATAAGGACGGGCGACATATGCCGAGCTTAACCATGAGCTCAAACTCAGATTTTGCTATGTTATATTTTTGAGAATTTAACCTTCTTGGTCGGGCGGATGGTAGTGATCCTTCGGTTTCTATTTTGTGAACAACGCTATGATTTACTGGCAAATTGAAATCTGCCGGCATTTTGAGAGATTTGAATTCGTTTAAAACAGATCCGAATTCATCACTTAAGATGAAAAGTTTAGGGGAACACGACTTGACGTTGCGAGAAATGCAGTTAACCGAAACTGTAGTGATTTTATCTATGAGTTTCTTTTGGCGTAGGTCTATAAGTAGATTATATTTATATAAAAAGTCTGCTCCTATTATTGGGTAATCTACAGATGGAATGATGAAAGTATGAATGAAATTACGATGTAAGTTCAGGTTTAAAGAAAGTTCTTGTGTACCGTATGTAGATATGGGGGTACCATTAGCTGAGACTAAATTTAAATCAGCTTTGCGTAAATGATTGACACTAAGACTCTTTGGAATAATAGATACTTCCGCGCCTGTGTGAATGAGAAAATATTTATTCGTGGATTTATCGTTAACAAAAAGACGGCGAGAAAACTCATTCGACGTTGATGCCGCACTCGAAGTCGAAAAATTTAGTTTTTTGAATTTTCATCATTTGTACTATTAGGATTATTCGTTGCATTTCGATAATTACGATTGTGATTTTGGTAAAGGCTGCAAGGTTGTACACACTTTTTGGCTCTATTTCCAAATTTTTTATGGAACCAACACTTATTATAACCTGAATATGAACGAGACTGAGATCGCGAAGGGTAGCGACTTTTATTTGGAAAACGATGTTTTTCTCTAGATTGTCGACTTTAAAGAAGCTGTATACGATTAGCCAAATCTTTCACTGTCTCTGCAGAACTGTCGTAATAATTCGAGCTGTTCAGTAAGTGATTTGAACTACTTTGGTGAATAGACGAAATTTTTGCAGAGTTTGTTGAGTCATATATTCTGTCGGCAATCTGAAATATCTCTTCCTGGCTATGAGCGCTTTCAATCGCTATGATACAGACTTGGATCGAAGATGGAAGTTTGTTTATCCATAATTTTCGTAGGAGTGGTGTATTTACAAGGCTGTTACCACCTGCCAATGACTCCATGTGGCGAAATAATTCGGAGGGTTTGTAGTTACCAAGTTCTACCTTATGCAATAAATCATCTAATCTACGTTCTTCTGAATCTCTACTACGCGTTAATAAAAGAGATTTTAATTTGTCATATTTATCTTGTGCTGGGGGATTTAATAATGCGTCCGCAACTATTTCCATTGTTTCAGACGGGAGATACGCGACTAAGTCGTATTTAGTGTTAGAAGAGCTAATTCCCTTGACACGAAACTGCGACTCCACCTGAAGAAACCATAGGTCTGGCCTATTGTTCCAGAAAGGTGGTATTTTGAGAGTTGCGACAAGAGGAGCCGATATTATATTAGGCATGCTGGTATTATCCGCATCTGTGCTGAGATTTGGAAGAGTTTCTCCTGATTGGTCGCCGGCATTCGTGACAGTAGTCATTTTTAACCAAAATGATATATATATTTTTATAAAATTCGCTTGATGTAATTTAGAATATAATAATTGTATATATATTTTTTATAAATTCCGTTTGTTCGCAGGTATTTGTAACTGAATCTTTGGATTTGTATGTAAAAAATTTTTGTAAATAATTGTTAAATTCCGTTTTATTTCATATTTTTTTTTTTTTTTTTTTTTTTTGTTAAAGAAATCCAATAATAATAATTTTTTTTCTTTAAATATGTATTGTAATATTTTTTTTGATTTGAATTTCTTGTATATGTATTTGAGTAATTCTTTACATACGATATTTAAATTTTTAAATTTCGATATTTTTTTGGAAAAGAATGAATAAATAACTCACTGTGTATTGTTAATGTGTTGTTACGTGGATGTTTCATGTAATTTTTATGTATATATATATATCCACTTCTTTTCAATATTTCTAATATATTTTATACGCCTAAAAAAGAAAATTCGATTATCTGTACTTTTTGTAATTGATGTGGTGGATGTGAGGTTAAAACTGCCTACTCAAATTGGTGGCTGGCTCCTGGCTAATGACCACGTAATACGCTTGGATCGGTAAAAATTTTTAGATCTTGCTGTCATCCAGATTCAGGAATTGGTTTTTTGCAATTTATCCTTCGTATTTGCGTTGTTTTCTGTCCGATTTTTGTGTTGTTCCGCTGGGTTTATAAAATCTCCATGTGATTGCATCATACATGCGTCCGAAATGCTTTTGTATTTAATTGCCTTGTTAGAAATTGTTGCTCTATATTTATTTGATTGCTGTCGTTTATTCGTTTTATTCTACTTTTGCATTCAGAAAACGACTTTTGTTACTCGCCGCTCGTTTCACTTCACATATTAAAATCACGTCGGGGTCACCATTGTTGTGGCTTTGGCGTGATGGATTTTTGATTGAGAATAATTTCCACAACTTGTGATTATAAAAAATATGTTTTAATTCACAACTTTGCAAGTTTCACTGTATATATATAATTTTAATATTATGAAGCGAAATTATATGTTTATTAATCCTATGTCGAAATGTGGTGGAACGTTTAGTGGCAACTATATATATACTTCTGTACTCGCCAACCAGCAAAAAGAGAAGAAGGAAGTAATCTTTCATTTTCGCTGCTTCTTCTTCCTTGTCACGGCCTGTTGACGTTCCGTCGTCCAGGGTTGTATATTAAGTCTGATTCACATTAACATGTGGTAATATGTTATTTTCTGCCCATACTGCTGCGTGTATGTTTTATGCCGCCACATCACTCCCCCTCATTGAAAAGTTTTTTTTATGATTAAAAAAAAATTAATAAAATAAATCTTATTTTTGACAGTAAAGTAAGTAATTATTAATTAATATTTCATTTAACAAGTGTTTTCTTAATTGATGTGAATAGGATAGTTCATTTTATATATATATATAGATATATATACATATGCTAATTATTATATTTTAAACATAACTTTAGGTTTAACTTCTGATCTAGTGATTGCATTAGAAGTGGATTTATTTGGTTGTAGCACATATGCTGGCTTTAGTCTATCGATGTTTTTTAATTCTTCTTTTCCGTTTTTTAGAATTTTGTATACTTTATCCTGTTTGGCTATAACTGGGAAAGGCCCTGAGTATGGTGGAACCAGGCTGTTTTTGTAAACAGCTTCTTTTACAAATACCTGCGAGCATGTTTGGAAATCATTAGAAACGAAAATATTGTTTTGTTTACGGCTTCGTATTTTGTGAGGTCTAATTTTTAGAATTGAATTTTGAATGCTTTTTGCTAGAGCTGTTGATATTTTGTAGTTCGCAAGAGTGTTTGAGGCAATTAGCTCTCCTGGTAGACATAGGGCTTGGCCGTATAAAAGCTGAGCAGGTGCTAAACCGTAATCTTCCATGATAGCTGATCTAATGCCTAAGAGTATCCAAGGGATGTTGTGATACCAATTTTTTGGTTCATTTGTGGCTCGTATGGCTGCTTTTAACTGCATATGGAATCTTTCAACAGATCCATTTGCTTGTGGATGGTACGTCGTGGTACGTATGCGCTGATTGCCGAATAGGGTTGAAAGCTCTTTGAATAATAAGGATTCGAATTGAGTACCTTGGTCTGTCGTAATGGTTCTAGGTACCCCGTATAACGAGATCCAGTGGCGAATAAAGGCATTTACAACTGAATTTGTGTTTATATCTCGCAGGGGAATGGCTTCCGGCCAGTGGCTGAAACGATCTTTTATTGTCAATAAATAGGCGTGCCCATTTGAAGGTGGAAGAGGTCCCACTATGTCCATGTGAATATGCTCGAATCTTCCGGAAGGGGTGTTGATGGCGCCATATGGGGAAAAGGTTTTACGGTGTACTTTTGCTTTTTGGCAGGCGATGCACGACTTGGCCCATAGATTCAATTCCTTGTTCATTCTTGGCCAAAAGTATCGTGAAGCGATAAGCTTCCTTGTTGCTCGTATGCCCGGATGAGCGATATTGTGTAAGGTATCAAATGTGCTACGGCGAAGATCTTTGGGAATGTAGGGTCTATTGACACCAGTGCTTGTTTCACACCATAGTTCTTGATTTTTTAGAGGATTGCATACGCGTTTAAGTGTGTAAAATGTTTTGGCTGATTTAGGTACGCGAAGGATTTCTTTTAGTTCGTCGTCTTTTTCTTGTTCATCAGCGAGAGTGTCTGCATTAAGAGAATCAATGGGATCGATGTGTGATCTCGAAAGTGTATCCGGTACAATGTTTTTGAGACCTTTGATATATCTAATGTCAGTGGTAAATTGTGATATAAAATCTAGTTGATTAGTTTGCCGTGGCGATTTTTCTGTTTTTGACAGCAGTGCATTGATTAGTGGCTTATGGTCAGTATACACTGAAAACTCTTTACCTTCGACGAAATGTCTGAAATGTTTTATCGATAGAAAGATGGCTAGCAGTTCTCTATCAAATGTAGAGTATTTCTTTTCCGTTGGGCTTAGTCTCTTGGAAAAGAAACTTAGTGGTTTCCATTGTCCTTGACTTGCTTGTTGCAAAACGGCGCCAACTGCATCACCTGAGGCATCTACCCATATACTGAGTTTAGCATCTGCAATTGGATGTACTAGCATGGTAAAGTTCTGTAGGTTATTTTTTAAACTTTGAAAACAGTTTTCGTGCTCGCCGTACCACTTAAATTCTTTGCTAGAGCGTGGCTTTTTATTTGCATTCTTGAGGAGATTGTATAGAGGACCTGATGTAATAGCTGCGTTAGGTATGAATCGGTGGTAGAAATTGACCATACCTAGAAAACGTTGTAGTTTTTTTGTTGTGTTGGGTGAAAGAAAATTTTTGATGGCAGTGATTCTGTTTTCAGAAGGTGCTAAACCCTTGGGTGTTATTCTATGCCCTAAGAAATCTATTTATTTCGCACCAAAAATGCATTTAGTAGGGTTTACGTTGAGGCCGTACTTTTGTAATCTTGTGAAGAGAAGCCTTAGGTGTTCCTTGTGCTCCTGAGCAGTCTTGCTTCCAATCAAAATGTCGTCGACGTATGTGAAGGTGAAATGTAGACCAGATAGCACTTCATTGATGAAACGCTGGAATGTTTGAGCTCCGTTCTTTACGCCGAAAGGCATGCGCAGGAACTCAAATAATCCGAAAGGCGTTATGACTGCTGTTTTATAGACGTCGTCAGGGGCAACCGGGATCTGATGATAAGCCCTAACTAAATCTATTTTGGAAAATATATTACAACCATCAAGATTGATAGATAAATCTTGTATGTTTGGAAGTGGGTATTTATCGAAGATGGTAGCTGCGTTTAATTGTCGAAAATCTCCACAAGGTCTCCAATCAAAGCTATCCTTTTCTGGTACTAAATGTAGGGGAGAAGCTAGATGAGATGAGGACGGGCGACATATGCCGAGCTTAACCATGAGCTCAAACTCAGATTTTGCTATGTTATATTTTTGAGAATTTAACCTTCTTGGTCGGGCGGATGGTAGTGATCCTTCGGTTTCTATTTTGTGAACAACGCTATGATTTACTGGCAAATTGAAATCTGCCGGCATTTTGAGAGATTTGAATTCGTTTAAAACAGATCCGAATTCATCACTTAAGATGAAAAGTTTAGGGGAACACGACTTGACGTTGCGAGAAATGCAGTTAACCGAAACTGTAGTGATTTTATCTATGAGTTTCTTTTGGCGTAGGTCTATAAGTAGATTATATTTATATAAAAAGTCTGCTCCTATTATTGGGTAATCTACAGATGCAATGATGAAAGTATGAATGAAATTACGACGTAAGTTCAGGTTTAAAGAAAGTTCTTGTGTACCGTATGTAGATATGGGGGTACCATTAGCTGAGACTAAATTTAAATCAGCTTTGCGTAAATGATTGACACTAAGACTCTTTGGAATAATAGATACTTCCGCGCCTGTGTGAATGAGAAAATATTTATTCGTGGATTTATCGTTAACAAAAAGACGGCGAGAAAACTCATTCGACGTTGATGCCGCACTCGAAGTCGAAAAATTTAGTTTTTTGAATTTTCATCATTTGTACTATTAGGATTATTCGTTGCATTTCGATAATTACGATTGTGATTTTGGTAAAGGCTGCAAGGTTGTACACACTTTTTGGCTCTATTTCCAAATTTTTTATGGAACCAACACTTATTATAACTTGAATATGAACGAGACTGAGATCGCGAAGGGTAGCGACTTTTATTTGGAAAACGATGTTTTTCTCTAGATTGTCGACTTTAAAGAAGCTGTATACGATTAGCCAAATCTTTCACTGTCTCTGCAGAACTGTCGTAATAATTCGAGCTGTTCAGTAAGTGATTTGAACTACTTTGGTGAATAGACGAAATTTTTCCAGAGTTTGTTGAGTCATATATTCTGTCGGCAATCTGAAATATCTCTTCCTGGCTATGAGCGCTTTCAATCGCTATGATACAGACTTGGATCGAAGATGGAAGTTTGTTTATCCATAATTTTCGTAGGAGTGGTGTATTTACAAGGCTGTTACCACCTGCCAATGACTCCATGTGGCGAAATAATTCGGAGGGTTTGTAGTTACCAAGTTCTACCTTATGCAATAAATCATCTAATCTACGTTCTTCTGAATCTCTACTACGCGTTAATAAAAGAGATTTTAATTTGTCATATTTATCTTGTGCTGGGGGATTTAATAATGCGTCCGCAACTATTTCCATTGTTTCAGACGGGAGATACGCGACTAAGTCGTATTTAGTGTTAGAAGAGCTAATTCCCTTGACACGAAACTGCGACTCCACCTGAAGAAACCATAGGTCTGGCCTATTGTTCCAGAAAGGTGGTATTTTGAGAGTTGCGACAAGAGGAGCCGATATTATATTAGGCATGCTGGTATTATCCGCATCTGTGCTGAGATTTGGAAGAGTTTCTCCTGATTGGTCGCCGGCATTCGTGACAGTAGTCATTTTTAACCAAAATGATATATATATTTTTATAAAATTCGCTTGATGTAATTTAGAATATAATAATTGTATATATATTTTTTATAAATTCCGTTTGTTCGCAGGTATTTGTAACTGAATCTTTGGATTTGTATGTAAAAAAATTTTGTAAATAATTGTTAAATTCCGTTTTATTTCATATTTTTTTTTTTTTTTTTTTTTTTTTTTTTTTTTTTTTTTGTTAAAGAAATCCAATAATAATAATTTTTTTTCTTTAAATATGTATTGTAATATTTTTTTTGATTTGAATTTCTTGTATATGTATTTGAGTAATTCTTTACATACGATATTTAAATTTTTAAATTTCGATATTTTTTTGGAAAAGAATGAATAAATAACTCACTGTGTATTGTTAATGTGTTGTTACGTGGATGTTTCATGTAATTTTTATGTATATATATATATCCACTTCTTTTCAATATTTCTAATATATTTTATACGCCTAAAAAAGAAAATTCGATTATCTGTACTTTTTGTAATTGATGTGGTGGATGTGAGGTTAAAACTGCCTACTCAAATTGGTGGCTGGCTCCTGGCTAATGACCACGTAATACGCTTGGATCGGTAAAAATTTTTAGATCTTGCTGTCATCCAGATTCAGGAATTGGTTTTTTGCAATTTATCCTTCGTATTTGCGTTGTTTTCTGTCCGATTTTTGTGTTGTTCCGCTGGGTTTATAAAATCTCCATGTGATTGCATCATACATGCGTCCGAAATGCTTTTGTATTTAATTGCCTTGTTAGAAATTGTTGCTCTATATTTATTTGATTGCTGTCGTTTATTCGTTTTATTCTACTTTTGCATTCAGAAAACGACTTTTGTTACTCGCCGCTCGTTTCACTTCACATATTAAAATCACGTCGGGGTCACCATTGTTGTGGCTTTGGCGTGATGGATTTTTGATTGAGAATAATTTCCACAACTTGTGATTATAAAAAATATGTTTTAATTCACAACTTTGCAAGTTTCACTGTATATATATAATTTTAATATTATGAAGCGAAATTATATGTTTATTAATCCTATGTCGAAATGTGGTGGAACGTTTAGTGGCAACTATATATATACTTCTGTACTCGCCAACCAGCAAAAAGAGAAGAAGGAAGTAATCTTTCATTTTCGCTGCTTCTTCTTCCTTGTCACGGCCTGTTGACGTTCCGTCGTCCAGGGTTGTATATTAAGTCTGATTCACATTAACATGTGGTAATATGTTATTTTCTGCCCATACTGCTGCGTGTATGTTTTATGCCGCCACATCACTCCCCCTCATTGAAAAGTTTTTTTTATGATTAAAAAAAAATTAATAAAATAAATCTTATTTTTGACAGTAAAGTAAGTAATTATTAATTAATATTTCATTTAACAAGTGTTTTCTTAATTGATGTGAATAGGATAGTTCATTTTATATATATATATAGATATATATACATATGCTAATTATTATATTTTAAACATAACTTTAGGTTTAACTTCTGATCTAGTGATTGCATTAGAAGTGGATTTATTTGGTTGTAGCACATATGCTGGCTTTAGTCTATCGATGTTTTTTAATTCTTCTTTTCCGTTTTTTAGAATTTTGTATACTTTATCCTGTTTGGCTATAACTGGGAAAGGCCCTGAGTATGGTGGAACCAGGCTGTTTTTGTAAACAGCTTCTTTTACAAATACCTGCGAGCATGTTTGGAAATCATTAGAAACGAAAATATTGTTTTGTTTACGGCTTCGTATTTTGTGAGGTCTAATTTTTAGAATTGAATTTTGAATGCTTTTTGCTAGAGCTGTTGATATTTTGTAGTTCGCAAGAGTGTTTGAGGCAATTAGCTCTCCTGGTAGACATAGGGCTTGGCCGTATAAAAGCTGAGCAGGTGCTAAACCGTAATCTTCCATGATAGCTGATCTAATGCCTAAGAGTATCCAAGGGATGTTGTGATACCAATTTTTTGGTTCATTTGTGGCTCGTATGGCTGCTTTTAACTGCATATGGAATCTTTCAACAGATCCATTTGCTTGTGGATGGTACGTCGTGGTACGTATGCGCTGATTGCCGAATAGGGTTGAAAGCTCTTTGAATAATAAGGATTCGAATTGAGTACCTTGGTCTGTCGTAATGGTTCTAGGTACCCCGTATAACGAGATCCAGTGGCGAATAAAGGCATTTACAACTGAATTTGTGTTTATATCTCGCAGGGGAATGGCTTCCGGCCAGTGGCTGAAACGATCTTTTATTGTCAATAAATAGGCGTGCCCATTTGAAGGTGGAAGAGGTCCCACTATGTCCATGTGAATATGCTCGAATCTTCCGGAAGGGGTGTTGATGGCGCCATATGGGGAAAAGGTTTTACGGTGTACTTTTGCTTTTTGGCAGGCGATGCACGACTTGGCCCATAGATTCAATTCCTTGTTCATTCTTGGCCAAAAGTATCGTGAAGCGATAAGCTCCCTTGTTGCTCGTATGCCCGGATGAGCGATATTGTGTAAGGTATCAAATGTGCTACGGCGAAGATCTTTGGGAATGTAGGGTCTATTGACGCCAGTGCTTGTTTCACACCATAGTTCTTGATTTTTTAGAGGATTGCATACGCGTTTAAGTGTGTAAAATGTTTTGGCTGATTTAGGTACGCGAAGGATTTCTTTTAGTTCGTCGTCTTTTTCTTGTTCATCAGCGAGAGTGTCTGCATTAAGAGAATCAATGGGATCGATGTGTGATCTCGAAAGTGTATCCGGTACAATGTTTTTGAGACCTTTGATATATCTAATGTCAGTGGTAAATTGTGATATAAAATCTAGTTGATTAGTTTGCCGTGGCGATTTTTCTGTTTTTGACAGCAGTGCATTGATTAGTGGCTTATGGTCAGTATACACTGAAAACTCTTTACCTTCGACGAAATGTCTGAAATGTTTTATCGATAGAAAGATGGCTAGCAGTTCTCTATCAAATGTAGAGTATTTCTTTTCCGTTGGGCTTAGTCTCTTGGAAAAGAAACTTAGTGGTTTCCATTGTCCTTGACTTGCTTGTTGCAAAACGGCGCCAACTGCATCACCTGAGGCATCTACCCATATACTGAGTTTAGCATCTGCAATTGGATGTACTAGCATGGTAAAGTTCTGTAGGTTATTTTTTAAACTTTGAAAACAGTTTTCGTGCTCGCCGTACCACTTAAATTCTTTGCTAGAGCGTGGCTTTTTATTTGCATTCTTGAGGAGATTGTATAGAGGACCTGATGTAATAGCTGCGTTAGGTATGAATCGGTGGTAGAAATTGACCATACCTAGAAAACGTTGTAGTTTTTTTGTTGTGTTGGGTGAAAGAAAATTTTTGATGGCAGTGATTCTGTTTTCAGAAGGTGCTAAACCCTTGGGTGTTATTCTATGCCCTAAGAAATCTATTTATTTCGCACCAAAAATGCATTTAGTAGGGTTTACGTTGAGGCCGTACTTTTGTAATCTTGTGAAGAGAAGCCTTAGGTGTTCCTTGTGCTCCTGAGCAGTCTTGCTTCCAATCAAAATGTCGTCGACGTATGTGAAGGTGAAATGTAGACCAGATAGCACTTCATTGATGAAACGCTGGAATGTTTGAGCTCCGTTCTTTACGCCGAAAGGCATGCGCAGGAACTCAAATAATCCGAAAGGCGTTATGACTGCTGTTTTATAGACGTCGTCAGGGGCAACCGGGATCTGATGATAAGCCCTAACTAAATCTATTTTGGAAAATATATTACAACCATCAAGATTGATAGATAAATCTTGTATGTTTGGAAGTGGGTATTTATCGAAGATGGTAGCTGCGTTTAATTGTCGAAAATCTCCACAAGGTCTCCAATCAAAGCTATCCTTTTCTGGTACTAAATGTAGGGGAGAAGCTACATGAGATGAGGACGGGCGACATATGCCGAGCTTAACCATGAGCTCAAACTCAGATTTTGCTATGTTATATTTTTGAGAATTTAACCTTCTTGGTCGGGCGGATGGTAGTGATCCTTCGGTTTCTATTTTGTGAACAACGCTATGATTTACTGGCAAATTGAAATCTGCCGGCATTTTGAGAGATTTGAATTCGTTTAAAACAGATCCGAATTCATCACTTAAGATGAAAAGTTTAGGGGAACACGACTTGACGTTGCGAGAAATGCAGTTAACCGAAACTGTAGTGATTTTATCTATGAGTTTCTTTTGGCGTAGGTCTATAAGTAGATTATATTTATATAAAAAGTCTGCTCCTATTATTGGGTAATCTACAGATGCAATGATGAAAGTATGAATGAAATTACGACGTAAGTTCAGGTTTAAAGAAAGTTCTTGTGTACCGTATGTAGATATGGGGGTACCATTAGCTGAGACTAAATTTAAATCAGCTTTGCGTAAATGATTGACACTAAGACTCTTTGGAATAATAGATACTTCCGCGCCTGTGTGAATGAGAAAATATTTATTCGTGGATTTATCGTTAACAAAAAGACGGCGAGAAAACTCATTCGACGTTGATGCCGCACTCGAAGTCGAAAAATTTAGTTTTTTGAATTTTCATCATTTGTACTATTAGGATTATTCGTTGCATTTCGATAATTACGATTGTGATTTTGGTAAAGGCTGCAAGGTTGTACACACTTTTTGGCTCTATTTCCAAATTTTTTATGGAACCAACACTTATTATAACCTGAATATGAACGAGACTGAGATCGCGAAGGGTAGCGACTTTTATTTGGAAAACGATGTTTTTCTCTAGATTGTCGACTTTAAAGAAGCTGTATACGATTAGCCAAATCTTTCACTGTCTCTGCAGAACTGTCGTAATAATTCGAGCTGTTCAGTAAGTGATTTGAACTACTTTGGTGAATAGACGAAATTTTTGCAGAGTTTGTTGAGTCATATATTCTGTCGGCAATCTGAAATATCTCTTCCTGGCTATGAGCGCTTTCAATCGCTATGATACAGACTTGGATCGAAGATGGAAGTTTGTTTATCCATAATTTTCGTAGGAGTGGTGTATTTACAAGGCTGTTACCACCTGCCAATGACTCCATGTGGCGAAATAATTCGGAGGGTTTGTAGTTACCAAGTTCTACCTTATGCAATAAATCATCTAATCTACGTTCTTCTGAATCTCTACTACGCGTTAATAAAAGAGATTTTAATTTGTCATATTTATCTTGTGCTGGGGGATTTAATAATGCGTCCGCAACTATTTCCATTGTTTCAGACGGGAGATACGCGACTAAGTCGTATTTAGTGTTAGAAGAGCTAATTCCCTTGACACGAAACTGTGACTCCACCTGAAGAAACCATAGGTCTGGCCTATTGTTCCAGAAAGGTGGTATTTTGAGAGTTGCGACAAGAGGAGCCGATATTATATTAGGCATGCTGGTATTATCCGCATCTGTGCTGAGATTTGGAAGAGTTTCTCCTGATTGGTCGCCGGCATTCGTGACAGTAGTCATTTTTAACCAAAATGATATATATATTTTTATAAAATTCGCTTGATGTAATTTAGAATATAATAATTGTATATATATTTTTTATAAATTCCGTTTGTTCGCAGGTATTTGTAACTGAATCTTTGGATTTGTATGTAAAAAAATTTTGTAAATAATTGTTAAATTCCGTTTTATTTCATATTTTTTTTTTTTTTTTTTTTTTTTTGTTAAAGAAATCCAATAATAATAATTTTTTTTCTTTAAATATGTATTGTAATATTTTTTTTGATTTGAATTTCTTGTATATGTATTTGAGTAATTCTTTACATACGATATTTAAATTTTTAAATTTCGATATTTTTTTGGAAAAGAATGAATAAATAACTCACTGTGTATTGTTAATGTGTTGTTACGTGGATGTTTCATGTAATTTTTATGTATATATATATATCCACTTCTTTTCAATATTTCTAATATATTTTATACGCCTAAAAAAGAAAATTCGATTATCTGTACTTTTTGTAATTGATGTGGTGGATGTGAGGTTAAAACTGCCTACTCAAATTGGTGGCTGGCTCCTGGCTAATGACCACGTAATACGCTTGGATCGGTAAAAATTTTTAGATCTTGCTGTCATCCAGATTCAGGAATTGGTTTTTTGCAATTTATCCTTCGTATTTGCGTTGTTTTCTGTCCGATTTTTGTGTTGTTCCGCTGGGTTTATAAAATCTCCATGTGATTGCATCATACATGCGTCCGAAATGCTTTTGTATTTAATTGCCTTGTTAGAAATTGTTGCTCTATATTTATTTGATTGCTGTCGTTTATTCGTTTTATTCTACTTTTGCATTCAGAAAACGACTTTTGTTACTCGCCGCTCGTTTCACTTCACATATTAAAATCACGTCGGGGTCACCATTGTTGTGGCTTTGGCGTGATGGATTTTTGATTGAGAATAATTTCCACAACTTGTGATTATAAAAAATATGTTTTAATTCACAACTTTGCAAGTTTCACTGTATATATATAATTTTAATATTATGAAGCGAAATTATATGTTTATTAATCCTATGTCGAAATGTGGTGGAACGTTTAGTGGCAACTATATATATACTTCTGTACTCGCCAACCAGCAAAAAGAGAAGAAGGAAGTAATCTTTCATTTTCGCTGCTTCTTCTTCCTTGTCACGGCCTGTTGACGTTCCGTCGTCCAGGGTTGTATATTAAGTCTGATTCACATTAACATGTGGTAATATGTTATTTTCTGCCCATACTGCTGCGTGTATGTTTTATGCCGCCACATCACTCCCCCTCATTGAAAAGTTTTTTTTATGATTAAAAAAAAATTAATAAAATAAATCTTATTTTTGACAGTAAAGTAAGTAATTATTAATTAATATTTCATTTAACAAGTGTTTTCTTAATTGATGTGAATAGGATAGTTCATTTTATATATATATATAGATATATATACATATGCTAATTATTATATTTTAAACATAACTTTAGGTTTAACTTCTGATCTAGTGATTGCATTAGAAGTGGATATATTTGGTTGTAGCACATATGCTGGCTTTAGTCTATCGATGTTTTTTAATTCTTCTTTTCCGTTTTTTAGAATTTTGTATACTTTATCCTGTTTGGCTATAACTGGGAAAGGCCCTGAGTATGGTGGAACCAGGCTGTTTTTGTAAACAGCTTCTTTTACAAATACCTGCGAGCATGTTTGGAAATCATTAGAAACGAAAATATTGTTTTGTTTACGGCTTCGTATTTTGTGAGGTCTAATTTTTAGAATTGAATTTTGAATGCTTTTTGCTAGAGCTGTTGATATTTTGTAGTTCGCAAGAGTGTTTGAGGCAATTAGCTCTCCTGGTAGACATAGGGCTTGGCCGTATAAAAGCTGAGCAGGTGCTAAACCGTAATCTTCCATGATAGCTGATCTAATGCCTAAGAGTATCCAAGGGATGTTGTGATACCAATTTTTTGGTTCATTTGTGGCTCGTATGGCTGCTTTTAACTGCCTATGGAATCTTTCAACAGATCCATTTGCTTGTGGATGGTACGTCGTGGTACGTATGCGCTGATTGCCGAATAGGGTTGAAAGCTCTTTGAATAATAAGGATTCGAATTGAGTACCTTGGTCTGTCGTAATGGTTCTAGGTACCCCGTATAACGAGATCCAGTGGCGAATAAAGGCATTTACAACTGAATTTGTGTTTATATCTCGCAGGGGAATGGCTTCCGGCCAGTGGCTGAAACGATCTTTTATTGTCAATAAATAGGCGTGCCCATTTGAAGGTGGAAGAGGTCCCACTATGTCCATGTGAATATGCTCGAATCTTCCGGAAGGGGTGTTGATGGCGCCATATGGGGAAAAGGTTTTACGGTGTACTTTTGCTTTTTGGCAGGCGATGCACGACTTGGCCCATAGATTCAATTCCTTGTTCATTCTTGGCCAAAAGTATCGTGAAGCGATAAGCTTCCTTGTTGCTCGTATGCCCGGATGAGCGATATTGTGTAAGGTATCAAATGTGCTACGGCGAAGATCTTTGGGAATGTAGGGTCTATTGACACCAGTGCTTGTTTCACACCATAGTTCTTGATTTTTTAGAGGATTGCATACGCGTTTAAGTGTGTAAAATGTTTTGGCTGATTTAGGTACGCGAAGGATTTCTTTTAGTTCGTCGTCTTTTTCTTGTTCATCAGCGAGAGTGTCTGCATTAAGAGAATCAATGGGATCGATGTGTGATCTCGAAAGTGTATCCGGTACAATGTTTTTGAGACCTTTGATATATCTAATGTCAGTGGTAAATTGTGATATAAAATCTAGTTGATTAGTTTGCCGTGGCGATTTTTCTGTTTTTGACAGCAGTGCATTGATTAGTGGCTTATGGTCAGTATACACTGAAAACTCTTTACCTTCGACGAAATGTCTGAAATGTTTTATCGATAGAAAGATGGCTAGCAGTTCTCTATCAAATGTAGAGTATTTCTTTTCCGTTGGGCTTAGTCTCTTGGAAAAGAAACTTAGTGGTTTCCATTGTCCTTGACTTGCTTGTTGCAAAACGGCGCCAACTGCATCACCTGAGGCATCTACCCATATACTGAGTTTAGCATCTGCAATTGGATGTACTAGCATGGTAAAGTTCTGTAGATTATTTTTTTAAACTTTGAAAACAGTTTTCGTGCTCGCCGTACCACTTAAATTCTTTGCTAGAGCGTGGCTTTTTATTTGCATTCTTGAGGAGATTGTATAGAGGACCTAATGTAATAGCTGCGTTAGGTATGAATCGGTGGTAGAAATTGACCATACCTAGAAAACGTTGTAGTTTTTTTGTTGTGTTGGGTGAAAGAAAATTTTTGATGGCAGTGATTCTGTTTTCAGAAGGTGCTAAACCCTTGGGTGTTATTCTATGCCCTAAGAAATCAATTTATTTCGCACCAAAAATGCATTTAGTAGGGTTTACGTTGAGGCCGTACTTTTGTAATCTTGTGAAGAGAAGCCTTAGGTGTTCCTTGTGCTCCTGAGCAGTCTTGCTTCCAATCAAAATGTCGTCGACGTATGTGAAGGTGAAATGTAGACCAGATAGCACTTCATTGATGAAACGCTGGAATGTTTGAGCTCCGTTCTTTACGCCGAAAGGCATGCGCAGGAACTCAAATAATCCGAAAGGCGTTATGACTGCTGTTTTATAGACGTCGTCAGGGGCAACCGGGATCTGATGATAAGCCCTAACTAAATCTATTTTGGAAAATATATTACAACCATCAAGATTGATAGATAAATCTTGTATGTTTGGAAGTGGGTATTTATCGAAGATGGTAGCTGCGTTTAATTGTCGAAAATCTCCACAAGGTCTCCAATCAAAGCTATCCTTTTCTGGTACTAAATGTAGGGGAGAAGCTACATGAGATGAGGACGGGCGACATATGCCGAGCTTAACTATGAGCTCAAACTCAGATTTTGCTATGTTATATTTTTGAGAATTTAACCTTCTTGGTCGGCGGATGGTAGTGATCCTTCGGTTTCTATTTTGTGAACAACGCTATGATTTACTGGCAAATTGAAATCTGCCGGCATTTTGAGAGATTTGAATTCGTTTAAAACAGATCCGAATTCATCACTTAAGATGAAAAGTTTAGGGGAACACGACTTGACGTTGCGAGAAATGCAGTTAACCGAAACTGTAGTGATTTTATCTATGAGTTTCTTTTGGCGTAGGTCTATAAGTAGATTATATTTATATAAAAAGTCTGCTCCTATTATTGGGTAATCTACAGATGCAATGATGAAAGTATGAATGAAATTACGACGTAAGTTCAGGTTTAAAGAAAGTTCTTGTGTACCGTATGTAGATATGGGGGGTACCATTAGCTGAGACTAAATTTAAATCAGCTTTGCGTAAATGATTGACACTAAGACTCTTTGGAATAATAGATACTTCCGCGCCTGTGTGAATGAGAAAATATTTATTCGTGGATTTATCGTTAACAAAAAGACGGCGAGAAAACTCATTCGACGTTGATGCCGCACTCGAAGTCGAAAAATTTAGTTTTTTGAATTTTCATCATTTGTACTATTAGGATTATTCGTTGCATTTCGATAATTACGATTGTGATTTTGGTAAAGGCTGCAAGGTTGTACACACTTTTTGGCTCTATTTCCAAATTTTTTATGGAACCAACACTTATTATAACCTGAATATGAACGAGACTGAGATCGCGAAGGGTAGCGACTTTTATTTGGAAAACGATGTTTTTCTCTAGATTGTCGACTTTAAAGAAGCTGTATACGATTAGCCAAATCTTTCACTGTCTCTGCAGAACTGTCGTAATAATTCGAGCTGTTCAGTAAGTGATTTGAACTACTTTGGTGAATAGACGAAATTTTTGCAGAGTTTGTTGAGTCATATATTCTGTCGGCAATCTGAAATATCTCTTCCTGGCTATGAGCGCTTTCAATCGCTATGATACAGGCTTGGATCGCAGATGGAAGTTTGTTTATCCATAATTTTCGTAGGAGTGGTGTATTTACAAGGCTGTTACCACCTGCCAATGACTCCATGTGGCGAAATAATTCGGAGGGTTTGTAGTTACCAAGTTCTACCTTATGCAATAAATCATCTAATCTACGTTCTTCTGAATCTCTACTACGCGTTAATAAAAGAGATTTTAATTTGTCATATTTATCTTGTGCTGGGGGATTTAATAATGCGTCCGCAACTATTTCCATTGTTTCAGACGGGAGATACGCGACTAAGTCGTATTTAGTGTTAGAAGAGCTAATTCCCTTGACACGAAACTGCGACTCCACCTGAAGAAACCATAGGTCTGGCCTATTGTTCCAGAAAGGTGGTATTTTGAGAGTTGCGACAAGAGGAGCCGATATTATATTAGGCATGCTGGTATTATCCGCATCTGTGCTGAGATTTGGAAGAGTTTCTCCTGATTGGTCGCCGGCATTCGTGACAGTAGTCATTTTTAACCAAAATGATATATATATTTTTATAAAATTCGCTTGATGTAATTTAGAATATAATAATTGTATATATATTTTTTATAAATTCCGTTTGTTCGCAGGTATTTGTAACTGAATCTTTGGATTTGTATGTAAAAAAATTTTGTAAATAATTGTTAAATTCCGTTTTATTTCATTTTTTTTTTTTTTTGTTTTTTTTTTTTTTTTGTTAAAGAAATCCAATAATAATAATTTTTTTTCTTTAAATATGTATTGTAATATTTTTTTTTATTTGAATTTCTTGTATATGTATTTGAGTAATTCTTTACATACGATATTTAAATTTTTAAATTTCGATATTTTTTTGGAAAAGAATGAATAAATAACTCACTGTGTATTGTTAATGTGTTGTTACGTGGATGTTTCATGTAATTTTTATGTATATATATATATCCACTTCTTTTCAATATTTCTAATATATTTTATACGCCTAAAAAAGAAAATTCGATTATCTGTACTTTTTGTAATTGATGTGGTGGATGTGAGGTTAAAACTGCCTACTCAAATTGGTGGCTGGCTCCTGGCTAATGACCACGTAATACGCTTGGATCGGTAAAAATTTTTAGATCTTGCTGTCATCCAGATTCAGGAATTGGTTTTTTGCAATTTATCCTTCGTATTTGCGTTGTTTTCTGTCCGATTTTTGTGTTGTTCCGCTGGGTTTATAAAATCTCCATGTGATTGCATCATACATGCGTCCGAAATGCTTTTGTATTTAATTGCCTTGTTAGAAATTGTTGCTCTATATTTATTTGATTGCTGTCGTTTATTCGTTTTATTCTACTTTTGCATTCAGAAAACGACTTTTGTTACTCGCCGCTCGTTTCACTTCACATATTAAAATCACGTCGGGGTCACCATTGTTGTGGCTTTGGCGTGATGGATTTTTGATTGAGAATAATTTCCACAACTTGTGATTATAAAAAATATGTTTTAATTCACAACTTTGCAAGTTTCACTGTATATATATAATTTTAATATTATGAAGCGAAATTATATGTTTATTAATCCTATGTCGAAATGTGGTGGAACGTTTAGTGGCAACTATATATATACTTCTGTACTCGCCAACCAGCAAAAAGAGAAGAAGGAAGTAATCTTTCATTTCGCTGCTTCTTCTTCCTTGTCACGGCCTGTTGACGTTCCGTCGTCCAGGGTTGTATATTAAGTCTGATTCACATTAACATGTGGTAATATGTTATTTTCTGCCCCATACTGCTGCGTGTATGTTTTATGCCGCCACATCACTCCCCCTCATTGAAAAGTTTTTTTTATGATTAAAAAAAAATTAATAAAATAAATCTTATTTTTGACAGTAAAGTAAGTAATTATTAATTAATATTTCATTTAACAAGTGTTTTCTTAATTGATGTGAATAGGATAGTTCATTTTATATATATATATAGATATATATACATATGCTAATTATTATATTTTAAACATAACTTTAGGTTTAACTTCTGATCTAGTGATTGCATTAGAAGTGGATTTATTTGGTTGTAGCACATATGCTGGCTTTAGTCTATCGATGTTTTTTAATTCTTCTTTTCCGTTTTTTAGAATTTTGTATACTTTATCCTGTTTGGCTATAACTGGGAAAGGCCCTGAGTATGGTGGAACCAGGCTGTTTTTGTAAACAGCTTCTTTTACAAATACCTGCGAGCATGTTTGGAAATCATTAGAAACGAAAATATTGTTTTGTTTACGGCTTCGTATTTTGTGAGGTCTAATTTTTAGAATTGAATTTTGAATGCTTTTTGCTAGAGCTGTTGATATTTTGTAGTTCGCAAGAGTGTTTGAGGCAATTAGCTCTCCTGGTAGACATAGGGCTTGGCCGTATAAAAGCTGAGCAGGTGCTAAACCGTAATCTTCCATGATAGCTGATCTAATGCCTAAGAGTATCCAAGGGATGTTGTGATACCAATTTTTTGGTTCATTTGTGGCTCGTATGGCTGCTTTTAACTGCATATGGAATCTTTCAACAGATCCATTTGCTTGTGGATGGTACGTCGTGGTACGTATGCGCTGATTGCCGAATAGGGTTGAAAGCTCTTTGAATAATAAGGATTCGAATTGAGTACCTTGGTCTGTCGTAATGGTTCTAGGTACCCCGTATAACGAGATCCAGTGGCGAATAAAGGCATTTACAACTGAATTTGTGTTTATATCTCGCAGGGGAATGGCTTCCGGCCAGTGGCTGAAACGATCTTTTATTGTCAATAAATAGGCGTGCCCATTTGAAGGTGGAAGAGGTCCCACTATGTCCATGTGAATATGCTCGAATCTTCCGGAAGGGGTGTTGATGGCGCCATATGGGGAAAAGGTTTTACGGTGTACTTTTGCTTTTTGGCAGGCGATGCACGACTTGGCCCATAGATTCAATTCCTTGTTCATTCTTGGCCAAAAGTATCGTGAAGCGATAAGCTTCCTTGTTGCTCGTATGCCCGGATGAGCGATATTGTGTAAGGTATCAAATGTGCTACGGCGAAGATCTTTGGGAATGTAGGGTCTATTGACGCCAGTGCTTGTTTCACACCATAGTTCTTGATTTTTTAGAGGATTGCATACGCGTTTAAGTGTGTAAAATGTTTTGGCTGATTTAGGTACGCGAAGGATTTCTTTTAGTTCGTCGTCTTTTTCTTGTTCATCAGCGAGAGTGTCTGCATTAAGAGAATCAATGGGATCGATGTGTGATCTCGAAAGTGTATCCGGTACAATGTTTTTGAGACCTTTGATATATCTAATGTCAGTGGTAAATTGTGATATAAAATCTAGTTGATTACTTTGCCGTGGCGATTTTTCTGTTTTTGACAGCAGTGCATTGATTAGTGGCTTATGGTCAGTATACACTGAAAACTCTTTACCTTCGACGAAATGTCTGAAATGTTTTATCGATAGAAAGATGGCTAGCAGTTCTCTATCAAATGTAGAGTATTTCTTTTCCGTTGGGCTTAGTCTCTTGGAAAAGAAACTTAGTGGTTTCCATCGTCCTTGACTTGCTTGTTGCAAAACGGCGCCAACTGCATCACCTGAGGCATCTACCCATATACTGAGTTTAGCATCTGCAATTGGATGTACTAGCATGGTAAAGTTCTGTAGGTTATTTTTTAAACTTTGAAAACAGTTTTCGTGCTCGCCGTACCACTTAAATTCTTTGCTAGAGCGTGGCTTTTTATTTGCATTCTTGAGGAGATTGTATAGAGGACCTGATGTAATAGCTGCGTTAGGTATGAATCGGTGGTAGAAATTGACCATACCTAGAAAACGTTGTAGTTTTTTTGTTGTGTTGGGTGAAAGAAAATTTTTGATGGCAGTGATTCTGTTTTCAGAAGGTGCTAAACCCTTGGGTGTTATTCTATGAACTAAGAAATCTATTTATTTCGCACCAAAAATGCATTTAGTAGGGTTTACGTTGAGGCCGTACTTTTGTAATCTTGTGAAGAGAAGCCTTAGGTGTTCCTTGTGCTCCTGAGCAGTCTTGCTTCCAATCAAAATGTCGTCGACGTATGTGAAGGTGAAATGTAGACCAGATAGCACTTCATTGATGAAACGCTGGAATGTTTGAGCTCCGTTCTTTACGCCGAAAGGCATGCGCAGGAACTCAAATAATCCGAAAGGCGTTATGACTGCTGTTTTATAGACGTCGTCAGGGGCAACCGGGATCTGATGATAAGCCCTAACTAAATCTATTTTGGAAAATATATTACAACCATCAAGATTGATAGATAAATCTTGTATGTTTGGAAGTGGGTATTTATCGAAGATGGTAGCTGCGTTTAATTGTCGAAAATCTCCACAAGGTCTCCAATCAAAGCTATCCTTTTCTGGTACTAAATGTAGGGGAGAAGCTACATGAGATGAGGACGGGCGACATATGCCGAGCTTAACCATGAGCTCAAACTCAGATTTTGCTATGTTATATTTTTGAGAATTTAACCTTCTTGGTCGGGCGGATGGTAGTGATCCTTCGGTTTCTATTTTGTGAACAACGCTATGATTTACTGGCAAATTGAAATCTGCCGGCATTTTGAGAGATTTGAATTCGTTTAAAACAGATCCGAATTCATCACTTAAGATGAAAAGTTTAGGGGAACACGACTTGACGTTGCGAGAAATGCAGTTAACCGAAACTGTAGTGATTTTATCTATGAGTTTCTTTTGGCGTAGGTCTATAAGTAGATTATATTTATATAAAAAGTCTGCTCCTATTATTGGGTAATCTACAGATGCAATGATGAAAGTATGAATGAAATTACGACGTAAGTTCAGGTTTAAAGAAAGTTCTTGTGTACCGTATGTAGATATGGGGGTACCATTAGCTGAGACTAAATTTAAATCAGCTATGATTGACACTAAGACTCTTTGGAATAATAGATACTTCCGCGCCTGTGTGAATGAGAAAATATTTATTCGTGGATTTATCGTTAACAAAAAGACGGCGAGAAAACTCATTCGACGTTGATGCCGCACTCGAAGTCGAAAAATTTAGTTTTTTGAATTTTCATCATTTGTACTATTAGGATTATTCGTTGCATTTCGATAATTACGATTGTGATTTTGGTAAAGGCTGCAAGGTTGTACACACTTTTTGGCTCTATTTCCAAATTTTTTATGGAACCAACACTTATTATAACCTGAATATGAACGAGACTGAGATCGCGAAGGGTAGCGACTTTTATTTGGAAAACGATGTTTTTCTCTAGATTGTCGACTTTAAAGAAGCTGTATACGATTAGCCAAATCTTTCACTGTCTCTGCAGAACTGTCGTAATAATTCGAGCTGTTCAGTAAGTGATTTGAACTACTTTGGTGAATAGACGAAATTTTTGCAGAGTTTGTTGAGTCATATATTCTGTCGGCAATCTGAAATATCTCTTCCTGGCTATGAGCGCTTTCAATCGCTATGATACAGGCTTGGATCGCAGATGGAAGTTTGTTTATCCATAATTTTCGTAGGAGTGGTGTATTTACAAGGCTGTTACCACCTGCCAATGACTCCATGTGGCGAAATAATTCGGAGGGTTTGTAGTTACCAAGTTCTACCTTATGCAATAAATCATCTAATCTACGTTCTTCTGAATCTCTACTACGCGTTAATAAAAGAGATTTTAATTTGTCATATTTATCTTGTGCTGGGGGATTTAATAATGCGTCCGCAACTATTTCCATTGTTTCAGACGGGAGATACGCGACTAAGTCGTATTTAGTGTTAGAAGAGCTAATTCCCTTGACACGAAACTGCGACTCCACCTGAAGAAACCATAGGTCTGGCCTATTGTTCCAGAAAGGTGGTATTTTGAGAGTTGCGACAAGAGGAGCCGATATTATATTAGGCATGCTGGTATTATCCGCATCTGTGCTGAGATTTGGAAGAGTTTCTCCTGATTGGTCGCCGGCATTCGTGACAGTAGTCATTTTTAACCAAAATGATATATATATTTTTATAAAATTCGCTTGATGTAATTTAGAATATAATAATTGTATATATATTTTTTATAAATTCCGTTTGTTCGCAGGTATTTGTAACTGAATCTTTGGATTTGTATGTAAAAAAATTTTGTAAATAATTGTTAAATTCCGTTTTATTTCATTTTTTTTTTTTTTTGTTTTTTTTTTTTTTTTGTTAAAGAAATCCAATAATAATAATTTTTTTTCTTTAAATATGTATTGTAATATTTTTTTTTATTTGAATTTCTTGTATATGTATTTGAGTAATTCTTTACATACGATATTTAAATTTTTAAATTTCGATATTTTTTTGGAAAAGAATGAATAAATAACTCACTGTGTATTGTTAATGTGTTGTTACGTGGATGTTTCATGTAATTTTTATGTATATATATATATCCACTTCTTTTCAATATTTCTAATATATTTTATACGCCTAAAAAAGAAAATTCGATTATCTGTACTTTTTGTAATTGATGTGGTGGATGTGAGGTTAAAACTGCCTACTCAAATTGGTGGCTGGCTCCTGGCTAATGACCACGTAATACGCTTGGATCGGTAAAAATTTTTAGATCTTGCTGTCATCCAGATTCAGGAATTGGTTTTTTGCAATTTATCCTTCGTATTTGCGTTGTTTTCTGTCCGATTTTTGTGTTGTTCCGCTGGGTTTATAAAATCTCCATGTGATTGCATCATACATGCGTCCGAAATGCTTTTGTATTTAATTGCCTTGTTAGAAATTGTTGCTCTATATTTATTTGATTGCTGTCGTTTATTCGTTTTATTCTACTTTTGCATTCAGAAAACGACTTTTGTTACTCGCCGCTCGTTTCACTTCACATATTAAAATCACGTCGGGGTCACCATTGTTGTGGCTTTGGCGTGATGGATTTTTGATTGAGAATAATTTCCACAACTTGTGATTATAAAAAATATGTTTTAATTCACAACTTTGCAAATTTCACTGTATATATATAATTTTAATATTATGAAGCGAAATTATATGTTTATTAATCCTATGTCGAAATGTGGTGGAACGTTTAGTGGCAACTATATATATACTTCTGTACTCGCCAACCAGCAAAAAGAGAAGAAGGAAGTAATCTTTCATTTTCGCTGCTTCTTCTTCCTTGTCACGGCCTGTTGACGTTCCGTCGTCCAGGGTTGTATATTAAGTCTGATTCACATTAACATGTGGTAATATGTTATTTTCTGCCCATACTGCTGCGTGTATGTTTTATGCCGCCACATCACTCCCCCTCATTGAAAAGTTTTTTTTATGATTAAAAAAAAATTAATAAAATAAATCTTATTTTTGACAGTAAAGTAAGTAATTATTAATTAATATTTCATTTAACAAGTGTTTTCTTAATTGATGTGAATAGGATAGTTCATTTTATATATATATATAGATATATATACATATGCTAATTATTATATTTTAAACATAACTTTAGGTTTAACTTCTGATCTAGTGACTGCATTAGAAGTGGATTTATTTGGTTGTAGCACATATGCTGGCTTTAGTCTATCGATGTTTTTTAATTCTTCTTTTCCGTTTTTTAGAATTTTGTATACTTTATCCTGTTTGGCTATAACTGGGAAAGGCCCTGAGTATGGTGGAACCAGGCTGTTTTTGTAAACAGCTTCTTTTACAAATACCTGCGAGCATGTTTGGAAATCATTAGAAACGAAAATATTGTTTTGTTTACGGCTTCGTATTTTGTGAGGTCTAATTTTTAGAATTGAATTTTGAATGCTTTTTGCTAGAGCTGTTGATATTTTGTAGTTCGCAAGAGTGTTTGAGGCAATTAGCTCTCCTGGTAGACATAGGGCTTGGCCGTATAAAAGCTGAGCAGGTGCTAAACCGTAATCTTCCATGATAGCTGATCTAATGCCTAAGAGTATCCAAGGGATGTTGTGATACCAATTTTTTGGTTCATTTGTGGCTCGTATGGCTGCTTTTAACTGCATATGGAATCTTTCAACAGATCCATTTGCTTGTGGATGGTACGTCGTGGTACGTATGCGCTGATTGCCGAATAGGGTTGAAAGCTCTTTGAATAATAAGGATTCGAATTGAGTACCTTGGTCTGTCGTAATGGTTCTAGGTACCCCGTATAACGAGATCCAGTGGCGAATAAAGGCATTTACAACTGAATTTGTGTTTATATCTCGCAGGGGAATGGCTTCCGGCCAGTGGCTGAAACGATCTTTTATTGTCAATAAATAGGCGTGCCCATTTGAAGGTGGAAGAGGTCCCACTATGTCCATGTGAATATGCTCGAATCTTCCGGAAGGGGTGTTGATGGCGCCATATGGGGAAAAGGTTTTACGGTGTACTTTTGCTTTTTGGCAGGCGATGCACGACTTGGCCCATAGATTCAATTCCTTGTTCATTCTTGGCCAAAAGTATCGTGAAGCGATAAGCTTCCTTGTTGCTCGTATGCCCGGATGAGCGATATTGTGTAAGGTATCAAATGTGCTACGGCGAAGATCTTTGGGAATGTAGGGTCTATTGACGCCAGTGCTTGTTTCACACCATAGTTCTTGATTTTTTAGAGGATTGCATACGCGTTTAAGTGTGTAAAATGTTTTGGCTGATTTAGGTACGCGAAGGATTTCTTTTAGTTCGTCGTCTTTTTCTTGTTCATCAGCGAGAGTGTCTGCATTAAGAGAATCAATGGGATCGATGTGTGATCTCGAAAGTGTATCCGGTACAATGTTTTTGAGACCTTTGATATATCTAATGTCAGTGGTAAATTGTGATATAAAATCTAGTTGATTACTTTGCCGTGGCGATTTTTCTGTTTTTGACAGCAGTGCATTGATTAGTGGCTTATGGTCAGTATACACTGAAAACTCTTTACCTTCGACGAAATGTCTGAAATGTTTTATCGATAGAAAGATGGCTAGCAGTTCTCTATCAAATGTAGAGTATTTCTTTTCCGTTGGGCTTAGTCTCTTGGAAAAGAAACTTAGTGGTTTCCATCGTCCTTGACTTGCTTGTTGCAAAACGGCGCCAACTGCATCACCTGAGGCATCTACCCATATACTGAGTTTAGCATCTGCAATTGGATGTACTAGCATGGTAAAGTTCTGTAGGTTATTTTTTAAACTTTGAAAACAGTTTTCGTGCTCGCCGTACCACTTAAATTCTTTGCTAGAGCGTGGCTTTTTATTTGCATTCTTGAGGAGATTGTATAGAGGACCTGATGTAATAGCTGCGTTAGGTATGAATCGGTGGTAGAAATTGACCATACCTAGAAAACGTTGTAGTTTTTTTGTTGTGTTGGGTGAAAGAAAATTTTTGATGGCAGTGATTCTGTTTTCAGAAGGTGCTAAACCCTTGGGTGTTATTCTATGCCCTAAGAAATCTATTTATTTCGCACCAAAAATGCATTTAGTAGGGTTTACGTTGAGGCCGTACTTTTGTAATTTTGTGAAGAGAAGCCTTAGGTGTTCCTTGTGCTCCTGAGCAGTCTTGCTTCCAATCAAAATGTCGTCGACGTATGTGAAGGTGAAATGTAGACCAGATAGCACTTCATTGATGAAACGCTGGAATGTTTGAGCTCCGTTCTTTACGCCGAAAGGCATGCGCAGGAACTCAAATAATCCGAAAGGCGTTATGACTGCTGTTTTATAGACGTCGTCAGGGGCAACCGGGATCTGATGATAAGCCCTAACTAAATCTATTTTGGAAAATATATTACAACCATCAAGATTGATAGATAAATCTTGTATGTTTGGAAGTGGGTATTTATCGAAGATGGTAGCTGCGTTTAATTGTCGAAAATCTCCACAAGGTCTCCAATCAAAGCTATCCTTTTCTGGTACTAAATGTAGGGGAGAAGCTAGATGAGATGAGGACGGGCGACATATGCCGAGCTTAACCATGAGCTCAAACTCAGATTTTGCTATGTTATATTTTTGAGAATTTAACCTTCTTGGTCGGGCGGATGGTAGTGATCCTTCGGTTTCTATTTTGTGAACAACGCTATGATTTACTGGCAAATTGAAATCTGCCGGCATTTTGAGAGATTTGAATTCGTTTAAAACAGATCCGAATTCATCACTTAAGATGAAAAGTTTAGGGGAACACGACTTGACGTTGCGAGAAATGCAGTTAACCGAAACTGTAGTGATTTTATCTATGAGTTTCTTTTGGCGTAGGTCTATAAGTAGATTATATTTATATAAAAAGTCTGCTCCTATTATTGGGTAATCTACAGATGCAATGATGAAAGTATGAATGAAATTACGACGTAAGTTCAGGTTTAAAGAAAGTTCTTGTGTACCGTATGTAGATATGGGGGTACCATTAGCTGAGACTAAATTTAAATCAGCTTTGCGTAAATGATTGACACTAAGACTCTTTGGAATAATAGATACTTCCGCGCCTGTGTGAATGAGAAAATATTTATTCGTGGATTTATCGTTAACAAAAAGACGGCGAGAAAACTCATTCGACGTTGATGCCGCACTCGAAGTCGAAAAATTTAGTTTTTTGAATTTTCATCATTTGTACTATTAGGATTATTCGTTGCATTTCGATAATTACGATTGTGATTTTGGTAAAGGCTGCAAGGTTGTACACACTTTTTGGCTCTATTTCCAAATTTTTTATGGAACCAACACTTATTATAACCTGAATATGAACGAGACTGAGATCGCGAAGGGTAGCGACTTTTATTTGGAAAACGATGTTTTTCTCTAGATTGTCGACTTTAAAGAAGCTGTATACGATTAGCCAAATCTTTCACTGTCTCTGCAGAACTGTCGTAATAATTCGAGCTGTTCAGTAAGTGATTTGAACTACTTTGGTGAATAGACGAAATTTTTGCAGAGTTTGTTGAGTCATATATTCTGTCGGCAATCTGAAATATCTCTTCCTGGCTATGAGCGCTTTCAATCGCTATGATACAGACTTGGATCGAAGATGGAAGTTTGTTTATCCATAATTTTCGTAGGAGTGGTGTATTTACAAGGCTGTTACCACCTGCCAATGACTCCATGTGGCGAAATAATTCGGAGGGTTTGTAGTTACCAAGTTCTACCTTATGCAATAAATCATCTAATCTACGTTCTTCTGAATCTCTACTACGCGTTAATAAAAGAGATTTTAATTTGTCATATTTATCTTGTGCTGGGGGATTTAATAATGCGTCCGCAACTATTTCCATTGTTTCAGACGGGAGATACGCGACTAAGTCGTATTTAGTGTTAGAAGAGCTAATTCCCTTGACACGAAACTGCGACTCCACCTGAAGAAACCATAGGTCTGGCCTATTGTTCCAGAAAGGTGGTATTTTGAGAGTTGCGACAAGAGGAGCCGATATTATATTAGGCATGCTGGTATTATCCGCATCTGTGCTGAGATTTGGAAGAGTTTCTCCTGATTGGTCGCCGGCATTCGTGACAGTAGTCATTTTTAACCAAAATGATATATATATTTTTATAAAATTCGCTTGATGTAATTTAGAATATAATAATTGTATATATATTTTTTATAAATTCCGTTTGTTCGCAGGTATTTGTAACTGAATCTTTGGATTTGTATATAAAAATTTTTTGTAAATAATTGTTAAATTCCGTTTTATTTCATTTTTTTTTTTTTTGTTAAAGAAATCCAATAATAATAATTTTTTTTCTTTAAATATGTATTGTAATATTTTTTTTGATTTGAATTTCTTGTATATGTATTTGAGTAATTCTTTACATACGATATTTAAATTTTTAAATTTCGATATTTTTTTGGAAAAGAATGAATAAATAACTCACTGTGTATTGTTAATGTGTTGTTACGTGGATGTTTCATGTAATTTTTATGTATATATATATATCCACTTCTTTTCAATATTTCTAATATATTTTATACGCCTAAAAAAGAAAATTCGATTATCTGTACTTTTTGTAATTGATGTGGTGGATGTGAGGTTAAAACTGCCTACTCAAATTGGTGGCTGGCTCCTGGCTAATGACCACGTAATACGCTTGGATCGGTAAAAATTTTTAGATCTTGCTGTCATCCAGATTCAGGAATTGGTTTTTTGCAATTTATCCTTCGTATTTGCGTTGTTTTCTGTCCGATTTTTGTGTTGTTCCGCTGGGTTTATAAAATCTCCATGTGATTGCATCATACATGCGTCCGAAATGCTTTTGTATTTAATTGCCTTGTTAGAAATTGTTGCTCTATATTTATTTGATTGCTGTCGTTTATTCGTTTTATTCTACTTTTGCATTCAGAAAACGACTTTTGTTACTCGCCGCTCGTTTCACTTCACATATTAAAATCACGTCGGGGTCACCATTGTTGTGGCTTTGGCGTGATGGATTTTTGATTGAGAATAATTTCCACAACTTGTGATTATAAAAAATATGTTTTAATTCACAACTTTGCAAGTTTCACTGTATATATATAATTTTAATATTATGAAGCGAAATTATATGTTTATTAATCCTATGTCGAAATGTGGTGGAACGTTTAGTGGCAACTATATATATACTTCTGTACTCGCCAACCAGCAAAAAGAGAAGAAGGAAGTAATCTTTCATTTTCGCTGCTTCTTCTTCCTTGTCACGGCCTGTTGACGTTCCGTCGTCCAGGGTTGTATATTAAGTCTGATTCACATTAACATGTGGTAATATGTTATTTTCTGCCCATACTGCTGCGTGTATGTTTTATGCCGCCACATCACTCCCCCTCATTGAAAAGTTTTTTTTATGATTAAAAAAAAATTAATAAAATAAATCTTATTTTTGACAGTAAAGTAAGTAATTATTAATTAATATTTCATTTAACAAGTGTTTTCTTAATTGATGTGAATAGGATAGTTCATTTTATATATATATATAGATATATATACATATGCTAATTATTATATTTTAAACATAACTTTAGGTTTAACTTCTGATCTAGTGATTGCATTAGAAGTGGATTTATTTGGTTGTAGCACATATGCTGGCTTTAGTCTATCGATGTTTTTTAATTCTTCTTTTCCGTTTTTTAGAATTTTGTATACTTTATCCTGTTTGGCTATAACTGGGAAAGGCCCTGAGTATGGTGGAACCAGGCTGTTTTTGTCAACAGCTTCTTTTACAAATACCTGCGAGCATGTTTGGAAATCATTAGAAACGAAAATATTGTTTTGTTGACGGCTTCGTATTTTGTGAGGTCTAATTTTTAGAATTGAATTTTGAATGCTTTTTGCTAGAGCTGTTGATATTTTGTAGTTCGCAAGAGTGTTTGAGGCAATTAGCTCTCCTGGTAGACATAGGGCTTGGCCGTATAAAAGCTGAGCAGGTGCTAAACCGTAATCTTCCATGATAGCTGATCTAATGCCTAAGAGTATCCAAGGGATGTTGTGATACCAATTTTTTGGTTCATTTGTGGCTCGTATGGCTGCTTTTAACTGCATATGGAATCTTTCAACAGATCCATTTGCTTGTGGATGGTACGTCGTGGTACGTATGCGCTGATTGCCGAATAGGGTTGAAAGCTCTTTGAATAATAAGGATTCGAATTGAGTACCTTGGTCTGTCGTAATGGTTCTAGGTACCCCGTATAACGAGATCCAGTGGCGAATAAAGGCATTTACAACTGAATTTGTGTTTATATCTCGCAGGGGAATGGCTTCCGGCCAGTGGCTGAAACGATCTTTTATTGTCAATAAATAGGCGTGCCCATTTGAAGGTGGAAGAGGTCCCACTATGTCCATGTGAATATGCTCGAATCTTCCGGAAGGGGTGTTGATGGCGCCATATGGGGAAAAGGTTTTACGGTGTACTTTTGCTTTTTGGCAGGCGATGCACGACTTGGCCCATAGATTCAATTCCTTGTTCATTCTTGGCCAAAAGTATCGTGAAGCGATAAGCTTCCTTGTTGCTCGTATGCCCGGATGAGCGATATTGTGTAAGGTATCAAATGTGCTACGGCGAAGATCTTTGGGAATGTAGGGTCTATTGACACCAGTGCTTGTTTCACACCATAGTTCTTGATTTTTTAGAGGATTGCATACGCGTTTAAGTGTGTAAAATGTTTTGGCTGATTTAGGTACGCGAAGGATTTCTTTTAGTTCGTCGTCTTTTTCTTGTTCATCAGCGAGAGTGTCTGCATTAAGAGAATCAATGGGATCGATGTGTGATCTCGAAAGTGTATCCGGTACAATGTTTTTGAGACCTTTGATATATCTAATGTCAGTGGTAAATTGTGATATAAAATCTAGTTGATTAGTTTGCCGTGGCGATTTTTCTGTTTTTGACAGCAGTGCATTGATTAGTGGCTTATGGTCAGTATACACTGAAAACTCTTTACCTTCGACGAAATGTCTGAAATGTTTTATCGATAGAAAGATGGCTAGCAGTTCTCTATCAAATGTAGAGTATTTCTTTTCCGTTGGGCTTAGTCTCTTGGAAAAGAAACTTAGTGGTTTCCATTGTCCTTGACTTGCTTGTTGCAAAACGGCGCCAACTGCATCACCTGAGGCATCTACCCATATACTGAGTTTAGCATCTGCAATTGGATGTACTAGCATGGTAAAGTTCTGTAGGTTATTTTTTTAAACTTTGAAAACAGTTTTCGTGCTCGCCGTACCACTTAAATTCTTTGCTAGAGCGTGGCTTTTTATTTGCATTCTTGAGGAGATTGTATAGAGGACCTAATGTAATAGCTGCGTTAGGTATGAATCGGTGGTAGAAATTGACCATACCTAGAAAACGTTGTAGTTTTTTTGTTGTGTTGGGTGAAAGAAAATTTTTGATGGCAGTGATTCTGTTTTCAGAAGGTGCTAAACCCTTGGGTGTTATTCTATGCCCTAAGAAATCTATTTATTTCGCACCAAAAATGCATTTAGTAGGGTTTACGTTGAGGCCGTACTTTTGTAATCTTGTGAAGAGAAGCCTTAGGTGTTCCTTGTGCTCCTGAGCAGTCTTGCTTCCAATCAAAATGTCGTCGACGTATGTGAAGGTGAAATGTAGACCAGATAGCACTTCATTGATGAAACGCTGGAATGTTTGAGCTCCGTTCTTTACGCCGAAAGGCATGCGCAGGAACTCAAATAATCCGAAAGGCGTTATGACTGCTGTTTTATAGACGTCGTCAGGGGCAACCGGGATCTGATGATAAGCCCTAACTAAATCTATTTTGGAAAATATATTACAACCATCAAGATTGATAGATAAATCTTGTATGTTTGGAAGTGGGTATTTATCGAAGATGGTAGCTGCGTTTAATTGTCGAAAATCTCCACAAGGTCTCCAATCAAAGCTATCCTTTTCTGGTACTAAATGTAGGGGAGAAGCTACATGAGATGAGGACGGGCGACATATGCCGAGCTTAACCATGAGCTCAAACTCAGATTTTGCTATGTTATATTTTTGAGAATTTAACCTTCTTGGTCGGGCGGATGGTAGTGATCCTTCGGTTTCTATTTTGTGAACAACGCTATGATTTACTGGCAAATTGAAATCTGCCGGCATTTTGAGAGATTTGAATTCGTTTAAAACAGATCCGAATTCATCACTTAAGATGAAAAGTTTAGGGGAACACGACTTGACGTTGCGAGAAATGCAGTTAACCGAAACTGTAGTGATTTTATCTATGAGTTTCTTTTGGCGTAGGTCTATAAGTAGATTATATTTATATAAAAAGTCTGCTCCTATTATTGGGTAATCTACAGATGCAATGATGAAAGTATGAATGAAATTACGACGTAAGTTCAGGTTTAAAGAAAGTTCTTGTGTACCGTATGTAGATATGGGGGTACCATTAGCTGAGACTAAATTTAAATCAGCTTTGCGTAAATGATTGACACTAAGACTCTTTGGAATAATAGATACTTCCGCGCCTGTGTGAATGAGAAAATATTTATTCGTGGATTTATCGTTAACAAAAAGACGGCGAGAAAACTCATTCGACGTTGATGCCGCACTCGAAGTCGAAAAATTTAGTTTTTTGAATTTTCATCATTTGTACTATTAGGATTATTCGTTGCATTTCGATAATTACGATTGTGATTTTGGTAAAGGCTGCAAGGTTGTACACACTTTTTGGCTCTATTTCCAAATTTTTTATGGAACCAACACTTATTATAACCTGAATATGAACGAGACTGAGATCGCGAAGGGTAGCGACTTTTATTTGGAAAACGATGTTTTTCTCTAGATTGTCGACTTTAAAGAAGCTGTATACGATTAGCCAAATCTTTCACTGTCTCTGCAGAACTGTCGTAATAATTCGAGCTGTTCAGTAAGTGATTTGAACTACTTTGGTGAATAGACGAAATTTTTGCAGAGTTTGTTGAGTCATATATTCTGTCGGCAATCTGAAATATCTCTTCCTGGCTATGAGCGCTTTCAATCGCTATGATACAGGCTTGGATCGCAGATGGAAGTTTGTTTATCCATAATTTTCGTAGGAGTGGTGTATTTACAAGGCTGTTACCACCTGCCAATGACTCCATGTGGCGAAATAATTCGGAGGGTTTGTAGTTACCAAGTTCTACCTTATGCAATAAATCATCTAATCTACGTTCTTCTGAATCTCTACTACGCGTTAATAAAAGAGATTTTAATTTGTCATATTTATCTTGTGCTGGGGGATTTAATAATGCGTCCGCAACTATTTCCATTGTTTCAGACGGGAGATACGCGACTAAGTCGTATTTAGTGTTAGAAGAGCTAATTCCCTTGACACGAAACTGCGACTCCACCTGAAGAAACCATAGGTCTGGCCTATTGTTCCAGAAAGGTGGTATTTTGAGAGTTGCGACAAGAGGAGCCGATATTATATTAGGCATGCTGGTATTATCCGCATCTGTGCTGAGATTTGGAAGAGTTTCTCCTGATTGGTCGCCGGCATTCGTGACAGTAGTCATTTTTAACCAATTTTTATAAAATTCGCTTGATGTAATTTAGAATATAATAATTGTATATATATTTTTTATAAATTCCGTTTGTTCGCAGGTATTTGTAACTGAATCTTTGGATTTGTATGTAAAAAAATTTTGTAAATAATTGTTAAATTCCGTTTTATTTCATTTTTTTTTTTTTTGTTTTTTTTTTTTTTTTTGTTAAAGAAATCCAATAATAATAATTTTTTTTCTTTAAATATGTATTGTAATATTTTTTTTTATTTGAATTTCTTGTATATGTATTTGAGTAATTCTTTACATACGATATTTAAATTTTTAAATTTCGATATTTTTTTGGAAAAGAATGAATAAATAACTCACTGTGTATTGTTAATGTGTTGTTACGTGGATGTTTCATGTAATTTTTATGTATATATATATATCCACTTCTTTTCAATATTTCTAATATATTTTATACGCCTAAAAAAGAAAATTCGATTATCTGTACTTTTTGTAATTGATGTGGTGGATGTGAGGTTAAAACTGCCTACTCAAATTGGTGGCTGGCTCCTGGCTAATGACCACGTAATACGCTTGGATCGGTAAAAATTTTTAGATCTTTTGCTGTCATCCAGATTCAGGAATTGGTTTTTTGCAATTTATCCTTCGTATTTGCGTTGTTTTCTGTCCGATTTTTGTGTTGTTCCGCTGGGTTTATAAAATCTCCATGTGATTGCATCATACATGCGTCCGAAATGCTTTTGTATTTAATTGCCTTGTTAGAAATTGTTGCTCTATATTTATTTGATTGCTGTCGTTTATTCGTTTTATTCTACTTTTGCATTCAGAAAACGACTTTTGTTACTCGCCGCTCGTTTCACTTCACATATTAAAATCACGTCGGGGTCACCATTGTTGTGGCTTTGGCGTGATGGATTTTTGATTGAGAATAATTTCCACAACTTGTGATTATAAAAAATATGTTTTAATTCACAACTTTGAAAGTTTCACTGTATATATATAATTTTAATATTATGAAGCGAAATTATATGTTTATTAATCCTATGTCGAAATGTGGTGGAACGTTTAGTGGCAACTATATATATACTTCTGTACTCGCCAACCAGCAAAAAGAGAAGAAGGAAGTAATCTTTCATTTTCGCTGCTTCTTCTTCCTTGTCACGGCCTGTTGACGTTCCGTCGTCCAGGGTTGTATATTAAGTCTGATTCACATTAACATGTGGTAATATGTTATTTTCTGCCCATACTGCTGCGTGTATGTTTTATGCCGCCACACGGTCAATGATGGAGAAACAAGAACTTTAAGAACTCTTATTTTTAATGATTCTAAATCAAATTTATAAATTTAAGAAGAAAAAACAACCGCCTCGTCCGGGGCTTGAAACCGGGACCTTCCGATTGCCGGGCGACTGCTCTTACCAGTGAGCTAACGAGACAGGTGATTTTCCCTCTTGCATTTATCAATTTGTAACTAGCTTACTAATCCACGTTTTGCTTTCAGCTGGCTTTAACCAGTAACAATGAAAGTGCACAAACAAATTGTAAATTCAATTTTTATTTAATTTTCCCGCGGACGGGAATCGAAACTACACTTGTTAGAATCGGTTAATGATGGAGAAAAAAGGATTTTAAGAACTTTTATTTTTAATGATTCTAAATTAAATTTATAAATACAAGAACAAAAAGCAACCGCCTCGTCCTGGATTTGAAACCGGGACCTTCCGCTTGCCGGGCGACTGCTCTTACCGCTGAGCTAACGACACCGACGATTTTCCGTCTGCATTTATCAATTTGTAACTAGCCTTCTAAGCCACGTTTTGATTTCAGCTGGCATTAACCAGTAACAATGAAAGTGCACAAACAAATTGTAAATTCAATTTTTAGTTATTTTTCCCGCGGACGAGAATCGAAACTATACTTGTTAGAATCGGTCAATGATGGAGAAAAAAGAATTTTAAGAACTTTTATTTTTAATGATTCTAAATCAAATTTATAAATACAAGAAGAAAAAACAACCGCCTTGTCCGGGGTAAGAAAACGGGACACTCCGCTTGCTGGGTGACTGTTCTTAACGCTGAGCTAACGAGACAGATGATTTTCCCTCTTGCATTTATCAATTTGTAACTAGCATACTAAGCCACGTTTTGCTTTCAGCTGGCATTAAACAGTAACAATGAAAGTGCACAAACAAATTGTAAATTCAATTTTTATTTATTTTTCCCGCGGACGGGAATCGAACCTACAGTTGTTAGAATCGGTCAATGATTGAGAAAAATAATTTTAAGAACTTTTATGTTTAATGATTCTAAATCAAATTTACAAATACAAGAAGAAAAAGCAACCACCCCGTCCGAGGTTTGAAACCGGGACTTTCCGCTTACCGGGCGACTGCTCTTACCGCTGAGCTAACGACACCGATGATTTTCCCTCTGCATTTATCAATTTTTAACAAGCCTTCTAAGCCACGTTTTGATTTCAGCTGGCATTAACCAGTAACGATGAAAGCGCATAAATAAATTTAAAATTAAATTTTTATTTATTTTTCCCGCGGACGGGAATCGAAACCATACTTGTTAGAATCGGTCAATGATGGAGAAACAAGAACTTTAAGAACTCTTATTTTTAATGATTCTAAATCCAATTTATAAATTTAAGAAGAAAAAACAACCGCCTCGTCCGGGGCTTGAAACCGGGACCTTCCGATTGCCGGGCGACTGCTCTTACCAGTGAGCTAACGAGACAGGTGATTTTCCCTCTTGCATTTATCAATTTGTAACTAGCTTACTAATCCACGTTTTGCTTTCAGCTGGCTTTAACCAGTAACAATGAAAGTGCACAAACAAATTGTAAATTCAATTTTTATTTAATTTTCCCGCGGACGGGAATCGAAACTACACTTGTTAGAATCGGTTAATGATGGAGAAAAAAGGATTTTAAGAACTTTTATTTTTAATGATTCTAAATTAAATTTATAAATACAAGAACAAAAAGCAACCGCCTCGTCCTGGATTTGAAACCGGGACCTTTCGCTTGCCGGGCGACTGCTCTTACCGCTGAGCTAACGACACCGACGATTTTCCGTCTGCATTTATCAATTTGTAACTAGCCTTCTAAGCCACGTTTTGATTTCAGCTGGCATTAACCAGTAACAATGAAAGTGCACAAACAAATTGTAAATTCAATTTTTAGTTATTTTTCCCGCGGACGAGAATCGAAACTATACTTGTTAGAATCGGTCAATGATGGAGAAAAAAGAATTTTAAGAACTTTTATTTTTAATGATTCTAAATCAAATTTATAAATACAAGAAGAAAAAACAACCGCCTTGTCCGGGGTAAGAAAACGGGACACTCCGCTTGCTGGGTGACTGTTCTTAACGCTGAGCTAACGAGACAGATGATTTTCCCTCTTGCATTTATCAATTTGTAACTAGCATACTAAGCCACGTTTTGCTTTCAGCTGGCATTAAACAGTAACAATGAAAGTGCACAAACAAATTGTAAATTCAATTTTTATTTATTTTTCCCGCGGACGGGAATCGAACCTACAGTTGTTAGAATCGGTCAATGATTGAGAAAAATAATTTTAAGAACTTTTATGTTTAATGATTCTAAATCAAATTTACAAATACAAGAAGAAAAAGCAACCACCCCGTCCGAGGTTTGAAACCGGGACTTTCCGCTTACCGGGCGACTGCTCTTACCGCTGAGCTAACGACACCGATGATTTTCCCTCTGCATTTATCAATTTTTAACAAGCCTTCTAAGCCACGTTTTGATTTCAGCTGGCATTAACCAGTAACGATGAAAGCGCATAAATAAATTTAAAATTAAATTTTTATTTATTTTTCTAAATCAAATTTATAAATTTAAGAAGAAAAAACAACCGCCTCGTCCGGGGCTTGAAACCGGGACCTTCCGATTGCCGGGCGACTGCTCTTACCAGTGAGCTAACGAGACAGGTGATTTTCCCTCTTGCATTTATCAATTTGTAACTAGCTTACTAATCCACGTTTTGCTTTCAGCTGGCTTTAACCAGTAACAATGAAAGTGCACAAACAAATTGTAAATTCAATTTTTATTTAATTTTCCCGCGGACGGGAATCGAAACTACACTTGTTAGAATCGGTTAATGATGGAGAAAAAAGGATTTTAAGAACTTTTATTTTTAATGATTCTAAATTAAATTTATAAATACAAGAACAAAAAGCAACCGCCTCGTCCTGGATTTGAAACCGGGACCTTCCGCTTGCCGGGCGACTGCTCTTACCGCTGAGCTAACGACACCGACGATTTTCCGTCTGCATTTATCAATTTCTAACTAGCCTTCTAAGCCACGTTTTGATTTCAGCTGGCATTAACCAGTAACAATGAAAGTGCACAAACACATTGTAAATTCAATTTTTATTTATTTTTCCCGCGGACGAGAATCGAAACTATACTTGTTAGAATCGGTCAATGATGGAGAAAAAAGAATTTTAAGAACTTTTATTTTTAATGATTCTAAATCAAATTTATAAATACAAGAAGAAAAAACAACCGCCTTGTCCGGGGTAAGAAAACGGGACACTCCGCTTGCTGGGTGACTGTTCTTAACGCTGAGCTAACGAGACAGATGATTTTCCCTATTGCATTTATCAATTTGTAACTAGCATACTAAGCCACGTTTTGCTTTCAGCTGGCATTAAACAGTAACAATGAAAGTGCACAAACAAATTGTAAATTCAATTTTTATTTATTTTTCCCGCGGACGGGAATCGAACCTACAGTTGTTAGAATCGGTCAATGATTGAGAAAAATAATTTTAAGAACTTTTATGTTTAGTGATTCTAAATCAAATTTATAAATACAAGAAGAAAAAGCAACCACCCCGTCCGAGGTTTGAAACCGGGACTTTCCGCTTACCGGGCGGCTGCTCTTACCGCTGAGCTAACGACACCGACGATTTTCCGTCTGCATTTATCAATTTCTAACCAGCCTTCTAAGCCACGTTTTGATTTCAGCTGGCATTAACCAGTAACAATGAAAGTGCACAAACAAATTGTAAATTCAATTTTTATTTATTTTTCCCGCGGACGAGAATCGAAACTATACTTGTTAGAATCGGTCAATGATGGAGAAAAAAGAATTTTAAGAACTTTTATTTTTAATGATTCTAAATCAAATTTATAAATACAAGAAGAAAAAACAACCGCCTTGTCCGGGGTAAGAAAACGGGACACTCCGCTTGCTGGGTGACTGTTCTTAACGCTGAGCTAACGAGACAGATGATTTTCCCTATTGCATTTATCAATTTGTAACTAGCATACTAAGCCACGTTTTGCTTTCGGCTGGCACTAACCAGTAACAATGAAAGTGCACAAACAAATTGTAAATTCAATTTTTATTTATTTTTCCCGCAGACCGTAATCGAAACTACACTTGTTAGAATCGGTCAATGATGGAGAAACAAGAACTTTAAGAACTCTTATTTTTAATTATTCTAAATCAAATTTATAAATTTAAGAAGAAGAAAAAACCGCCTCGTCCGGGGCATGAAACCGGGACCTTTCGATTGCCGGGCGACTGCTCTTACCAGTGAGCTAACGAGACAGGTGATTTTCCCTCTTGCATTTATCAATTTGTAACTAGCCTACTAATCCACGTTTTGCTTTCAGCTGGCTTTAACCAGTAACAGTGAAAGTGCACAAACAAATTGTAAATTAAATTTTTATTTATTTTTCCCGCAGACCGGAATCGAAACTACACTTGTTAGAATCGGTCAATGGTGGAGAAACAAGAACTTTAAGAACTCTTATTTTTAATGATTCTAAATCAAATTTATAAATTTAAGAAGAAAAAACAACCGCCTCGTCCGGGGCTTGAAACCGGGACCTTCCGATTGCCGGGCGACTGCTCTTACCATTGAGCTAACGAGACAGGTGATTTTCCCTCTTGCATTTATCAATTTGTAACTAGCTTACTAATCCACGTTTTGCTTTCAGCTGGCTTTAACCAGTAACACTGAAAGTGCACAAACAAATTGTAAATTCAATTTTTATTTAATTTTCCCGCGGACAGGAATCCAAACTACACTTGTTAGAATCGGTCAATGATGGAGAAACAAGAACTTTAAGAACTCTTATTTTTAATTATTCTAAATCAAATTTATAAATTTAAGAAGAAGAAAAAACCGCCTCGTCCGGGGCATGAAACCGGGACCTTTCGATTGCCGGGCGACTGCTCTTACCAGTGAGCTAACGAGACAGGTGATTTTCCCTCTTGCATTTATCAATTTGTAACTAGCCTACTAATCCACGTTTTGCTTTCAGCTGGCTTTAACCAGTAACAGTGAAAGTGCACAAACAAATTGTAAATTAAATTTTTATTTATTTTTCCCGCGGACGGGAATCGAACCTACAGTTGTTAGAATCGGTCAATGATTGAGAAAAATAATTTTAAGTACTTTTATGTTTAATGATTCTAAATCAAATTTACAAATACAAGAAGAAAAAGCAACCACCCCGTCCGAGGTTTGAAACCGGGACTTTCCGCTTACCGGGCGACTGCTCTTACCGCTGAGCTAACGACACCGATGATTTTCCCTCTGCATTTATCAATTTTTAACAAGCCTTCTAAGCCACGTTTTGATTTCAGCTGGCATTAACCAGTAACGATGAAAGCGCATAAATAAATTTAAAATTAAATTTTTATTTATTTTTCCCGCGGACTGGAATCGAAACCATACTTGTTAGAATCGGTCAATGATGGAGAAACAAGAACTTTAAGAACTCTTATTTTTAATGATTCTAAATCAAATTTATAAATTTAAGAAGAAAAAACAACCGCCTCGTCCGGGGCTTGAAACCGGGACCTTCCGATTGCCGGGCGACTGCTCTTACCAGTGAGCTAACGAGACAGGTGATTTTCCCTCTTGCATTTATCAATTTGTAACTAGCTTACTAATCCACGTTTTGCTTTCAGCTGGCTTTAACCAGTAACAATGAAAGTGCACAAACAAATTGTAAATTCAATTTTTATTTAATTTTCCCGCGGACGGGAATCGAAACTACACTTGTTAGAATCGGTTAATGATGGAGTAAAAAGGATTTTAAGAACTTTTATTTTTAATGATTCTAAATTAAATTTATAAATACAAGAACAAAAAGCAACCGCCTCGTCCTGGATTTGAAACCGGGACCTTCCGCCTGCCGGGCGACTGCTCTTACCGCTGAGCTAACGACACCGACGATTTTCCATCTGCATTTATCAATTTCTAACTAGCCTTCTAAGCCACGTTTTGATTTCAGCTGGCATTAACCAGTAACAATGAAAGTGCACAAACAAATTGTAAATTCAATTTTTATTTATTTTTCCCGCGGACGAGAATCGAAACTATACTTGTTAGAATCGGTCAATGATGGAGAAAAAAGAATTTTAAGAACTTTTATTTTTAATGATTCTAAATCAAATTTATAAATACAAGAAGAAAAAACAACCGCCTTGTCCGGGGTAAGAAAACGGGACACTCCGCTTGCTGGGTGACTGTTCTTAACGCTGAGCTAACGAGACAGATGATTTTCCCTATTGCATTTATCAATTTGTAACTAGCATACTAAGCCACGTTTTGCTTTCGGCTGGCACTAACCAGTAACAATGAAAGTGCACAAACAAATTGTAAATTCAATTTTTATTTATTTTTCCCGCAGACCGTAATCGAAACTACACTTGTTAGAATCGGTCAATGATGGAGAAACAAGAACTTTAAGAACTCTTATTTTTAATTATTCTAAATCAAATTTATAAATTTAAGAAGAAGAAAAAACCGCCTCGTCCGGGGCATGAAACCGGGACCTTTCGATTGCCGGGCGACTGCTCTTACCAGTGAGCTAACGAGACAGGTGATTTTCCCTCTTGCATTTATCAATTTGTAACTAGCCTACTAATCCACGTTTTGCTTTCAGCTGGCTTTAACCAGTAACAGTGAAAGTGCACAAACAAATTGTAAATTAAATTTTTATTTATTTTTCCCGCAGACCGGAATCGAAACTACACTTGTTAGAATCGGTCAATGGTGGAGAAACAAGAACTTTAAGAACTCTTATTTTTAATGATTCTAAATCAAATTTATAAATTTAAGAAGAAAAAACAACCGCCTCGTCCGGGGCTTGAAACCGGGACCTTCCGATTGCCGGGCGACTGCTCTTACCATTGAGCTAACGAGACAGGTGATTTTCCCTCTTGCATTTATCAATTTGTAACTAGCTTACTAATCCACGTTTTGCTTTCAGCTGGCTTTAACCAGTAACACTGAAAGTGCACAAACAAATTGTAAATTCAATTTTTATTTAATTTTCCCGCGGACAGGAATCCAAACTACACTTGTTAGAATCGGTTAATGATGGAGAAAAAAGGATTTTAAGAACTTTTATTTTTAATGATTCTAAATTAAATTTATAAATACAAGAACAAAAAGCAACCGCCTCGTCCGGGATTTGAAACCGGGACCTTCCGCTTGCCGGGCGACTGCTCTTACAGCTGAGCTAACGACACCGACGATTTTCCGTCTGCATTTATCAATTTGTAACTAGCCTTCTAAGCCACGTTTTGATTTCAGCTGGTCTCAAACAATAAGGGAGAGATGCCGGTTTTTGAAAAGATAACTCAGTCGTTTTCCAAATTCAAATATAAAATTTTATTTCAATAATTCATGTACTTAACCTAATATCACAAATTCACAAAACAATTCAAAGGAGCTTAAAACTATAAATTCAAATTAACAATTAAAAAAAAATGTAATTCAATAATAAAAAGAAAAAAACGTTGTCCGTCTCTTTTAATTCTGAAAAGAAGAAGAAGAAGATCGGAATTAGTTTTGTCACCTTCTAAAACTACTAGAATAGTAATGCTGCTAATACGTGTGGGCACTAAGGCAGTAAAAATGACGCACACAAGAATTTTGTATGAATCTGCCCTGTCAGGCAGAGAAGCTGAATAAGCAGAAAAAGGGGGTGCAGCAGCGTGCTGCAACGTTTGGTTCAAAACAGAATGAGACGACAATTTTCAGATTAGACTCTGAACAGAATTATACTTCTGGAATAAATATGAAAATTGATTTTCAGATTAAACTCTGAACAGAATTATACTTCTGTAGTAAGGTTGGGAATATGTTTTTCAGATTAAACTCTGAACAGAATTATACTTCTGTATGGAGGATAGGAATATATTTTTCAGATTAAACTCTGAACAGAATTACACTTCTGTATGGAGGATAGGAATATATTTTCAGATTAAACTCTGAACAGAATTATACTTCTGTAGTAAGGTTGGGAATATGTTTTTCAGATTAAACTCTGAACAGAATTACACTTCTGTATGGAGGATAGGAACACGATTCTTATTTTTCAGATTAGACTCTGAATCAGATGAACTCTGATAAAAGAATGGTGCCATCTATTGCAACTCGTCGGCCTTTTATAGCCGCCGCATCCAGTTATTAGCTCTCGCCTCTCGGTGTTGCCCTAGCGACGTTTATTGCAATTGCTCTTATTCTGACTGCGGCGAAGGCGAAGACAGCTGACTGTGTAAATGTCATTAAATCACGAAAAAAGTTGTCAACAATACAGAGGTACATATGATTTGGTAAGTTTGTGATTTATTGTTAATTATTCCCTTTTTTTTAAATAATTTCCTTTGGAATATTTTCAGATTAACGAGGTAACCTGATAAGGGTCATTTGCTGTGGATGTGCAGTTTGCAAATAAATAATTCGTCAGTTTTTAGATAAGTGTTCTGTGACATTTTAATTTAGTTTTAATACTTTGTGGTGCCTTTTTGTTTATTTCAGAAATTAACCAGGCTGGACTTTAGGTGGACTAAACATCCTACCGCCTCAAAAAAGGAAAAATCATTATAAAAATAAAAAATAAAATTACTTACAGATTTTTGAATGAGGAAGTGTAGTTTTGTTCCCTTTTTTTTCATTTTCAGTGTTAGGCCGCCTGGAAGAGGACATCTAAAAAACATCTTTGCCTCTCGGATCATATTCCACGGGATTATAGATGACTGTAGGATATGCATGACGTCTGGGGTTGACCATATTACGTGTTTTAAATCCTCAGGAATTCCAATGGTAGTGCTCTCGTTAGACGTTTGTATTGCTGATGTGGTTGGTGTTACTTCTACATTTGATGTAGCTGGCTCGAGTTTAGCACATTTAGCTGGCTTTGTGCTTGGTAGATGCCTTGAAGTTGTTTTCCTTGCTGGGCCTGGTACTATTTGGTGTAAATCTCCAGGTAGACTCGGCAGTGCAGTGTTGGAACTTTGCTTGGGGTGCTTTGCCTTATTGTTCTTGCAGTTGAAATGTGGCTGTAAGATTGTTGTTGTTTGCACCGAATCCCTAACCTTTGCACGAGATTTTTTTGACTTGTTGGGGTTGTCAACTGCTTTGGGTCCTGTATTTAGTTTTTTAACTGGAAAATCGTTAGCGGGTGCTGCCCTTTTCATGTCAGCAAGTGGTTTGCACTGCAAATCCAACGGTGGACTGGTTCGTTTTGCTGCAGGTAGTTGTGTGATACAACGTGGCTGAGTAGTTGGTTGCGTGAGGCAACGTGGTTGGGTTGAAACACGGACTCCTGGTTGATGCTTCTGTGACCTTGGTCGAAATTTCAAATTGGCGTTTTCTTTTGTTTGACATTGTAATTCTTTTACAATGGGCGATGCTACCCTAGCTTCGAATGGCCTAAAAATGTTTTTTACAGGCAAAATTTCTTGTGGTGGCGGTCGTATAACGACTGATTTCATCCTTTGTCCTTTGGTAGGAGTTGAAGGGAGCGGACTGATAGGCGTGATAGGCTTTGGAGGAGCCAGGAGTTCCGGAGGAGTAGGTGCAAGACCTATGTCCACAGAATCTAGAGATTCTGAACTGAATATTTCCAATAATTCTTCCATGGCACTCAATAGAGAAAAAATAAAAACTAAAACTGAAAAAATTAACGATTTTAAAGAACCACTTTTCACTTGTCACTATTGGAACTGAAGTGATTTTTGGCGGGTTCTGAATTCGTATATATTCAAATATAACGGGTATTTTGGAACTTGGTGCTGCCAGAGAGCAATAGACTTTGGTGGGGATAATTGATGATTGTCAGGAAATGTTGGTGAGAGGGAGAGGGCAAATTTTTGAGATAGGACGGGTGAGAATATTTTTTGCTGTTTTTATCGTGACTGCTCTCACTAAGTTGTTATGGCCAGTATGAATTTCAATTATTCGACCTAATGGCCATTTTCCTATTGGGATTTGATCTTCTTTTATCAAGACGAGAGTTCCGATTTTTAAATTTTCCTTTTCAGTCTGCCATTTATGTCGTTGGTGCAATGTATGCAGGTAGTCTCTTGACCATTGCTTCCAAAAATTGTGGGAGAGGGATTGGATGTGCTGCCATCTTTTGAGAGGATGTTGTTGTGGATTAAGAGGGGAAGGTTCTACTATGGTGAGATTGTGTCGACCAGTAAGGAAGTGTCCGGGAGTGAGAATATTGTAGTCTGTTGGATCATTGGACAGAGGAGAGAGAGGTCTGGCGTTTAAACATGCCTCAATTTGAACTAAAATTGTATATAGTTCTTCGTAGGTGAGTTTTGCGTCCTTAATTGTTTTATAGAGATGGCGTTTGGTGGATTTTACACCAGATTCCCATAAGCCTCCAAAGTGAGGTGCTGCAGGAGGGTTGAAGTGCCAAGTTATGCCTTGGTTGGAGAATTCTTTGGCCAAATTGGCTTCAATTGCTCTCATTGATTTATTTAAATTGGATTGTAAAATTCGATTTGCTCCTACAAAATTTGTTCCTTGATCCGAGTAGATGTGTGAGCAAAGACCTCTCCGTGCAACAAAGCGCTTGAGGGCAGCTAGGAAGGCTGGTGTTGACAAGTCAGAGACAAGCTCTATGTGTATGGCCTTGGTGGCCAAGCAAACAAATAGACAGATATAAGCTTTTGTTAATTTTGCTCCTCTAAGTGTTGATGTTTTCATAACAAGCGGCCCTGCGTAGTCTACCCCAGTGTGTTGGAAGGGTAAAGATATATTGACTCTCGCTGAGGGCAGAGAGCTCATTAACTGAGAACTGGGCTTCGCATTGAATCGAAAACAGTCAACACATTTATGGATGCGATGTCTAATCGTATTGCGGGCGTTTATTAACCAATAGTGGTTTCTTATAGTACTTAGTATGATTTGAGTGCCTCCGTGTAATGTATAATGATGTATATGATCAATGAGAATGTTAGTTAAGTGATGGTTGTTGGGAAGAATTATGGGATGTTGTTGGTCGTAACTTAGCTGAGACTTGGTGAGACGACCTCCCACTCGTAGGATATTTTCAGAGTCGAGCATGGGATTCAGAGACAGAATTCGACTCTTTTTAGGAAGGGGTAATTTTTTCTGCAGTTGGTTGATTTCGGTAGGAAAAGAGATATTCTGGAGCAGTTTGATTAGGCATAGTTCTGCCTTTTTTAACTCGGATACTGATAAATATTGTGTAGTGGACTGTATTTTGCGCATGCTGTTTATAAACCTGAGACAGTATGCAGTTATTCTAATGGTTTTTTGAAATGAAGAATATTTATTTAGTACAATTATTTGTTCATCGACAGTAGTAGTGAGAACTTTTGGCTTTTTATACTCTAGTTGAGTATGTACCTCCAAAGCTTGTTGAGGCCAATATTCCTCATCTTGATGCAGCCAGTTTGGGCCATTCCACCACATTGACATTGTGACTAGTGTGTTTGGCAGAATGCCTCTTGACGCCACATCTGCAGGATTGGATTTGGAGGGGACGTGATTCCAAGTAGCTTGTGGTATGTTTTCATGTATTTCCGAGATGCGATTGGCCACGAACGTTTTCCAGGTGGATGGATGTTTTCGTAGCCAAGCTAAAACTATATTAGAATCTGTCCACGCTCTAACCTTAACTTTCTCTAGTTCTAAATCGTTGACAACTTGTTTAATAAGCCGAGAAAGTAAGACAGCACCACATAGCTCTAGTCGAGGTAGTGAGACTGGTTTGATGGGAGCTACTTTAGTTTTTGCTGTCACAATTTGTACTCTGGAGTTCTCATTAGGATGTATTTTTAAATACAGAACCGCTGAATAAGCGTTATTTGAGGCATCGCAAAATCCATGTAGTTCCATCTCGCTTTTGTTAGGCTGGTAGCCTAGCCAACGTGGAATCTGAATGTCCTGAATAGAATGTAGCTGGTCTTTGAAATAATTCCACTCTTTTAAAATTTCTTTAGGTACCGGGTCGTCCCAGTCACATTTGGAGAGCCAGAGTTTCTGAATTATGATTTTGGCTGTAATTATGCATGGAGCTAACCAGCCTAGTGGATCGAACAGAGACGATACTTCAGATAATATTATTCGTTTGGTGTATGTGGTTTTTGGTTCGGGGACACTGACTTTAAAAGAGAAAAAGTCTGTTGTTGGATACCAACGTATTCCGAGAGTTTTTATGGATTCGTTATCAGAGAATTCCAAGTTGGTTTTTAATTCTCGATGATCCAATGGTATATTTTTTAGAAGATCATTGTGGTTGGCAGTCCATTTACGTAGGTTGAATGTTCCCTTTGCTAAGGCCTCGATAAGTTCACGTTGCAGTTGTATTGCTTCACTGAGAGTATGGGCTCCTGAGACCAAGTCATCGACATAGAACTCTTTCATGATGCTCTTAGCTGCGAGGGGATAATTAGTCGCTTCATCTCGTGCTAACTGCTGTAGCGTTTTGATGGCAAGATATGGCGCTGGTGTTGTTCCAAATGTGACCGTAGTCAAGGCATAATCTTTCAACTCTTCTTTTGGAGTATTTCTCCAAACTATTCTCTGGAAATTTTGGTGTTGATGTGCCATCTGGATCATTCTGTACATTTTCTCTATATCTGCTGTAAAAGAGAACTTGTACAGACGCCATCTTAGTAAGGTAGTCCAAAGTGTTGGTTGGATTGTAGGTCCAACTAGCAGTTGCTCATTTAATGATTTGCCATTTGACGTACGAGCTGAGGCATTGAAAACTATTCGAAGTTTTGTGGTAGAACTCTCTTTGAGCACAGCGTGGTGTGGTAGATAGTAGAAAGGAATGTTTTCGTATATTTTGTTTTCTACTAGTGTTGGTGGAATAGGCTTCATGTGGCCAAGCTGAGTGTATTCATCTATGCAATCTTTATATAATTTGCCAATTGCTGGGTTGTTGGACAATTTTTTCTCTAATTGTAGGAATTGTTTAACAGCCATATTCCTAGATTGTCCAAGCTGTGGTGCATTACGGTTCTTGAATGGCAAATGAACCTCGTATTTTCCAGAGGGTAGGCGTTTTGTTGTGTTTTTATACAACGTTTCACAAAGTTGATCTTCGTATGACAATGTTGGTCGGATGGTGCATTCTTCGAGCTCCCAAAATTTTCTCAACTGGTTATCCCACTCGGTATTTATTGTAGTGTGGGTGGATAGCACAGTTGTAATGGTGCTCGTTGTTTCTGGTACTGCTCCAACCAGAATCCATCCTAATTCTGTGTTTTGGGCTGTTGGAGAATTGCCAGGTCCTCTTTTTATTCCATTTTTAATAATGGCGGCGTAGATGTCTGCTCCAAGCAGAACATCGATTTCTCCTGGGATTGAGAAGGTGGGGTCTGCTAAAGTCAGATTGGTGATGTGTTTCCAGTTTGACACTGCAATTGTCTGGGCTGGCAATAATTCGGTAATTTTTTTGATAATGAGCATGTTGCTCTCCATTTGGAATTTAGTATATAAGGAGTTAATTGTGACAGTTGCTTGTTTTACAGCGGTGTTAGTGAGTGTTGTGCCAAGTCCAATTAGTTGATGGGTGGTCGGAGATCCTTTAAGCTGTAATCGCTTAAGAGCTCTTTCGGTCATAATGGACACTTGTGACCCAGAATCTACTAATGCTCGGAATGTCATTGTGATTCCGGATGGTGCTATAATGTTAATCAGAGCTGTAGAAAGAAGTGCCCTTTTCAAGTTTGAGGTTAGAAAATTTTGGACTTGCAGTTCATTATTTTTATCGGTGGGTGAGCATTGCTCTGCTTCCATATTGGAATTTTGGGAGATCTGAATAGGTGACTTTGAAACCAAATGATTTTGCTCGTAATGAAGTAATGAGTTATGATTTTTCTTGCAATGGTAACACTTCTTACTGCTGGTGCAATTTAAGGTTGAATGGTTGGGTGATAAGCAGTTTTTACATAAATGCTTATTCGAGACAACTTCGTGTCGTTGTCGCGTGGTCAGAGTTCTAAAGGTTGGACAATGAAATATGATATGGTTACCTTTGCAATGACTGCAAGAGGTTTTTGTTGTGGGGGGGTGTGTTCGTGTTGAACTCTTAGTATTGTTCAAGAGTCCATATATTGGTTTAGGTGAGGAAGGTTTTCTTTGTATCGTGTTCGACAATGTATTTTTATTTCCTATCATTTCCAGAGTTCGAAAGCGAGACTCTAGGAATTTTTTTAGTGTGTTTAATTCTGGTAATTCAGTGCTACTATGTAAGCTCTGTTCCCATAATTGATGCGTATCTGGGTGTAATTTCTGAACAGTCAAGTATATAATAATTGGATCCCAATTGTTTGTTTCTACATCTAAATTCTTTAATGCTAATAATGCTTCTGTTATGTTGTCTAGTAGTCTTTTAATATTTTCGGCGGTATCATGATTAGTAGTTGGGAGAGACAATAATTTTTTTAGTTGTACGTTGACTAGAATTCGCTTATTTGAGTAGCGCTCCTTTAGGAGTTGCCAAGCTGGTTTATAATTTGCGTCGCATATTTCATAATGCCTGAGCAGCTTTTCAGCTTCTCCTATTAGATTAGTTTTCAGAAAATATAGTTTGTCAACGTCTCTTAAATTATTGTTGTTATGTATAACTGAATTAAATAAATCGTGGAATGAAATCCACGTAGAGTATTCTCCATTGAAGGTGGGAAGTTTAATTCGGGGGAGTCTTTCATTATTACATGAATTTGTGCTAGCATGTGATGTCTGAGTATGAGGAGGATTGTTAACAGGCTTTGGAGTTAGTCTATCTATATCCTCTTCCATGCTTGCTGCTTTTTCAATATAATACTCCTGTACATCACTAAATGTCTCTTTCGTGAAGTATTCTAATTTGCGATCTTCATTTGTCGCTCTCTTTTGAATTACCCTATGCCGCGTTTGGAATTCTTTCCAATATTCGGTGAACGTTTGTAAACGTTTCTCTGTCGATTTGACAGTCTTTTTCTTGCCTTCTCTTTGATGCCTTTTAAAGAGGTCTTCTATTAAATCTTTGACCTCTTTTTGAGACTCAACCAACTCTAATACTGAGCTAATGGTTTCGTCCCCGGCGTCAGATATACTGCGTTCGTCATCTGTAGGCATTTTGAATGGCGGAGCTTAAATTATGTGGTATTAAGCAATATATTCCAATTTTATATTTGACTGACTGAGTTATCCGGCTCGAAGGACCAATGTGAGAGCTGGTCTCAAACAATAAGGGAGAGATGCCGGTTTTTGAAAAGATAACTCAGTCGTTTTCCAAATTCAAATATAAAATTTTATTTCAATAATTCATGTACTTAACCTAATATCACAAATTCACAAAACAATTCAAAGGAGCTTAAAACTATAAATTCAAATTAACAATTAAAAAAAAATGTAATTCAATAATAAAAAGAAAAAAACGTTGTCCGTCTCTTTTAATTCTGAAAAGAAGAAGAAGAAGATCGGAATTAGTTTTGTCACCTTCTAAAACTACTAGAATAGTAATGCTGCTAATACGTGTGGGCACTAAGGCAGTAAAAATGACGCACACAAGAATTTTGTATGAATCTGCCCTGTCAGGCACAGAAGCTGAATAAGCAGAAAAAGGGGGTGCAGCAGCGTGCTGCAACGTTTGGTTCAAAACAGAATGAGACGACAATTTTCAGATTAGACTCTGAACAGAATTATACTTCTGGAATAAATATGAAAATTGATTTTCAGATTAAACTCTGAACAGAATTATACTTCTGTAGTAAGGTTGGGAATATGTTTTTCAGATTAAACTCTGAACAGAATTATACTTCTGTATGGAGGATAGGAATATATTTTTCAGATTAAACTCTGAACAGAATTACACTTCTGTATGGAGGATAGGAATATATTTTCAGATTAAACTCTGAACAGAATTATACTTCTGTAGTAAGGTTGGGAATATGTTTTTCAGATTAAACTCTGAACAGAATTACACTTCTGTATGGAGGATAGGAACACGATTCTTATTTTTCAGATTAGACTCTGAATCAGATGAACTCTGATAAAAGAATGGTGCCATCTATTGCAACTCGTCGGCCTTTTATAGCCGCCGCATCCAGTTATTAGCTCTCGCCTCTCGGTGTTGCCCTAGCGACGTTTATTGCAATTGCTCTTATTCTGACTGCGGCGAAGGCGAAGACAGCTGACTGTGTAAATGTCATTAAATCACGAAAAAAGTTGTCAACAATACAGAGGTACATATGATTTGGTAAGTTTGTGATTTATTGTTAATTATTCCTTTTTTTTTAAATAATTTCCTTTGGAATATTTTCAGATTAACGAGGTAACCTGATAAGGGTCATTTGCTGTGGATGTGCAGTTTGCAAATAAATAATTCGTCAGTTTTTAGATAAGTGTTCTGTGACATTTTAATTTAGTTTTAATACTTTGTGGTGCCTTTTTGTTTATTTCAGAAATTAACCAGGCTGGACTTTAGGTGGACTAAACACCAGTAATGATGAAAGCGCATAAATAAATATAAAATTAAATTTTTATTTATTTTTCCCGCGAACGGGAGTCGAAACTACACTTGTTAGAATCGGTCAATGATGGAGAAAAAAGAGTTTTAAGAACTTTTATTTTTAATGATTCTAAATCAAATTTATAAATACAAGAAGGAAAAACAACCGCCTTGTCCGGGGTAAGAAACCGGGACACTACGCTTGCCTGGTGACTGTTCTTAACGCTGAGCTAACGAGACAGATGATTTGCCCTCTTGCATTTATCAATTTGTAACTAGCATACTAAGCCACGTTTTGCTTTCAGCTGGCATTAAACAGTAACAATGAAAGTGCACAAACAAATTGTAAATTCAATTTTTATTTATTCTTACCGCGGACGGGAATCGAACCTACAGTTGTTAGAATCGGTCAATGATTGAGAAAAATAATTTTAAGAACTTTTATTTTTAATGACTCTAAATCAAATTTATAAATACAAGAAGAAAAAACATCCGCCTCGTCCGGGGTTTGAAACCGGGATCTTTCGCTTTCCGGGTGACTGCTCTTACCACTGAGCTAACGACACAGATGATTTTCCCTCTTGCATTTAACAATTTGTAACTAGCCTACTGAGCCCAGTTTTGCTTACAGCGTGCGTTGACCAGTCACGATGAAAGCGCACAAAAAAATTGTAAATTTAATTTTTATTTATTTTTCCCGCGGACGGGAATCGTACTTACACTTGTTATAATCAGTCAATGATGGAGAAAGAAGAATTTTAGGAAATTTTATTTTTAATGATTATAAATCAAATGTATAAATACAAGAAGAAAACCAACCGCCTCGTCCGGGGTTTTAATGCGGGATCTTCCGCATGTTGGGCGACTGCTCTTACTACTGAGCTAACGAGACAGATGATTTTCCCTCTTGCATTTATCAATTTGTAACTAGCCTACTAAGCCACGTTTTGTTTTCAGCTGGCATTAAACAGTAACGATGAAAGCACACAAATAAATTGTAAATTAAATTTTTATTTATTTTTCCCGCGGACGGGAATCGAACCTACACTTGCTAGAATCGGTCAATGATGGAAAGAAGAATTTTAAGAACTTTTATTTTTAATGATTCTAAATCAAATTCATAAATACAAGAAGAAAAAACAACCGCCTCGTCCGGGGTTTGAAACCGGGATCATCCGTTTGCCGGGTGAATGCTCTTACTACTGAGCTAACCAGACAGATGATATTCCCAAGGCATCTATCAATATGTAACTAGCCAACTAAGCCACATTTTGCTTTCAGCTGGCATTAAACAGTAACGATGAAAGCGCACAAACAAATTGTAACTTCAATTTTTATTTATTTTTCCCGCGGACGGGAATCGAAACTACACTTGTTAGAATTGTTGAATGATGGAGAAACAAGAACTTTAAGAACTTTTATTTTTAATGATTCTAAATCAAATTTAGAAATATAAGAAGAAAAAACAACCGCCTCATCCGGGGCTTGAAACCGGGACCTTCCGCTTGCGGACGACTGCTCTTACCAGTGAGCTAACGAGACAGGTGATTTTCCCTCTTGCTTTTATCAATTTGTAACTAGCCTAATAATCCACGTTTTGCTTTCAGCTGGCTTTAACCAGTAACAATGAGAGTGCACAAACAAATTGTAAGTTCAATTTTTATTTATTTTTCCCGCGGACGGGAATCGAAACTACACTTGTTGGAATCGGTTAATGATGGAGAAAGAAGAATTTTAAGAACTTTTATTTTTAATGATTCTAATTCAAATTTATAAACACAAGAAAAAAAAACAACCACCTCGTCCGGCGTTTGAAACTGGGACTTTCCGCTTGCCGGGCGACTGCTCTTACCGCTGAGCTATCGACGCCGATGATTTTCCCTCTGCATTTATCAATTTTTAACTAGCCTTCTAAGCCACGTTTTGATTTGAGCTGGCATAAACCAGTAACGATGAAAGCGCATAAATAAATTTAAAATAAACTTTTTATTTATTTTTCCCGCGGACGGGAATCGAAACTACACTTGTTAGAATCGGTTAATGATGTAGAAAGAAGAATTTTAAGAATTTTTCTTTTAATGATTCTAAATCAAATTTATAAATACAAGAAGAAAAACCAACCACCCCGTCCGGGGTTTGAAACCGGGACTTTCCGCTCGCCGGGCGACTGCTCTTACCGCTGAGCTAACGACAACGATGATTTTCCCTCTGCATTTATCAATTTTTAACAAGCCTTCTAAGCCACGTTTTGATTTCAGCTGGCATTAACCAGTAACGGTGAAAGCGCACAAACAAATTGTAAATTCAATTTTTATTTATTCTTCCCGCGGACGGGAATCGAAACTACATTTGTTGGAATCGGTTAATGATGGAGAAAGAAGAATTTTAAGAACCTTTATTTTTAATGATTCTAAATCAAATTTATAAATACAAGAAGAAAAAACAACCACCTCGTCCGGCGTTTGAAACTGGGACTTTCCGCTTGCCGGGCGACTGCTCTTACCGCTGAGCTATCGACACCGATGATTTTCCCTCTGCATTTATCAATTTTTAACTAGCCTTCTAAGCCACGTTTTGATTTCAGCTGGCATTAACCAGTAACGATGAAAGCGCATAAATAAATTTAAAATAAACTTTTTATTTATTTTTCCCGCGGACGAGAATCGGAACTACACTTGTTAGAATCGGTCAATGATGGAGAAAAAAGAGTTTTAAGAACTTTTATTTTTAATGATTCTAAATCAAGTTTATATATACAAGAAGAAAAAACAACCGCCTCGTCCGGGGTTTGAAACCGGGACCTTCCGATTGCCGGGCGACTGCTCTTACCTCTGAGCTAACGAGACAGATGATTTTCCCTCTTGCATTAATCAATTTGTAACTAGCTTACTAAGCCACGTTTTGCTGTCAGCTGGCATTAAACAGTAACAATGAAAGCGCACAAATAAATTGTAAATTAAATTTTTATTTCTTTTTCCCGCGGACGGGAATCGAAACTACACTTGTTAGAATCGGTCAATGATGGAGAAACAAGAACATTAAGAACTTTTATTTTTAATGATTCTAAATCAAATTTATAAATATAAGAAGAAAAAATAACCGCCTCGTCCGGGGTTTGAAACCGGGACCTTCCGCTTGCCGGGCGACTGCTCTTACCAGTGAGCTAACGAGACAAGTTATTTTCCCTCTTGCCTTTATCAATTTGCAAGTAGCCTACTAATCCACGTTTTGCTTTCAGCTGGCTTTAACCAGTAACAATGAAAGTGCACAAACAAATTTTTAATTCAATTTTTATTTAATTTTCCCGCGGACGGGAATCGAAACTACACTTGTTAGAATCGGCTAATGATGGAGAAAGAAGAATTTTAAGAACTATTATTTTTAATGATTCTAAATCAAATTTATAAAAAGAAGAAAGAAAAACAAACGCTTCGTCCAGGGTTTGAAACCGGGACCTTCCACTTGCCGGGCGACTGATATTACCAGTGAGCTAACGAGACAGGTGATTTTCCCTCTTGCATTTATCAATTTGTAACTAGCCTAATAAGCCACGTTTTGGTTTCAGCTGGCATTAACCAATAACCATGAAAGCGCACAAATAAATTGTATATTAAATTTTTATTTATTTTTCCCGCGGACGGGAATCGAACCTACTCTTGTTAGAATCGGTCAATGATGGAGAAAGAAGAATTTTAAGAACTTTTATTTTTAATGATTCTAAATCAAATTTATAAATACAAGAAGAAAAAACAAGCGCCTCGTCCAGGGTTTGAAACCGGGACCTTCCCCTTGCCGGGCGACTACTATTACCGCTGAGCTAACGACACCGATGATTTTCCCTCTGCATTTATCAATTTGTAACAAGCCTTCTAAGCCACGTTTTGATTTCAGCTGGCATTAACCAGTAACGATGAAAGTGCATAAATAAATTTAAAATTAAATTTTTATTTATTTTTCCCGCGGACGGGAATCGAACTTACACTTGTTAGAATCGGTCAGTGATGGAGAAAGGAAAATTTTAAGAACTTTTATCTTTAATGATTCTAAATCAAATTTATAAATACAAGAAGAAAAAACAACCGCCTTGTCCGGGGTAAGAAACCGGGACCCTCCGCTTGCCGGGCGACTGTTCTTATCGCTGAGCTAACGAGACAGATGATTTTCCCTCCTGCATTTATCAATTTGTAACTAGCATACTAAGCCACGTATTGCTTTCAGCTGGCATTAACGAGAAACGATTAAACCGCAAATATAAATTGTAAATTAAATTTTTATTTATTTTTCCCGCGGACGGGAATCGAACCTACAGTTGTTAGAATCGGTCAATGATTGAGAAAAATAATTTTAAGAACTTTTATTTTTAATGATTCTAAATCAAATTTATAAATACAAGAAGAAAAAACAACCGCCTCGTCCGGGGTTTGAAACCGGGATCTTTCGCTTTCCGGGCGACTGCTCTTACCACTGAACTAACGACACAGATGATTTTCCGTCTTGCATTTAACAATTTGTAACTAGTCTACTAAGCCTCGTTTTGCTTACAGCGTGCGTTGACCAGTAACGATGAAAGCGCACAAAAAAATTGTAAATTAAATTTTTATTTATTGTTCCCGCGGTCGGGAATCGAACTTACACTTGTTAGAATCAGTCAATGATGGAGAAAGAAGAATTTTAAGAACTTTCATTTTTAGTGATTCTAAATCAAATGTATAAATACAAGAAGAAAACCAACCGCCTCGTCCGGGGTTTTAATGCGGGACCTTCCGCTTGTTGGGCGACTGCTCTTACCACTGAGCTAACGAGACAGATGATTTTCCCTCTTGCATTTATCAATTTGTAACTAGCCTACTAAGCCACGTTTTGCTTTCAGCTGGCATTAAACAGTAACGATGAAAGCAAAGAAATAAATTGTAAATTAAATTTTTATTTATTTTTCCCGCGGACTGGAATCGAACCTACACTTGTTAGAATCGGTCAATGATGCAGAAAGAAGAATTTTAAGAACTTTTATTTTTAATGATTCTAAATCAAATTCATAAATGCAAGAAGAAAAGACAACCGCCTCGTCCGGGGTTTGAAACCGGGATCTTGCGTTTGCCGGGTTGTTACATATATAAAAACTCAAATAAATCCCAATCTAAAAAAAAAACATCAATTGCATACCTACCTACCTACATCAGTACATTGCAAGTAAACATTTCACATATTCCGATCAGGAAATAAAACAAAAAGTTTACGGCATGGTATACCTACATACCTACATCAGTTTCCACTGCATGTAAAAACAAACGGTATACGTACATACATAATTAATCATCACTGATCTACCTCAATTATTTCAGTGAATGATGTGATAATACCACTGCGCGCAAGAATTCGCACGTTGAAATACGACGACTTTGCACCAGAGGTAGAACATACATATGTTTGTAAGTAACTAAATTGTTTTTGTAATAAGCCGCAAAGTACTGAGTGTAATTCGAGTAGGAAAGAAATTAAAATAAACAATGAGTTGAAAACCCGCAACATGGATTGGGTAAGATATACGTTTAAATTTATAAAAGCAACGAGTTCCGTAACTTGCATACTTCCGTAAATAGTAGAATTAAGTAATAGTTGTTAATGAAATACTTCCGACTAGCACTTTGTATGAATTATACGTTAAATAAACAAAGTGCTGGTTCAGAGGTATTTCATATATTATTCTGTGTAGTATTAGTAGTCTTAGAGTAAGACAATTTTTATATAAATATACTGCAGAATAAAGTACAGTGAGTTCAGTCTTCAACCAGGTTTTCGTTAATTAAATAGATGCAAAGCCTTATTTGGCTTCGCCTATTCCTCAGTATTCAACAAGGTATACGTTAATTAAATAGGTGCAAAGCCTTAATTGGCTTCGCCATTTATTAACAACAAGTTGTAAATTAATTAAATTTGTGCAAAGCCTCATTTGGCTTCGCCATTTATTTAACAACAAAGCTTCGCCTATTATAACGAAAATTACACACCACGGCTCCGAAAGATACTCGTAAGTTCACTCGAAAACACAACAATTTTGGCGCAGCCCGTAGGATCAAGGAAGTTGGTCAATCTACATACACTTGAAAAACCTTGATCCTCCGACCTACGAGTTACGAGTTACGAGTTACTTACCGTGGAATCTGGCGACAGAACCCAGCCTAAGAAAATAAGAAGTCCCCCAATTTGGAAAAGACGACTTCCGTTTACACAACACGACAAAGAGTACGGCTAAACGACGCTGACTGAAACGACAACAATCTTTGTTAAGTAAGTTAAAAAGAGGCAAAACTGTTATTCATCATTAATAATAGAAAAAAGACTAAAACAAGGCAGCTTTCACATATTCGGGAAAATTTCTTTCTTTGATTAAATTAATTAAACTTCTTTGATAAAACTACTTATTCCCTGTTCTCCTCTATTCTCTCTAACTCGAATGATTTTGCTTTCATGCCTAAAACTGGCCGCAGTTCTTCATGCTCTAACTTTGAGACGGCAATAAATTCATTGTCATTTGACAATACCAGTCCTCCAGATAGCCCAAGTGTAGAGTGTAATTCACCCCAAAGTCGACCTTCCGTAAACTGGTATCGTGAGCATCGCTCAGGTAAACGTTTCATAAGGCGCAGCCTAATTAATTTTCTAGCAAGAAGCAATAGCTTAAACGCCCTAATCACAGAAAAATCATTAACCTCACCTACTTCTAATTACGATACTCCAGATTTTCTCCGGAGAAAGCAACCAAACCAACCAGTCAAAATGCCAGTGAATTATGAAAAGGTAGTTAAACTGACAGCACAAATGGTGCCCTTGTTTTCTGGAGAATTTAGTCCCCAAATCCTCACAGAATTGCAAACCTTTATAGGCTGTTGCAAACAAGTACAACAGTGCCTAGAAGAGGAGGAAAAGCAAGCTTTTATGCAGATTTTTCCCACTAGATTGAGAGGAAATGCATACCAGCTAATCGCATCTAGCTCACTCACAACATTTGAAGAGGTTGAACAATTACTTTATCGTAATTACTTACCTCGTGAGACATACCATGAGTTGATAAATAGATAAATCACTTGCCGACAATACCCGCACGAGTCATTTAACTCCTTCACAACTAGGCTAAAAGGCCTATTGTTACAATGTAATGAGTCAGCACAGAGTAAATATGGTGCTGAAAATTTTAATATGGTGAATCGACAAATAGAAGATTTTGCTATGGCTTCAGTGAAGAGTGGTGCTAATAATCCGCATCTAAGTGCCTATTTACTTACTTTAAATGAAGATTCGGTAGACCAACTCATCCAAAAGGCACTAGACATGGAACGATTACAACACAGCCTCTTTTATAATCCACAACCCGCCATTCATAATCCCACAAGCTATTTTCCAATGGACAACTTTTTCAAGCATAATTCCACAAATTATGCTAATGCTTATAGTCATCCTATTCACGAGACTGTTGCTCCATACCCTTACACAAATGAAAACCTAACATAAAGACTGAGTTCCATATACCTCCCACACAGGAGCCGACAAAATTAGCTTCAGTATCCTTTAATACTGGCAGAAACTCACCGGATAATTGGCACTCGACCCAAGTCAGCTCAACAAGAAAATCTTTAGGAAGTCCACCTCCATACCAGAATTCTACCATCCATCATACAGGAGAAAGAAGAGACGAAAAACAGAAATTACTGTTAAACAAGATTACCTGCAGCTATTGCAACTACAAGGGGCACACATATGACGAGTGCATAAAACGCAAAAACACCCCTTTCTGTATAAACTGCAGAGCGAAAGGACATGATGTCCAATATTGTCGACAAAATGTTAAGGCACCACCTGAGCGAGTAAATATAAAAACAGTTTTCAATGGGGCACTTCAGATCGCGAACCTAGAATTAATTATGGACAAGAGATGTGTAGTTTTTGTAGCAGAAGGGGCCATACCGTCTCCACCTGTCGGCAGAAACAACGATGGGAAACTGCAAATTCAGGAAACGGCACACTGTCGGTCCCCGGCTCGTGTAGAAAACTTATTCCTTTATTGTTTAAACCTGACAATGAAAAGAAATATTAAAGTCTTCTTATTTCACTGTCCAAGTGCTTCCTAAGGCGCTGTGAAACAGTGTGCTTGACAGATAGGAGCGATGAAGCTCTCGGTTAGCCAAGCGACTATTCCAAGTGGGAGCTATAGGGCTCACTGTTAGGATAGCCAGATAAATAAAAAGAAGGTAGAGCTAGAGAGCCCAGTTACCTTTAGGTGCAGCCATGTTGGAGCTAGGGAGCTCGCAGTTAGGATCTAGAATAGATACGCACCCGTGGAGTTTGATAAAAACTCTGATTTATTTCATTTAATTACACTGAATTTATACATTATGAAAAGTGCTGACATTACTTATTTCTATAATTTCAACCAATCACACACCTTCAGCCATTGTTATATTCAATTATTGATCATAACTGCTGTGCATGCAAATAATGCACAGCGGGCATTACCCAAAGTTTCAGCCAGGTAGAAGTAAACAAAGAAAGCTACAATGTAATGCTTTTCATTGATCATTTACTCTATCGTACCATATGCTGTTGTTTTTGCTTTTCTTATTGCAAAGCAAAGGCATAGCGTAAAGCTTTGCCGTCGTGTATTCATTGATACATGACACTCATATGTGCTTAATGCACTTCGCTTGTCCATAAACAGGTGGACATAGCTTTTGTTTTATTTTAACATTTTGTATGGCATTCTGCATATACAAAAGAATGCTATGAATCACCTTATGGGTGTTTTGCCTGATCAATGTTCTTTTTGTTTTATTCTTTCTGCATGTACTGCAGTGAATCACCTTATGGGTGTCTTGTATGATTTGCTTAATTTATTTTAATGGTGTGTGTGTGTTGATGCGCTCTACATCCTATCCGTTAATGAAAAAAAAATTTTGTTTAAGTAGAAAGAAAAATGTTTTTTTGTTGTAATGAGTAATCTCAGCATTTGACAATCATTCTATATCGATAGGGTTAGTATGTAGGGTTATCTTATCTATTTCTATTTTATGTACAATTGTGTATATATTACTGTATTATCTACAATTATTTAGTTTTCTTAATTTTATATATCTTATCTAACTTATCTGTGCATACCTAAGTTGTTTTATGTTCTACATATTAATCCTATTGTTAGTAAATTTAATTATTTGTATTATTTATATATGGAGAATTGAAGAATTTTAAGAATTTTTATTTTTAACGCTTCCAAATCAAATTATAAATACAAGAAGAAAAAACAACCGTCTCATCCGGGGTTTGAAACCGGGACCTTCCGCTTGCCGGGCGACTGCTCTTACCACTGAGCTAACGAGACAGATGATTTTCCCTCTTGCATTTATCAATTTGTAATTAGCCTACTAAGCCACGTTGCTTTCAGCTGGCATTAACCAGTAACGATGAAAGCGCACAAATAAATTGTAAATTCAATTTTTATTTATTCCGGACTGGAATCGAACCTACACTTTTAGAATCGGTCAATGATGGAGAATTGAAGAATTTTAAGAATTTTTATTTTTAACGATTCCAAATCAAATTATAAATACAAGAAGAAAAAACAACTGTCTCATCCGGGGTTTGAAACCGGGACCTTCCGTATTTATAATTTGATTTGGAATCGTTAAAAATAAAAATTCTTAAAATTCTTCAATTCTCCATCATTGACCGATTCTAAAAGTGTAGGTTCGATTCCAGTCCGGAATAAATAATTATTTATATATGTATATCTAATTACAAATCTGTTTTACTCTAGTGTGTTTATAGTGTTATTCTATTCTTTTTAGCCTATTTTTATGTACTGTCTTTATTTTCTTATCTATTTCTATGTCTACATTAACATATTTTATGTTTTTTATTAAGTATGGTTCTTTGTACGGACTTTCATGTTTTCTTTTATCTTCCTTTTTCAATAACACATAATCGCCTATTTTTAAATTTATTGTATTTAAATTGCTATCATAATTTTCTTTTCGCTTTCTCTTAGCTATATTTAGCAGATTTTTGGCTTTTTCGTGCGCTTGTTTTAAACGAAATTTTAATTCTTCACAGTAATTGTCGTAATTGTATATGGGACTTTTGTCAGTAAGATCTACATCATTGGATAAACTGGCAAGTTTTCCGTAAACTAGCTCAAATGGAGAATAACCTGTGTCTGAATGAGGTGTTTTATTATAACAAAATGTATAATACGGGATCCATTCATCCCAATTATAGTCTTGCGTGAATGATAAAAGGTATTCGTTCAACGTTCTGTGGTTTCTCTCTATTGAACCTAAAGTTTGGTGATGGTATGGTGTAGATGTGGTGTGATTTATTTTCAAATACTTACATATGCTTGAAAAAATTTCATTAACAAATTCTGTTCCCATATCGGTTTTTATTAGCTTGAAGTTACCGTGTCTTAATATGCATTCCTTAACTAGTGCTTTTGTACACTTATTGCTTCTTTAGTTTCCATTGGAATGGCTTCGATATATTTCGTTAAGTCACACTGTATCGTCAATATGTATCTGAATTCATTGGATACTTTTAATGGTCCGACTGTACTATGGATATCACCTCAAAACTGGTTGATGGTGTATCTGTTATTACCATTTTTTCTTTAGTGTGCTTCAATATTTTATTCTTTGCGCATTTTTCGCATTTATTTATATATTGTTTAACCATTTTATTTAAGTTTTACCATATATATCTTTGCTTGATTTTATTTATTGTTCTTTTGACACCTGAGTGTCCGCCATGTGGTGCGTTATGAAATTCTTCAATTATTTGAGTTTTCATTGAAATGTCTTCAATTCTTTTGGGAGGTTTGTATATAATTATTTTTAGTGTTGTTTGCCTATTTTTATTATTTATATTGTGCTGCAGCTTATTAAATAATTTTTTAAATTCGTCGACGCTTATATAATGAAATATTATGTCATCTTTCGCTAACGATAGTGACTCTATATTCAATTTTCTCATTTCGAAAATCAGTGTCTCCAAGATCAAACCTAAGTCATGATGTGGATTATTGCTGAATTCGATTAATACTCCCTTTTTATGTATTATCATATGTGGCAAACTATTTTCTTTATTTCTTTTTCTTAGCGCTTTGTTATTATTGTTTATCTTGAGCTCAAATTTTAATTTTTTAATCCTTCTTATTTCATTTATGGATATACATTCCCATGCATAAAGGTGATCAGTCTTTACGTTATTAGGGGTTTTATCTTGGGTTTTATTTTTATTTTCATTTGTTTTATGGGTCATTGCCCTTGTAGCTACTTTTATACTTGAAGTCGGTATCATTGCTTTCAAGATATCAGAATCTATTTTTATCCTTGATAGAGCATCGGCATTGGTATTCATTTTGCCTTGCTTATAAACGATTTCGAAATTGTAATCGGTTAAGTCTAGCCTAATTCTTGTCAATTTAGAAGATGGATTTTTATGTGTGAAGAGACTCACTAAAGGTCTGTGGTCTGTAACCACTATAAATTTTCTACCATATATGTACGGTCGAAAATAGTTAATTGCCCAGTGGATGCCTAAGAGCTCCTTTTCAATAATTGGTTTATTGAGCTCATGCTTAGTTAGCGTTCTACTAGCATATGAAACTGGTAGATCTGATCCAATTTCGCCTTGAGATAATACTGCTCCAAGTGCGAATTGAGAAGCATCTGTTGTTATGATGAATTGTTCATCGAAATTTGGATATTTTAGAATTGGGGCATTGATTAGTTTAGATTTCAATGCTGTAAACGATTCTTGGCATTCATTTGTCCAAACAAATGGCGTATTTTTCTTTGATAGAGAGTTTATGGGTTTTGCTATATGAGCAAAATTGAAAATAAATCTTCTGTAGTAATTACAGAAAGCTATGAATCTTCTTGGATCATCTGCGTTTTCAGGTACAGGATAATTCAATATTGTATCGAATTTCTTTGGATCTGTCCTAATGCCTTCTTTCGTTATTAAATGACCTAAGTATGTTACTTCGGTTTGCAAAAATTTACATTTTTGTGGATTTAATTTTAAGTTACATCTTCTCCGTTTATTAAAGGTTTTTACTAAATTTTGATTGTGATGTTTTAAACTACATCCAAAAATTATAATGTCATCCACGTACAAGAATGCTTCTGAGTCTAATCCAGACAAAGCTATTGAGAGCATTCGTGGAAAACTATTAGTTGAAATTTTTAATCCAAAAGGCAGTCTTTTGAATTGATAGTGCCCTTTGTTACTTGAAAATGCCGTTAATGGCATAGATTTTTTGTCTAGTTCTATTTGGTGGAAAGAACTTGTGAGATCTAGTGTGGAAAAGTATTTAGCTCTTCCAAGTTTATCAAGTACATCTTCTAGTCTTGTTACAGGAAATTTGTCGTCTACAATTTTCTTGTTTAACTGTCTAAAGTCAACTACAAGACGCCATTTTTTTATATCATTCTCTGCTTTTTTTGGAACAATCAGCAGTGGAGAATTATATGGGCTAATAGATGGTTCTATTATGTCTTCGTTAAGAAGTTTTCCAACTTGACTATTTATTTCCTCTATTTCGGTTTGAGGCAGTCTGTAATTTTTGATGTAAACTGGATTTTTGTCTATTGTGGATATTTTTTGGGTGTAAAAATTATTTACTGTTAATTTATCGCCAGATAAATAAAAAATGTCTGAGAAGTCTTTGCAGATGTGTAACGGTCAAGCATAATAGAAAGAAGAAAAAATTAAAAATTAAAGAGAAACATAGAATGCTTCGTTCCTCACTTCATGAAATTCTAGAGTATATAAGCAGTCAATTATTTTTAAATGGATATCAAGTTTGAATCTACAACAAAAATAGTGAATAAATATCGATTACAAATAAAATCGACTTATATCCCGTCCCTTAGTTAAAATCGGCATCTCACTGCATAGCAATTTTTTTTTTGTACCTACGGCAAAACTAGTCATGTCAGCAATCGCACGTCATTCGACAGTACACATCGAAGCTCGATCAACGCGCGCTACCATCAAGAAACATCGCACGCTGAGCTAAGTATCACTGTAGTGCATGACAGCGAAGTATCCCTGGCTACACGTTCTATACCAACAGACCGCCTAGTCGCACGAGGGTGCTATATGTATTGTGTATATGTTCCCCGGCACACAGAAGACAAAATATGCCGCCCACTGGAACACCTGTTGTCAAATTGATGCGAAGCAAATAGTGATGTCGACGCTCGCGTCAACGTTTGAACGAATAATACTCCTACGTGCACGTATTCCTTTTGCTTGGTTCATTATAACAGATCCATACTACTGGTGTGAGTGGTCTGATATTATGTATTCCTGGGAACATTGTCTCTAAAATTCGCATGTAGTTTCCTTTTTTTACGAGCGAGTGTTAAGCCATTAGTTTCGTGGGAATTCGTGTCACTGTATTGAGGCATTTTGGTATGCAAAGCAAGAAACGGTGCGATTACACACAGTTACTGAGAAGCTATTTCCCGGTCATTTCTATTCTGACACCAGGTGAAGAGTATCGTGTGCTTCGAAAAAACACCAGAAGAATATCTTAAATTATTTGCATTCCAAGCAACCAAAATTATAATTATAGTGCAATCGGATCCAGATAATACTCGTGGACCGGTGAACCGCACGCAATTGCTCCTGGAGGATAACCTTCTCGTTTAGAGATTTATACCAAGTTGTTGCTCCCAGCAGTCTCCAATTTAATTACAGCATAAGTTTTGTGCCTATTGGGAGTCCTAGAAGGAATCTTTATTCCAGTTAAACTTGAGTTACCAGTTAACGCCTAATAAAGGCTGCATAAATCAAATAAAAGAGATAACCTCTTTGTTTCTGGATAACCCACTAAAAATAGAGGTTAGATTTTCAACACTCCGACGAACTAAGACCTGGTGCAGGCCAGTACCCTGAAAAGGAGGGAAAAAAAATTGGAAAAGGAAGAAAAAAAATTGAAGCAGAATTCATACATAGGCGTTAGTTTTACAATAACTGGATAGTCCAGCGGTACCTAATCCCGTTGCACCACGTTGTACAATACGGGAACTAAGTAACATGAAATGGTCCACTTTGAAACGTCAATTACTAATTGTTCAATAGCGTATCGGCAGTTTTTTCTTTTGTGTTTGTTATTCGAACGGCTGGATAACAGTAGGCGATTTGTTAATGGAATTTCTTTTATAAATAGTGAATTACAGTATAAAAACACGATCCAACGGATGAAGCTTCACCCGTCGGGGGAATAAGGGAATTAAAAATAGTAAGTACCTTTTTTGTTTAATTTTGATTACAATTTATATTAGCTATTTGTTTGAACGATAACTGCGTACGGCCTCACTATCCAGTCGTCGACCAGAAAAGTGAACCTGTGCGCGTCATTGGTTGAACTCAGACTATATATATATATATATAGGCATATATATATACAAACAATATTATGTTGATAGCATCATGGGTGCAATTTCACACTAGTGAAGGAATTCTTTTTTTTGTTTTTATATAAAAATTAAAATATAAAATAATATAAATATATTTAGGCGACATAGATTTCATATTGTTAGAGATCGCGACAAAATTCAGTACTTCATACAAATACTGCTTGCATTCATATTTACATATAGGTATCTGAATATTGAAATTAATATTATTAAGTATATTTTATTAAAGACATGCACAGGAGATTAGACATATACTAAGCGTTACGCAGTTCATGAAACCTATGAATTTATTTTTACTGAATTTAATAGATACTTAGTAATTGAATCCTAGTCTTGGGCTTCTCACATTTGTAAAAAAATCAGTGCTTGCATTGTCTTTCCTTGTTCGCTCTATACTTGCTAAAGCCTCCCGTAGGGGTTTCTGCGAATAGAATCACCCTCCTCCCCCTTGTATATTATTTGGTCGTGAATTTTAATATTAGAAAAAAAAAAGGAGGAGGAGGAAATTTTCTGTTAGTTTTACTGAGTAACTTGTAAGTTAAATCATAATTAGCAAACCAAAATACCAGAAATAATGATTACATAATTTAGTACTTTGAATTTATAAAATCGATGCATAAGATAATAAAACTATTCAAGTGTCATATTGAATTTTGTTAGGATGGTTTGTTGCTAAAGGGGAGAATGTCTGGCTGTTCTCCATATAGGTAGAGATTGGATGGAGGAGGCTATTACTTGAGGCTGAAGTATCCATGTTGACTTTGCTGACTATGGCAATTCCAGGAGGGGGCACATAGATTCTCGGTTTATTTACTTTATTTTTTTTCTTACTTTATTTTTTTCCCTCTTAAGTTAACTCCCCCTTCCCCCCTCTTCACCAGCACACGGGAAGCTTGACGTTTACTAGGAAAAATCCAATACCCATCCCAACCCTGAGCTCGAGCTGGCAAATTGTGCTGGTCCTAGTCACATCGCAGCTTCCGCCTACCTGATGAGACCTAACCTTGGCAAGTGAGGTTATCGACTAGCTCAGATAGGCTTTGTAACCACCATCGCGAAATCGGGTGGTGTAGACGCGAGTCAGAAGTTACAAAATGGCGCCCAACATTTTTAGGCTTTACGAATCATAGGTATATATAGTCCACCCTCTTTACACCCTCTTAAGTCTTACTGGATAGTAGATGATTCTATTCATTAAATTACAATAGCTTCAAGATCATGATCGCATTCGAGCAACGCTTATGGTACATATGTCACATCCGCTTGATATCGAACATTAATTAATTTCGTTTCGCAGATGTTCGATGGAATTGGACCATTAATAAGCAGCTCCAATACGAGCGCGTACGGGTAGAATGAATAGCTCTCTCAAACCTGGCAAGTGGAAGTGGAGGTGGGTGGCAATATCTGTCACCTTCTCCTCATTTTACAGGAGTGATCGACGTGTTATTCTGACGAACGCTACCCTGGCCGATTTAACCCCCCTCTTCGGCCAATGCAATACGTTTTATCCAATAATAATTGTCCCTGCTACTTTTCCATTTGTTTTTTTGTTTGTTTTTGTGCCCCCTTATAAATACAGCGTCAAGTAGTGACAATCTCCTGAAAGTTGAACAAACCCTTAGCAATTGGTGAACAGCCAGACAACTAAAGACACTTATAGATTATTAAAATTATTTTTGTTGAATCATTACCTTTATGGATATTTAGTGTGGTCGTTAATCCTTTTCATTAATTTAATCGAGACACGGTAGTTAGTAGGTTACTCAATTTGAACTATAAATATTGTGGTTTATTTTCGCCGCGTTTTTTCCCTTTCTCCCTCACTTAATGAGTTCTCGTTCAGCTTAAAGGAAATTATTTTAGGTTTTAGTTTTAATAAATTAGTGGGACTTCCAAATAGCTCCAAAGGGGAGCATAGTTTTTTTTCTGTAACGTCCAACTCCCCTATCTTGATGGATCCATCATTGTTGAGCGACGATGAGAGGGCCATTGAGTTTAAGGTGAGGGAACTAGACGCAGATAGTGAATCCGCTTTGAACACTCTAAAGGAACAAATGAACTGGGAAGCTCTTTTCCCTAAAAAAAGACCATCTAAATTACATGACCCCAAACAGCCTGCACGCGACTTAGAAACGTGTAAGGGCAAAGTAACCGAATTAGTCGAGCAAGTCAAGTCAGTCAGCGATGACATCTCCTATGAGTTATACCAAACCTTGAAGGCAAAGCTTTGTCACTATTCTTGTCGTTTAGAACGACTGATCGACTCCTCCCCCACATACGCTCATCAAGCACGCGAAGAACTCGATAGCCTTGGTCAGGCAGTTTCGAAATTCGCTGACATACAATCCCCGGTACTACCCGCACTCGAACAAGGTCTTACCATTCAGGTTCCACCTCATAGCTCCTCCAGTACTCCGAATCCCCAGCCCAATAAAAGTAAAGACTCCGGAATCCTTTTGACAACCCTAACTGGTCGCAGAATTAGTTTTTACGATCCGGCACCGTCTTCTATGGGTCAAATGGGAGGCTTTTCAAATATTTCTATGGGACGACAACCAGCTCCAAGTAACGCAGAATTTTCGGGTTCAACGCCCCACCCAACTCCCAACAGAAGTCCATCTGGAGCCACTTATCACCCTGACATGAGATCCATCCCTGGCACTGGGAATAGTCAACCACCCAATCCTTCTTCTTTCGAAACATATAGGGGAGCAGCGAAGGTACCCAAATGGAACATCTCGTTTAGTGGCTCTGGCGAAAATGATGATGTCACGGACTTCGTGTTCAGACTGGAGGCATTAGTTGCAAATGACCTCTTTCCATATGAGAGATTATTTAATGCCATCCCCAATTTTTTGAAAGGTACGGCGGAAGCGTGGTACTGGGTGCAGCGTCGTAAATACCCGAACTCATCCTGGGATGAATTCAAGGCTGCCTTAATAGGCCGATTCGGCAGTTACATCTCGGAAAGGGAAATCCGGAGAGCAATTGAGTCTCGAAAACAAGCCCCAAAGGAATCTTTTAGCAATTTTCTCTTGGATATGGAACGCTTAAATTGTCGTCTTCGTCGTCCTTTTCTCGAGAAGGAGCTTATGGGAATCATAAGAGACAATATGGACCCCGCACTACAAAGTGCCACTGTTACAACTTCGTTCCGCTATGCTGAGGAACTTCGTGTAACATATCAGAGATTGGAAAAACTCTGGAAATTTTCAGGGCATGACCCGAGATACCTAACAGTCGCATCTCGTGCTAAAAATTCCTCCTCGATTCATGCTTTAGAGCATGAAGATCCTTCTTCTGAGGAGCGGACTTATGATGTATGCGTCATAGATCGCAAAATGGCTGTAGATAAGATAAGTCATCAGCACACCATATGTTGGAATTGTCGCGACATTGGGCACCGATACCAAGATTGTGATAAGGGCTACCTCGGAGTCTTCTGTTACGGATGTGGTTGCCCAGGCTTTCTTAAGCCCAACTGCCCTACATGTCTCCGTTTATCGGAAAACCATCGGCCGAGCGCAATGAAATCTGGGGTCACGCGTTCGGCCCGAATTCATTTAAGCCCCAGCATCTCAACGGAGGAAGCAGCGACCAATACAGAACCAAGTCTTCATCGGTAGACTCTCTCACTACTAGTCAGCTCTGTGATAATTCTAATTTGATCACAGTAACCGTCCCATCGATGAATGTCCACGCTTTTGCCTGCTTCTCCCAGTTCAAAAATGCGTCAAGTGCACCTAAGTCGCGAATTAAGAGGCTCCTTCGCAGCGCTAACTATTTCCAGTGGAGGAAATTAGTACGTAAGACACGGGTGTCTACCATCATTTACGAGAGAGATGATCCAAGACCTTATATTATCGTCACTGTAGGCGGCAAGAATGTAAAAGGACTCCTTGATAGTGGAGCGTCTATTAGCATCCTCGGAGCGAATTCTTTAAAATTAGTAGCTGACGCTGGTCTGCAATACAAACCTTTCCACTCGCATGTACGCACCGCAGACGGCTCCAAAAACACTATCCTCGGATACATAGAAACATCTGTTGAGTATGAGGGACGACTTGAGACTATTAGATTACACCTTGTTCCCACTCTACAGCAAGAACTCTATTTAGGCATCGACTTTTGGAAGGCCTTTGGCTTCTCACCGAAAATTATCAGTTCCCTCGGAAACACTCCCAACACAAACTCAACACGCCACGAGCTAACGGAAGACCAAGAGAACCAGTTAGAGCAAGTAAGGTCTCAGTTCCCTTCTTTTACGAAAAACGGTCTAGGACGGACCTCGCTCTTGCAGCACCAAATAGACACAATCGGAAGCCAACCTATAAAGCAACGCCATTTTCCTGTCTCACCCGCGGTACAAAAACTTCTATACGAAGAACTAGACCGAATGATCGAAATGGATGTTATTGAGGAGAGCCAGAGCGCATGGAGCTCTCCGGTGGTCCTGGTAAAAAAATCAAATGGCAAGGCACGATTATGTCTCGACTCGCGCAGACTGAACTCTGTGACGAAGAAAGATGCTTATCCACTACCACTAATTGACGGTCTATTAGGACGATTATGCGAAACAAGATTCATAAGCAGCCTGGACCTCAAGGATGCATTTTGGCAAATTCCTCTGGCGGAGGATGCCAAAGAAAAGACAGCGTTCACCGTACCGGGAAGGCCTCTATACCAATTTAAGGTCATGCCGTTCGGTTTGTGCAATGCACCACAGACTATGTGTCGTCTCATGGACAAGGTCATTCCCCATCAGCTGCATGATAGAGTTTTTGTTTACCTGGACGACTTGTTGGTCACCTCAGTTACATATGAGGAGCACCTCTTACTCTTGAGTGAAGTAGCAGCACTTCTAGAAAAAGCTAAATTAACCATAAATGTCGAAAAAAGCAAATTTGTTTTAAGGCAGATCAAATACCTCGGCTATGTAGTTGGTGAGGGAGGGCTTCGGACTGACCCAGATAAAGTGGCGGCAATTGAGAACTTTCCAGCACCTACCACCATCCGCCAAACGAGGAGGCTTTTGGGCATGGCGGGCTGGTATAGGCGCTTCATCTCAAATTATTCTGATGTGGCGTCCCCAATAACCAATTTGTTGAAAAAAGGCACGAAATTCTCGTGGACCCCGGAAGCTCAAACAGCGTTTGAACAACTGAAAACACTCCTTTCTTCAGCCCCTGTACTGGCGAATCCAGATTATTCGAAGCCCTTCTTCATTCGGTGCGATGCCAGTAAACAAGGCGTAGGAAGTGTGCTTTTTCAAAAGAGCCCAAACGAAGAGGAAAGACCAATAGCATATATGTCACAAAAGCTAAACCCGGCTCAAAAGAATTATAATATTACGGAGCTGGAGTGCTTGGCTGCAGTGCTCAGCATAAAGAAATTTCGTGCATATATCGAGGGTTTCGAGTTCACGATTCTCACCGACCACCAGAGTCTCAAATGGCTAATGTCTCAAAAGGACTTTACCGGAAGACTAGCACGGTGGAGCTTAAAACTTCAGCCTTTCGTTTTTCAAATCGAACACGTAAAAGGAACCTCAAATGTAGTACCTGATGCTCTTTCTCGGGCTTATGAGGAGACACCAGATGTCCTCATCTGCGAAATTAAGAAACTGAATTATAGTGTAGATTTAGAATCCAAAGAGTTCCAAGACCCCAAATATTTAGAGTGGAAAGACACCCTTATAAAAAACCCGGTAAAATTCCCAAACATGAAAGTATTGGAGCCCCATATCTTCATCCACATCGAGCCACGCGAAACGTTTGACCTTTCGGATATACCAGCCTGGAAATTGTGGCTACCCAGCTCTTTAACACGCGATGCTATTCGTAAAGAGCACGAATCCTCCACGGCAGCACATGGCGGCATAAGAAAAACCCTAGAGCGCCTTCGGCGATACTTCTTTTGGCCAAGGATGCGGCAACAAGTACGAGAGTATGTTCTAACTTGCGATGTATGCAAGCAAACAAAATCGCCAAATGTGATCCAAAGACCTCTGATGGGTAAATTATACGAAGTAGTACGCCCGTGGCAGAAAATCTACATCGACTATATTGGTCCACTCCCCCGGTCCAAGCGAGGAAACACAGTAATATTGGTCCTCGTAGATCAATTCTCAAAATTTCCGCTAATCAAGGCTTTCCCTAATGCTAAGACCCACAGCCTCATAAAATTCCTCGAAGAAAGCGTTTTCCACCAGTATGGAGTGCCGGAGTCAATTCATACGGACAACGGCCCACAATTTATTGCGGGTGAATTTTCTAACCTTATGTACCGGTTTGGGATTATGCACACGCGTACCGCCGTGTATTCTCCCCAGTCTAACGCGTCTGAAAGAGTTAACAGGTCTATTGTTGCAGCAATTCGAACGTATGCTCGAGCAGATCACACCAAATGGGATGAACAATTGAGCGGGGTAGCTTGTGCTCTAAGGAATTCCTTTCACGAGTCGATAAGGAATACTCCGTATTATACCCTTCATGGCTACAACATGATTCTACATGGCGGTACTTATGCTCTATTGCGCAAAATCGATTCTCTGGCAGAGGGAGATGTTGAAACTCGTCCAGGTGATTTTAAAATGCCCCTGATACATGAACGAATAAAACAATTCCTCCAGCAAGCTTATGAGAAAAATGCCAGAACATACAATTTGCGTGGACGGCCGAAAAGCTTTCCGATAGGCCAGATAGTTTTCGTCCGTAATCATGTTCTGAGTAAGGCCGTAAATAAATTTTCCGCTAAACTCGCTGACAAATATATTAAATGCAAGATTAGGAAGAAAATCGGGTCAGTTAATTATGAAATCGAAGATCTAAAAGGGAAATTCTTAGGCGTCTTCCACGCAAACGATATACGGAACTAATATACTTACCTCTCTCTCGGTAGCCCCAATAAGGCATCCGGCCGGACTAACCGGTAAACTACAGGGTACCAGCAACTTTCGAGAGCGCGCCGCCTAGGATTTTATGCGTCTGGCGGTGGGTACACCTCCTTTAACAAAAAAAAAAAAAAAAAAAAAAAAAAAAAAAAATCTAACTAATAAGAGTGGCTCACTCTAATTATAAATCATTTCTGGACAGTCGGTAGAGCATGAGACTCTTATTCTCAGGGTGTAAGACGTCCCCACGTTGGAAAACCCCTTACAATACACAAGATGCCTAGTCTAGCCCATACAACCTGTAACCGTATCGTACGTAGTAAACCGTACTTTATAGATGAGAAAATAGTAGTGACCGGGTTAATCAACATGGTCTTCAGCATGAATCTAGCTCAGCTAAGCAATATTCAAGCTGTGGTGTAACGGTCAAGCATAATAGAAAGAAGAAAAAATTAAAAATTAAAGAGAAACATAGAATGCTTCGCTCCTCACTTCATGAAATTCTAGAGTATATAAGCAGTCAATTATTTTTAAATGGATATCAAGTTTGAATCTACAACAAAAATAGTGAATAAATATCGATTACAAATAAAATCGACTTATATCCCGTCCCTGAGTTAAAATCGGCATCTCACTGCATAGCAATTTTTTTTTGTACCTACGGCAACACTAGTCATGTCAGCAATCGCACGTCATTCGACAGTACACATCGAAGCTCGATCAACGCACGCTACCATCAAGAAACATCGCACGCTGAGCTAAGTATCACTGTAGTGCATGACAGCGAAGTATCCCTGGCTACACGTTCTATACCAACAGACCGCCTAGTCGCACGAGGGTGCTATATGTATTGTGTATATGTTCCCCGGCACACAGAAGACAAAATATGCCGCCCACTGGAACACCTGTTGTCAAATTGATGCGAAGCAAATAGTGATGTCGACGCTCGCGTCAACGTTTGAACGAATAATACTCCTACGTGCACGTATTCCTTTTGCTTGGTTCATTATAACAGATCCATACTACTGGTGTGAGTGGTCTGATATTATGTATTCCTGGGAACATTGTCTCTAAAATTCGCATGTAGTTTCCTTTCTTAACGAGCGAGTGTTAAGCCATTAGTTTCGTGGGAATTCGTGTCACTGTATTGAGGCATTTTGGTATGCAAAGCAAGAAACGGTGCGATGGCACACAGTTACTGAGAAGCTATTTCCCGGTCATTTCTATTCTGACACCAGGTGAAGAGTATCGTGTGCTTCGAAAAAACACCAGAAGAATATCTTAAATTATTTGCATTCCAAGCAACCAAAATTATAATTATAGTGCAATCGGATCCAGATAATACTCGTGGACCGGTGAACCGCACGCAATTGCTCCTGGAGGATAACCTTCTCGTTTAGAGATTTATACCAAGTTGTTGCTCCCCAGCAGTCTCCAATTTAATTACAGCATAAGTTTTGTGCCTATTGGGAGTCCTAGAAGGAATCTTTATTCCAGTTAAACTTGAGTTACCAGTTAACGCCTAATAAAGGCTGCATAAATCAAATAAAAGAGATAACCTCTTTGTTTCTGGATAACCCACTAAAAATAGAGGTTAGATTTTCAACACTCCGACGAACTAAGACCTGGTGCAGGCCAGTACCCTGAAAAGGAGGAAAAAAAAATTGGAAAAGGAAGAAAAAAAATTGAAGCAGAATTCATACATAGGCGTTAGTTTTACAATAACTGGATAGTCCAGCGGTACCTAATCCCGTTGCACCACGTTGTACAATACGGAAACTAAGTAACATGAAATGGTCCACTTTGAAACGTCAATTACTAATTGTTCAATAGCGTATCGGCAGTTTTTTCTTTTGTGTTTGTTATTCGAACGGCTGGATAATAGTAGGCGATTTGTTAATGGAATTTCTTTTATAAATAGTGAATTACAGTATAAAAACACGATCCAACGGATGAAGCTTCACCCGTCGGGGGAATAAGGGAATTAAAAATAGTAAGTACCTTTTTTGTTTAATTTTGATTACAATTTATATTAGCTATTTGTTTGAACGATAACTGCGTACGGCCTCACTATCCAGTCGTCGACCAGAAAAGTAAACCTGTGCGCGTCATTGGTTGAACTCAGACTATATATATATATATATATAGGCATATATATATACAAACAATATTATGTTGATAGCATCATGGGTGCAATTTCACACTAGTGAAGGAATTCTTTTTTTTGTTTTTATATAAAAATTAAAATATAAAATAATATAAATATATTTAGGCGACATAGATTTCATATTGTTAGAGATCGCGACAAAATTCAGTACTTTATACAAATACTGCTTGCATACATATTTACATATAGGTATCTGAATATTGAAATTAATATTATTAAGTATATTTTATTAAAGACATGCACAGGAGATTAGACATATACTAAGCGTTACGCAGTTCATGAAACCTATGAATTTATTTTTACTGAATTTAATAGATACTTAGTAATTGAATCCTAGTCTTGGGCTTCTCACATTTGTAAAAAAATCAGTGCTTGCATTGTCTTTCCTTGTTCGCTCTATACTTGCTAAAGCCTCCCGTAGGGGTTTCTGCGAATAGAATCACCCTCCTCCCCCTTGTATATTATTTGGTCGTGAATTTTAATATTAGAAAAAAAAGGAGGAGGAGGAAATTTTCTGTTAGTTTTACTGAGTAACTTGTAAGTTAAATCATAATTAGCAAACCAAAATACCAGAAATAATGATTACATAATTTAGTACTTTGAATTTATAAAATCGATGCATAAGATAATAAAACTATTCAAGTGTCATATTGAATTTTGTTAGGATGGTTTGTTGCTAAAGGGGAGAATGTCTGGCTGTTCTCCATATAGGTAAAGATTGGATGGAGGAGGCTATTACTTGAGGCTGAAGTATCCATGTTGACTTTGCTGACTACGGCAATTCCAGGAGGGGGCACATAGATTCTCGGTTTATTTACTTTATTTTTTTTCTTACTTTTTTTTCCCCCTCTTAAGTTAACTCCCCCTTCCCCCCTCTTCACCAGCACACGGGAAGCTTGACGTTTACTAGGAAAAATCCAATACCCATCCCAACCCTGAGCTCGAGCTGGCAAATTGTGCTGGTCATAGTCACATCGCAGCTTCCGCCTACCTGATGAGACCTAACCTTGGCAAGTGAGGTTATCGACTAGCTCAGATAGGCTTTGTAACCACCATCCCGAAATCGGGTGGTGTAGACGCGAGTCAGAAGTTACAAAATGGCGCCCAACATTTTTAGGCTTTACGAATCATAGGTATATATAGTCCACCCTCTTTACACCCTCTTAAGTCTTACTGGATAGTAGATGATTCTATTCATTAAATTACAATAGCTTCAAGATCATGATCGCATTCGAGCAACGCTTATGGTACATATGTCACATCCGCTTGATATCGAACATTAATTAATTTCGTTTCGCAGATGTTCGATGGAATTGGACCATTAATAAGCAGCTCCAATACGAGCGCGTACGGGTAGAATGAATAGCTCTCTCAAACCTGGCAAGTGGAAGTGGACGTGGGTGGCAATATCTGTCACCTTCTCCTCATTTTACAGGAGTGATCGACGTGTTATTCTGACGAACGCTACCCTGGCCGATTTAACCCCCCTCTTCGGCCAATGCAATACGTTTTATCCAATAATAATTGTCCCTGCTACTTTTCCATTTGTTTTTTTGTTTGTTTTTGTGCCCCCTTATAAATTCAGCGTCAAGTAGTGACAATCTCCTGAAAGTTGAACAAACCCTTAGCAATTGGTGAACAGCCAGACAACTAAAGACACTTATAGATTATTAAAATTATTTTTGTTGAATCATTACCTTTATGGATATTTAGTGTGGTCGTTAATCCTTTTCATTAATTTAATCGAGACACGGTAGTTAGTAGGTTACTCAATTTGAACTATAAATATTGTGGTTTATTTTCGCCGCGTTTTTTTTCCTTTCTCCCTCACTTAATGAGTTCTCGTTCAGCTTAAAGGAAATTATTTTAGGTTTTAGTTTTAATAAATTAGTGGGACTTCCAAATAGCTCCAAAGGGGAGCATAGTTTTTTTTTTTGTAACGTACAACTCTCCTATCTTGATGGATCCATCATTGTTGAGCGACGATGAGAGGGCCATTGAGTTTAAGGTGAGGGAACTAGACCCAGATAGTGAATCCGCTTTGAACACTCTAAAGGAACAAATGAACTGGGAAGCTCTTTTCCCTAAAAAAAGACCATCTAAATTACATGACCCCAAATAGCCTGCACGCGACTTAGAAACGTGTAAGGGCAAAGTAACCGAATTAGTCGAGCAAGTCAAGTCAGTCAGCGATGACATCTCCTATGAGTTATACCAAACCTTGAAGGCAAAGCTTTGTCACTATTCTTGTCGTTTAGAATGACTGATCGACTCCTCCCCCACATACGCTCATCAAGCACGCGAAGAACTCGATAGGCTTGGTCAGGCATTTTCGAAATTCACTGACATACAATCCCCGGTACTACACGCACTCGAACTAGGTCTTACCATTCAGGTTCCACCTCATAGCTCCTCCAGTACTCCGAATCCCCAGCCCAAAACTAAAGACTCCGGAAGCCTTTTGACAACCCTAACTGGTCGCAGAATTAGTTTTTACGATCCGGCACCGTCTTCTATGGGTCAAATGGGAGGCTTTTCAAATATTTCTATGGGACGACAACCAGCTCCAAGCAACGCAGAATTTTCGGGTTCAACGCCCCACCCAACTCCCAACAGAAGTCCATCTGGAGCCACTTATCACCCTGACATGAGATCCATCCCTGGCACTGGGAATAGTCAACCACCCAATCCTTCTTCTTTCGAAACATATAGGGGAGCAGCGAAGGTACCCAAATGGAACATCTCGTTTAGTGGTTCTGGCGAAAATGATGATGTCACGGACTTCGTGTTCAGACTGGAGGCATTAGCTGCAAATGACCTCTTTCCATATGAGAGATTATTTAATGCCATCCCCAATTTTTTGAAAGGTACGGCGGAAGCGTGGTACTGGGTGCAGCGTCGTAAATACCCGAACTCATCCTGGGATGAATTCAAGGCTGCTTTAATAGGCCGATTCCGCAGTTACATCTCGGAAAGGGAAATCCGGAGAGCAATTGAGTCTCGAAAACAAGCCCCAAAGGAATCTTTTAGTAATTTTCTCTTGGATATGGAACGCTTAAATTGTCGTCTTCGTCGTCCTTTTCTCGAGAAGGAACTTATGGAAATCATAAGAGACAATATGGACCCCGCACTACAAAGTGCCACGGTTACAACTTCGTTCCGCTATGCTGAGGAACTTCGTGTAACATGTCAGAGATTGGAAAAACTCTGGAAATTTTCAGGGCATGACCCGAGATACCTAACAGTCGCATCTCGTGCCAAAAATTCCTCCTCGATTCATGCTTTAGAGCATGAAGATCCTTCTTCTGAGGAGCGGACTTATGATGTATGCGTCATAGATCGCAAAATGGCTGTAGATAAGATAAGTCATCAGCACACCATATGTTGGAATTGTCGCGACATTGGGCACCAATACCAAGATTGTGATAAGGGCTACCTCGGAGTCTTCTGTTACGGATGTGGTTGCCCAGGCTTTCTTAAGCCCAACTGCCCTACATGTCTCCGTTTATCGGAAAACCATCGGCCGAGCGCAATGAAATCTGGGGTCACGCGTTCGGCCCGAATTCATTTAAGCCCCAGCATCTCAACGGAGGAAGCAGCGACCAATACAGAACCAAGTCTTCATCGGTAGACTCTCTCACTACTAGTCAGCTCTGTGATAATTCTAATTTGATCACAGTAACCGTCCCATCGATGAATGTCCACGCTTTTGCCTGCTTCTCCCAGTTCAAAAATGCGTCAAGTGCACCTAAGCCGCGAATTAAGAGGCTCCTTCGCAGCGCTAACTATTTCCAGTGGAGGAAATTAGTACGTAAGACACGGGTGTCTACCATCATTTACGAGAGAGATGATCCAAGACCTTATATTATCGTCACTGTAGGCGGCAAGAATGTAAAAGGACTCCTTGATAGTGGAGCGTCTATTAGCATCCTCGGAGCGAATTCTTTAAAATTAGTAGCTGACGCTGGTCTGCAATACAAACCTTTCCACTCGCATGTACGCACCGCAGACGGCTCCAAAAACACTATCCTCGGATACATAGAAACATCTGTTGAGTATGAGGGACGACTTGAGACTATTAGATTACACCTTGTTCCCACTCTACAGCAAGAACTCTATTTAGGCATCGACTTTTGGAAGGCCTTTGGCTTCTCACCGAAAATTATCAGTTCCCTCGGAAACACTCCCAACACAAACTCAACACGCCACGAGCTAACGGAAGACCAAGAGAACCAGTTAGAGCAAGTAAGGTCTCAGTTCCCTTCTTTTACGAAAAACGGTCTAGGACGGACCTCGCTCTTGCAGCACCAAATAGACACAATCGGAAGCCAACCTATAAAGCAACGCCATTTTCCTGTCTCACCCGCGGTACAAAAACTTCTATACGAAGAACTAGACCGAATGATCGAAATGGATGTTATTGAGGAGAGCCAGAGCGCATGGAGCTCTCCGGTGGTCCTGGTAAAAAAATCAAATGGCAAGGCACGATTATGTCTCGACTCGCGCAGACTGAACTCTGTGACGAAGAAAGATGCTTATCCACTACCACTAATTGACGGTCTATTAGGACGATTATGCGAAACAAGATTCATAAGCAGCCTGGACCTCAAGGATGCATTTTGGCAAATTCCTCTGGCGGAGGATGCCAAAGAAAAGACAGCGTTCACCGTACCGGGAAGGCCTCTATACCAATTTAAGGTCATGCCGTTCGGTTTGTGCAATGCACCACAGACTATGTGTCGTCTCATGGACAAGGTCATTCCCCATCAGCTGCATGATAGAGTTTTTGTTTACCTGGACGACTTGTTGGTCACCTCAGTTACATATGAGGAGCACCTCATACTCTTGAGTGAAGTAGCAGCACTTCTAGAAAAAGCTAAATTAACCATAAATGTCGAAAAAAGCAAATTTGTTTTAAGGCAGATCAAATACCTCGGCTATGTAGTTGGTGAGGGAGGGCTTCGGACTGACCCAGATAAAGTGGCGGCAATTGAGAACTTTCCAGCACCTACCACCATCCGCCAAACGAGGAGGCTTTTGGGCATGGCGGGCTGGTATAGGCGCTTCATCTCAAATTATTCTGATGTGGCGTCCCCAATAACCAATTTGTTGAAAAAAGGCACGAAATTCTCGTGGACCCCGGAAGCTCAAACAGCGTTTGAACAACTGAAAACACTCCTTTCTTCAGCCCCTGTACTGGCGAATCCAGATTATTCGAAGCCCTTCTTCATTCGGTGCGATGCCAGTAAACAAGGCGTAGGAAGTGTGCTTTTTCAAAAGAGCCCAAACGAAGAGGAAAGACCAATAGCATATATGTCACAAAAGCTAAACCCGGCTCAAAAGAATTATAATATTACGGAGCTGGAGTGCTTGGCTGCAGTGCTCAGCATAAAGAAATTTCGTGCATATATCGAGGGTTTCGAGTTCACGATTCTCACCGACCACCAGAGTCTCAAATGGCTAATGTCTCAAAAGGACTTGACCGGAAGACTAGCACGGTGGAGCTTAAAACTTCAGCCTTTCGTTTTTCAAATCGAACACGTAAAAGGAACCTCAAATGTAGTACCTGATGCTCTTTCTCGGGCTTATGAGGAGACACCAGATGTCCTCATCTGCGAAATTAAGAAACTGAATTATAGTGTAGATTTAGAATCCAAAGAGTTCCAAGACCCCAAATATTTAGAGTGGAAGGACACCCTTATAAAAAACCCGGTAAAATTCCCAAACATGAAAGTATTGGAGCCACATATCTTCATCCACATCGAGCCATGCGAAACGTTTGACCTTTCGGATATACCAGCCTGGAAATTGTGGCTACCCAGCTCTTTAACACGCGATGCTATTCGTAAAGAGCACGAATCCTCCACGGCAGCACATGGCGGCATAAGAAAAACCCTAGCGCGCCTTCGGCGATACTTCTTTTGGCCAAGGATGCGGCAACAAGTACGAGAGTATGTTCTAACTTGCGATGTATGCAAGCAAACAAAATCGCCAAATGTGATCCAAAGACCTCTGATGGGTAAATTATACGAAGTAGTACGCCCGTGGCGGAAAATCTACATCGACTATATTGGTCCACTCCCCCGGTCCAAGCGAGGAAACACAGTAATATTGGTCCTCGTAGATCAATTCTCAAAATTTCCGCTAATCAAGGCTTTCCCTAATGCTAAGACCCACAGCCTCATAAAATTCCTCGAAGAAAGCGTTTTCCACCAGTATGGAGTGCCGGAGTCAATTCATACGGACAACGGCCCACAATTTATTGCGGGTGAATTTTCTAACCTTATGTACCGGTTTGGGATTATGCACACGCGTACCGCCGTGTATTCTCCCCAGTCTAACGCGTCTGAAAGAGTTAACAGGTCTATTGTTGCAGCAATTCGAACGTATGCTCGAGCAGATCACACCAAATGGGATGAACAATTGAGCGAGGTAGCTTGTGCTCTAAGGAATTCCTTTCGTGAGTCGATAAGGAATACTCCGTATTATACCCTTTATGGCTACAACATGATTCTACATGGCGATACTTATGCTCTATTGCGCAAAATCGATTCTCTGGCAGAGGGAGATGTTGAGACTCGTCCAGGTGATTTTAAAATGCCCCTGATACATGAACGAATAAAACAATTCCTCCAGCAAGCTTATGAGAAAAATGCCAGAACATACAATTTGCGTGGACGGCCGAAAAGCTTTCCGATAGGCCAGATAGTTTTCGTCCGTAATCATGTTCTGAGTAAGGCCGTAAATAAATTTTCCGCTAAACTCGCTGACAAATATATTAAATGCAAGATTAGGAAGAAAATCGGGTCAGTTAATTATGAAATCGAAGATCTAAAAGGGAAATTCTTAGGCGTCTTCCACGCAAACGATATACGGAACTAATATACTTACCTCTCTCTCGGTAGCCCCAATAAGGCATCCGGCCGGACTAACCGGTAAACTACAGGGTACCAGCAACTTTCGAGAGCGCGCCGCCTAGGATTTTATGCGTCTGGCGGTGGGTACACCTCCTTAAAAAAAAAAAAAAAAAAACAGTCTAACTAATAAGAGTGGCTCACTCTAATTATAAATCATTTCTGGACAGTCGGTAGAGCATGAGACTCTTATTCTCAGGGTGTGAGACGTCCCCACGTTGGAAAACCCCTTACAATACACAAGATGCCTAGTCTAGCCCATACAACCTGTAACCGTATCGTACGTAGTAAACCGTACTTTATAGATGAGAAAATAGTAGTGACCGGGTTAATCAACATGGTCTTCAGCATGAATCTAGCTAAGCAATATTCAAGCTGTGGTGTAACGGTCAAGCATAATAGAAAGAAGAAAAAATTAAAAATTAAAGAGAAACATAGAATGCTTCGCTCCTCACTTCATGAAATTCTAGAGTATATAAGCAGTCAATTATTTTTAAATGGATATCAAGTTTGAATCTACAACAAAAATAGTGAATAAATATCGATTACAAATAAAATCGACTTATATCCCGTCCCTTAGTTAAAATCGGCATCTCACTGCATAGCAATTTTTTTTGTACCTACGGCAACACTAGTCATGTCAGCAATCGCACGTCATTCGACAGTACACATCGAAGCTCGATCAACGCGCGCTACCATCAAGAAACATCGCACGCTGAGCTAAGTATCACTGTAGTGCATGACAGCGAAGTATCCCTGGCTACACGTTCTATACCAACAGACCGCCTAGTCGCACGAGGGTGCTATATGTATTGTGTATATGTTCCCCGGCACACAGAAGACAAAATATGCCGCCCACTGGAACACCTGTTGTCAAATTGATGCGAAGCAAATAGTGATGTCGACGCTCGCGTCAACGTTTGAACGAATAATACTCCTACGTGCACGTATTCCTTTTGCTTGGTTCATTATAACAAATCCATACTACTGGTGTGAGTGGTCTGATATTATGTATTCCTGGGAACATTGTCTCTAAAATTCGCATGTAGTTTCCTTTTTTTACGAGCGAGTGTTAAGCCATTAGTTTCGTGGGAATTCGTGTCACTGTATTGAGGCATTTTGGTATGCAAAGCAAGAAACGGTGCGATGGCACACAGTTACTGAGAAGCTATTTCCCGGTCATTTCTATTCTGACACCAGGTGAAGAGTATCGTGTGCTTCGAAAAAACACCAGAAGAATATCTTAAATTATAGTGCAATCGGATCCAGATAATACTCGTGGACCGGTGAACCGCACGCAATTGCTCCTGGAGGATAACCTTCTCGTTTAGAGATTTATACCAAGTTGTTGCTCCCCAGCAGTCTCCAATTTAATTACAGCATAAGTTTTGTGCCTATTGGGAGTCCTAGAAGGAATCTTTATTCCAGTTAAACTTGAGTTACCAGTTAACGCCTAATAAAGGCTGCATAAATCAAATAAAAGAGATAACCTCTTTGTTTCTGGATAACCCACTAAAAATAGAGGTTAGATTTTCAACACTCCGACGAACTAAGACCTGGTGCAGGCCAGTACCCTGAAAAGGAGGAAAAAAAAATTGGAAAAGGAAGAAAAAAAATTGAAGCAGAATTCATACATAGGCGTTAGTTTTACAATAACTGGATAGTCCAGCGGTACCTAATCCCGTTGCACCACGTTGTACAATACGAAAACTAAGTAACATGAAATGGTCCACTTTGAAACGTCAATTACTAATTGTTCAATAGCGTACCGGCAGTTTTTTCTTTTGTGTTTGTTATTCGAACGGCTGGATAACAGTAGGCGATTTGTTAATGGAATTTCTTTTATAAATAGTGAATTACAGTATAAAAACACGATCCAACGGATGAAGCTTCACCCGTCGGGGGAATAAGGGAATTAAAAATAGTAAGTACCTTTTTTGTTTAATTTTGATTACAATTTATATTAGCTATTTGTTTGAACGATAACTGCGTACGGCCTCACTATCCAGTCGTCGACCAGAAAAGTAAACCTGTGCGCGTCATTGGTTGAACTCAGACTATATATATATATATATATATAGGCATATATATATACAAACAATATTATGTTGATAGCATCATGGGTGCAATTTCACACTAGTGAAGGAATTCTTTTTTTTTGTTTTTATATAAAAATTAAAATATAAAATAATATAAATATATTTAGGCGACATAGATTTCATATTGTTAGAGATCGCGACAAAATTCAGTACTTTATACAAATACTGCTTGCATACATATTTACATATAGGTATCTGAATATTGAAATTAATATTATTAAGTATATTTTATTAAAGACATGCACAGGAGATTAGACATATACTAAGCGTTACGTAGTTCATGAAACCTATGAATTTATTTTTACTGAATTTAATAGATACTTAGTAATTGAATCCTAGTCTTGGGCTTCTCACATTTGTAAAAAAATCAGTGCTTGCATTGTCTTTCCTTGTTCGCTCTATACTTGCTAAAGCCTCCCGTAGGGGTTTCTGCGAATAGAATCACCCTCCTCCCCCTTGTATATTATTTGGTCGTGAATTTTAATATTAGAAAAAAAAAGGAGGAGGAGGAAATTTTCTGTTAGTTTTACTGAGTAACTTGTAAGTTAAATCATAATTAGCAAACCAAAATACCAGAAATAATGATTACATAATTTAGTACTTTGAATTTATAAAATCGATGCATAAGATAATAAAACTATTCAAGTGTCATATTGAATTTTGTTAGGATGGTTTGTTGCTAAAGGGGAGAATGTCTGGCTGTTCTCCATATAGGTAGAGATTGGATGGAGGAGGCTATTACTTGAGGCTGAAGTATCCATGTTGACTTTGCTGACTACGGCAATTCCAGGAGGGGGCACATAGATTCTCGGTTTATTTACTTTATTTTTTTTCTTACTTTATTTTTTTCCCTCTTAAGTTAACTCCCCCTTCCCCCCTCTTCACCAGCACACGGGAAGCTTGACGTTTACTAGGAAAAATCCAATACCCATCCCAACCCTGAGCTCGAGCTGGCAAATTGTGCTGGTCCTAGTCACATCGCAGCTTCCGCCTACCTGATGAGACCTAACCTTGGCAAGTGAGGTTATCGACTAGCTCAGATAGGCTTTGTAACCACCATCGCGAAATCGGGTGGTGTAGACGCGAGTCAGAAGTTACAAAATGGCGCCCAACATTTTTAGGCTTTACGAATCATAGGTATATATAGTCCACCCTCTTTACACCCTCTTAAGTCTTACTGGATAGTAGATGATTCTATTCATTAAATTACAATAGCTTCAAGATCATGATCGCATTCGAGCAACGCTTATGGTACATATGTCACATCCGCTTGATATCGAACATTAATTAATTTCGTTTCGCAGATGTTCGATGGAATTGGACCATTAATAAGCAGCTCCAATACGAGCGCGTACGGGTAGAATGAATAGCTCTCTCAAACCTGGCAAGTGGAAGTGGACGTGGGTGGCAATATCTGTCACCTTCTCCTCATTTTACAGGAGTGATCGACGTGTTATTCTGACGAACGCTACCCTGGCCGATTTAACCCCCCTCTTCGGCCAATGCAATACGTTTTATCCAATAATAATTGTCCCTGCTACTTTTCCATTTGTTTTTTTGTTTGTTTTTGTGCCCCCTTATAAATTCAGCGTCAAGTAGTGACAATCTCCTGAAAGTTGAACAAACCCTTAGCAATTGGTGAACAGCCAGACAACTAAAGACACTTATAGATTATTAAAATTATTTTTGTTGAATCATTACCTTTATGGATATTTAGTGTGGTCGTTAATCCTTTTCATTAATTTAATCGAGACACGGTAGTTAGTAGGTTACTCAATTTGAACTATAAATATTGTGGTTTATTTTCGCCGCGTTTTTTTTCCTTTCTCCCTCACTTAATGAGTTCTCGTTCAGCTTAAAGGAAATTATTTTAGGTTTTAGTTTTAATAAATTAGTGGGACTTCCAAATAGCTCCAAAGGGGAGCATAGTTTTTTTTCTGTAACGTACAACTCCCCTATCTTGATGGATCCATCATTGTTGAGCGACGATGAGAGGGCCATTGAGTTTAAGGTGAGGGAACTAGACCCAGATAGTGAATCCGCTTTGAACACTCTAAAGGAACAAATGAACTGGGAAGCTCTTTTCCCTAAAAAAGACCATCTAAATTACATGACCCCAAACAGCCTGCACGCGACTTAGAAACGTGTAAGGGCAAAGTAACCGAATTAGTCGAGCAAGTCAAGTCAGTCAGCGATGACATCTCCTATGAGTTATACCAAACCTTGAAGGCAAAGCTTTGTCACTATTCTTGTAGTTTAGAACGAATGATCGACTCCTCCCCCACATACGCTCATCAAGCACGCGAAGAACTCGATAGGCTTGGTCAGGCAGTTTCGAAATTCACTGACATACAATCCCCGGTACTACCCGCACTCGAACAAGGTCTTACCATTCAGGATCCACCTCATAGCTCCTCCAGTACTCCGAATCCCCAGCCCAATAAAACTAAAGACTCCGGAAGCCTTTTGACAACCCTAACTGGTCGCAGAATTAGTTTTTACGATCCGGCACCGTCTTCTATGGGATTTTCGGGTTCAACGCCCCACCCAACTCCCAACAGAAGTCCATCTGGAGCCACTTATCACCCTGACATGAGATCCATCCCTGGCACTGGGAATAGTCAACCACCCAATCCTTCTTCTTTCGAAACATATAGGGGAGCAGCGAAGGTACCCAAATGGAACATCTCGTTTAGTGGCTCTGGCGAAAATGATGATGTCACGGACTTCGTGTTCAGACTGGAGGCATTAGCTGCAAATGACCTCTTTCCATATGAGAGATTATTTAATGCCATCCCCAATTTTTTGAAAGGTACGGCGGAAGCGTGGTACTGGGTGCAGCGTCGTAAATACCCGAACTCATCCTGGGATGAATTCAAGGCTGCTTTAATAGGCCGATTCCGCAGTTACATCTCGGAAAGGGAAATCCGTAGAGCAATTGAGTCTCGAAAACAAGCCCCAAAGGAATCTTTTAGTAATTTTCTCTTGGATATGGAACGCTTAAATTGTCGTCTTCGTCGTCCTTTTCTCGAGAAGGAACTTATGGAAATCATAAGAGACAATATGGACCCCGCACTACAAAGTACCACTGTTACAACTTCGTTCCGCTATGCTGAGGAAGTTCGTGTAACATGTCAGAGATTGGAAAAACTCTGGAAATTTTCAGGGCATGACCCGAGATACCTAACAGTCGCATCTCGTGCCAAAAATTCCTCCTCGATTCATGCTTTAGAGCATGAAGATCCTTCTTCTGAGGAGCGGACTTATGATGTATGCGTCATAGATCGCAAAATGGCTGTAGATAAGATAAGTCATCAGCACACCATATGTTGGAATTGTCGCGACATTGGGCACCGATACCAAGATTGTGATAAGGGCTACCTCGGAGTCTTCTGTTACGGATGTGGTTGCCCAGGCTTTCTTAAGCCCAACTGCCCTACATGTCTCCGTTTATCGGAAAACCATCGGCCGAGCGCAATGAAATCTGGGGTCACGCGTTCGGCCCGAATTCATTTAAGCCCCAGCATCTCAACGGAGGAAGCAGCGACCAATACAGAACCAAGTCTTCATCGGTAGACTCTCTCACTACTAGTCAGCTCTGTGATAATTCTAATTTGATCACAGTAACCGTCCCATCGATGAATGTCCACGCTTTTGCCTGCTTCTCCCAGTTCAAAAATGCGTCAAGTGCACCTAAGCCGCGAATTAAGAGGCTCCTTCGCAGCGCTAACTATTTCCAGTGGAGGAAATTAGTACGTAAGACACGGGTGTCTACCATCATTTACGAGAGAGATGATCCAAGACCTTATATTATCGTCACTGTAGGCGGCAAGAATGTAAAAGGACTCCTTGATAGTGGAGCGTCTATTAGCATCCTCGGAGCGAATTCTTTAAAATTAGTAGCTGACGCTGGTCTGCAATACAAACCTTTCCACTCGCATGTACGCACCGCAGACGGCTCCAAAAACACTATCCTCGGATACATAGAAACATCTGTTGAGTATGAGGGACGAGTTGAGACTATTAGATTACACCTTGTTCCCACTCTACAGCAAGAACTCTATTTAGGCATCGACTTTTGGAAGGCCTTTGGCTTCTCACCGAAAATTATCAGTTCCCTCGGAAACACTCCCAACACAAACTCAACACGCCACGAGCTAACGGAAGACCAAGAGAACCAGTTAGAGCAAGTAAGGTCTCAGTTCCCTTCTTTTACGAAAAACGGTCTAGGACGGACCTCGCTCTTGCAGCACCAAATAGACACAATCGGAAGCCAACCTATAAAGCAACGCCATTTTCCTGTCTCACCCGCGGTACAAAAACTTCTATACGAAGAACTAGACCGAATGATCGAAATGGATGTTATTGAGGAGAGCCAGAGCGCATGGAGCTCTCCGGTGGTCCTGGTAAAAAAATCAAATGGCAAAGCACGATTATGTCTCGACTCGCGCAGACTGAACTCTGTGACGAAGAAAGATGCTTATCCACTACCACTAATTGACGGTCTATTAGGACGATTATGCGAAACAAGATTCATAAGCAGCCTGGACCTCAAGGACGCATTTTGGCAAATTCCTCTGGCGGAGGATGCCAAAGAAAAGACAGCGTTCACCGTACCGGGAAGGCCTCTATACCAATTTAAGGTCATGCCGTTCGGTTTGTGCAATGCACCACAGACTATGTGTCGTCTCATGGACAAGGTCATTCCCCATCAGCTGCATGATAGAGTTTTTGTTTACCTGGACGACTTGTTGGTCACCTCAGTTACATATGAGGAGCACCTCATACTCTTGAGTGAAGTAGCAGCACTTCTAGAAAAAGCTAAATTAACCATAAATGTCGAAAAAAGCAAATTTGTTTTAAGGCAGATCAAATTCCTCGGCTATGTAGTTGGTGAGGGAGGGCTTCGGACTGACCCAGATAAAGTGGCGGCAATTGAGAACTTTCCAGCACCTACCACCATCCGCCAAACGAGGAGGCTTTTGGGAATGGCGGGCTGGTATAGGCGCTTCATCTCAAATTATTCTGATGTGGCGTCCCCAATAACCAATTTGTTGAAAAAAGGCACGAAATTCTCGTGGACCCCGGAAGCTCAAACAGCGTTTGAACAACTGAAAACACTCCTTTCTTCAGCCCCTGTACTGGCGAATCCAGATTATTCGAAGCCCTTCTTCATTCGGTGCGATGCCAGTAAACAAGGCGTAGGAAGTGTGCTTTTTCAAAAGAGCCCAAACGAAGAGGAAAGACCAATAGCATATATGTCACAAAAGCTAAACCCGGCTCAAAAGAATTATAATATTACGGAGCTGGAGTGCTTGGCTGCAGTGCTCAGCATAAAGAAATTTCGTGCATATATCGAGGGTTTCGAGTTCACGATTCTCACCGACCACCAGAGTCTCAAATGGCTAATGTCTCAAAAGGACTTGACTGGAAGACTAGCACGGTGGAGCTTAAAACTTCAGTCTTTCGTTTTTCAAATCGAACACGTAAAAGGAACCTCAAATGTAGTACCTGATGCTCTTTCTCGGGCTTATGAGGAGACACCAGATGTCCTCATCTGCGAAATTAAGAAACTGAATTATAGTGTAGATTTAGAATCCAAAGAGTTCCAAGACCCCAAATATTTAGAGTGGAAGGACACCCTTATAAAAAACCCGGTAAAATTCCCAAACATGAAAGTATTGGAGCCACATATCTTCATCCACATCGAGCCATGCGAAACGTTTGACCTTTCGGATATACCAGCCTGGAAATTGTGGCTACCCAGCTCTTTAACACGCGATGCTATTCGTAAAGAGCACGAATCCTCCACGGCAGCACATGGCGGCATAAGAAAAACCCTAGAGCGCCTTCGGCGATACTTCTTTTGGCCAAGGATGCGGCAACAAGTACGAGAGTATGTTCTAACTTGCGATGTATGCAAGCAAACAAAATCGCCAAATGTGATCCAAAGACCTCTGATGGGTAAATTATACGAAGTAGTACGCCCGTGGCGGAAAATCTACATCGACTATATTGGTCCACTCCCCCGGTCCAAGCGAGGAAACACAGTAATATTGGTCCTCGTAGATCAATTCTCAAAATTTCCGCTAATCAAGGCTTTCCCTAATGCTAAGACCCACAGCCTCATAAAATTCCTCGAAGAAAGCGTTTTCCACCAGTATGGAGTGCCGGAGTCAATTCATACGGACAACGGCCCACAATTTATTGCGGGTGAATTTTCTAACCTTATGTACCGGTTTGGGATTATGCACACGCGTACCGCCGTGTATTCTCCCCAGTCTAACGCGTCTGAAAGAGTTAACAGGTCTATTGTTGCAGCAATTCGAACGTATGCTCGAGCAGATCACACCAAATGGGATGAACAATTGAGCGAGGTAGCTTGTGCTCTAAGGAATTCCTTTCGTGAGTCGATAAGGAATACTCCGTATTATACCCTTTATGGCTACAACATGATTCTACATGGCGGTACTTATGCTCTATTGCGCAAAATCGATTCTCTGGCAGAGGGAGATGTTGAGACTCGTCCAGGTGATTTTAAAATGCCCCTGATACATGAACGAATAAAACAATTCCTCCAGCAAGCTTATGAGAAAAATGCCAGAACATACAATTTGCGTGGACGGCCGAAAAGCTTTCCGATAGGCCAGATAGTTTTCGTCCGTAATCATGTTCTGAGTAAGGCCGTAAATAAATTTTCCGCTAAACTCGCTGACAAATATATTAAATGCAAGATTAGGAAGAAAATCGGGTCAGTTAATTATGAAATCGAAGATCTAAAAGGGAAATTCTTAGGCGTCTTCCACGCAAACGATATACGGAACTAATATACTTACCTCTCTCTCGGTAGCCCCAATAAGGCATCCGGCCGGACTAACCGGTAAACTACAGGGTACCAGCAACTTTCGAGAGCGCGCCGCCTAGGATTTTATGCGTCTGGCGGTGGGTACACCTCCTTAAAAAAAAAAAAAAAAAACAGTCTAACTAATAAGAGTGGCTCACTCTAATTATAAATCATTTCTGGACAGTCGGTAGAGCATGAGACTCTTATTCTCAGGGTGTGAGACGTCCCCACGTTGGAAAACCCCTTACAATACACAAGATGCCTAGTCTAGCCCATACAACCTGTAACCGTATCGTACGTAGTAAACCGTACTTTATAGATGAGAAAATAGTAGTGACCGGGTTAATCAACATGGTCTTCAGCATGAATCTAGCTCAGCTAAGCAATATTCAAGCTGTGGTGTAACGGTCAAGCATAATAGAAAGAAGAAAAAATTAAAAATTAAAGAGAAATATAGAATGCTTCGCTCCTCACTTCATGAAATTCTAGAGTATATAAGCAGTCAATTATTTTTAAATGGATATCAAGTTTGAATCTACAACAAAAATAGTGAATAAATATCGATTACAAATAAAATCGACTTATATCCCGTCCCTTAGTTAAAATCGGCATCTCACTGCATAGCAATTTTTTTTTGTACCTACGGCAACACTAGTCATGTCAGCAATCGCACGTCATTCGACAGTACACATCGAAGCTCGATCAACGCGCGCTACCATCAAGAAACATCGCACGCTGAGCTAAGTATCACTGTAGTGCATGACAGCGAAGTATCCCTGGCTACACGTTCTATACCAACAGACCGCCTAGTCGCACGAGGGTGCTATATGTATTGTGTATATGTTCCCCGGCACACAGAAGACAAAATATGCCGCCCACTGGAACACCTGTTGTCAAATTGATGCGAAGCAAATAGTGATGTCGACGCTCGCGTCAACTTTTGAACGAATAATACTCCTACGTGCACGTATTCCTTTTGCTTGGTTCATTATAACAGATCCATACTACTGGTGTGAGTGGTCTGATATTATGTATTCCTGGGAACATTGTCTCTAAAATTCGCATGTAGTTTCCTTTTTTTACGAGCGAGTATTAAGCCATTAGTTTCGTGGGAATTCGTGTCACTGTATTGAGGCATTTTGGTATGCAAAGCAAGAAACGGTGCGATGGCACACAATTACTGAGAAGCTATTTCCCGGTCATTTCTATTCTGACACCAGGTGAAGAGTATCGTGTGCTTCGAAAAAACACCAGAAGAATATCTTAAATTATTTGCATTCCAAGCAACCAAAATTATAATTATAGTGCAATCGGATCCAGATAATACTCGTGGACCGGTGAACCGCACGCAATTGCTCCTGGAGGATAACCTTCTCGTTTAGAGATTTATACCAAGTTGTTGCTCCCCAGCAGTCTCCAATTTAATTACAGCATAAGTTTTGTGCCTATTGGGAGTCCTAGAAGGAATCTTTATTCCAGTTAAACTTGAGTTACCAGTTAACGCCTAATAAAGGCTGCATAAATCAAATAAAAGAGATAACCTCTTTGTTTCTGGATAACCCACTAAAAATAGAGGTTAGATTTTCAACACTCCGACGAACTAAGACCTGGTGCAGGCCAGTACCCTGAAAAGGAGGAAAAAAAAAATTGGAAAAGGAAGAAAAAAAATTGAAGCAGAATTCATACATAGGCGTTAGTTTTACAATAACTGGATAGTCCAGCGGTACCTAATCCCGTTGCACCACGTTGTACAATACGAAAACTAAGTAACATGAAATGGTCCACTTTGAAACGTCAATTACTAATTGTTCAATAGCGTACCGGCAGTTTTTTCTTTTGTGTTTGTTATTCGAACGGCTGGATAACAGTAGGCGATTTGTTAATGGAATTTCTTTTATAAATAGTGAATTACAGTATAAAAACACGATCCAACGGATGAAGCTTCACCCGTCGGGGGAATAAGGGAATTAAAAATAGTAAGTACCTTTTTTGTTTAATTTTGATTACAATTTATATTAGCTATTTGTTTGAACGATAACTGCGTACGGCCTCACTATCCAGTCGTCGACCAGAAAAGTAAACCTGTGCGCGTCATTGGTTGAACTCAGACTATATATATATATATATATAGGCATATATATATACAAACAATATTATGTTGATAGCATCATGGGTGCAATTTCACACTAGTGAAGGAATTCTTTTTTTTGTTTTTATATAAAAATTAAAATATAAAATAATATAAATATATTTAGGCGACATAGATTTCATATTGTTAGAGATCGCGACAAAATTCAGTACTTTATACAAATACTGCTTGCATACATATTTACATATAGGTATCTGAATATTGAAATTAATATTATTAAGTATATTTTATTAAAGACATGCACAGGAGATTAGACATATACTAAGCGTTACGTAGTTCATGAAACCTATGAATTTATTTTTACTGAATTTAATAGATACTTAGTAATTGAATCCTAGTCTTGGGCTTCTCACATTTGTAAAAAAATCAGTGCTTGCATTGTCTTTCCTTGTTCGCTCTATACTTGCTAAAGCCTCCCGTAGGGGTTTCTGCGAATAGAATCACCCTCCTCCCCCTTGTATATTATTTGGTCGTGAATTTTAATATTAGAAAAAAAAAGGAGGAGGAGGAAATTTTCTGTTAGTTTTACTGAGTAACTTGTAAGTTAAATCATAATTAGCAAACCAAAATACCAGAAATAATGATTACATAATTTAGTACTTTGAATTTATAAAATCGATGCATAAGATAATAAAACTATTCAAGTGTCATATTGAATTTTGTTAGGATGGTTTGTTGCTAAAGGGGAGAATGTCTGGCTGTTCTCCATATAGGTAGAGATTGGATGGAGGAGGCTATTACTTGAGGCTGAAGTATCCATGTTGACTTTGCTGACTACGGCAATTCCAGGAGGGGGCACATAGATTCTCGGTTTATTTACTTTATTTTTTTTCTTACTTTTTTTTCCCCCTCTTAAGTTAACTCCCCCTTCCCCCCTCTTCACCAGCACACGGGAAGCTTGACGTTTACTAGGAAAAATCCAATACCCATCCCAACCCTGAGCTCGAGCTGGCAAATTGTGCTGGTCCTAGTCACATCGCAGCTTCCGCCTACCTGATGAGACCTAACCTTGGCAAGTGAGGTTATCGACTAGCTCAGATAGGCTTTGTAACCACCATCCCGAAATCGGGTGGTGTAGACGCGAGTCAGAAGTTACAAAATGACGCCCAACATTTTTAGGCTTTACGAATCATAGGTATATATAGTCCACCCTCTTTACACCCTCTTAAGTCTTACTGGATAGTAGATGATTCTATTCATTAAATTACAATAGCTTCAAGATCATGATCGCATTCGAGCAACGCTTATGGTACATATGTCACATCCGCTTGATATCGAACATTAATTAATTTCGTTTCGCAGATGTTCGATGGAATTGGACCATTAATAAGCAGCTCCAATACGAGCGCGTACGGGTAGAATGAATAGCTCTCTCAAACCTGACAAGTGGAAGTGGACGTGGGTGGCAATATCTGTCACCTTCTCCTCATTTTACAGGAGTGATCGACGTGTTATTCTGACGAACGCTACCCTGGCCGATTTAACCCCCCTCTTCGGCCAATGCAATACGTTTTATCCAATAATAATTGTCCCTGCTACTTTTCCATTTGTTTTTTTGTTTGTTTTTATGCCCCCTTATAAATTCAGCGTCAAGTAGTGACAATCTCCTGAAAGTTGAACAAACCCTTAGCAATTGGTGAACAGCCAGACAACTAAAGACACTTATAGATTATTAAAATTATTTTTGTTGAATCATTATGGATATTTAGTGTGGTCGTTAATCCTTTTCATTAATTTAATCGAGACACGGTAGTTAGTAGGTTACTCAATTTGAACTATAAATATTGTGGTTTATTTTCGCCGCGTTTTTTTTCCTTTCTCCCTCACTTAATGAGTTCTCGTTCAGCTTAAAGGAAATTATTTTAGATTTTAGTTTTAATAAATTAGTGGGACTTCCAAATAGCTCCAAAGAGGAGCATAGTTTTTTTTTTCTGTAACGTACAACTCTCCTATCTTGATGGATCCATCATTGTTGAGCGACGATGAGAGGGCCATTGAGTTTAAGGTGAGGGAACTAGACCCAGATAGTGAATCCGCTTTGAACACTCTAAAGGAACAAATGAACTGGGAAGCTCTTTTCCCTAAAAAAAGACCATCTAAATTACATGACCCCAAACAGCCTGCACGCGACTTAGAAACGTGTAAGGGCAAAGTAACCGAATTAGTCGAGCAAGTCAAGTCAGTCAGCGATGACATCTCCTATGAGTTATACCAAACCTTGAAGGCAAAGCTTTGTCACTATTCTTGTCGTTTAGAATGACTGATCGACTCCTCCCCCACATACGCTCATCAAGCACGCGAAGAACTCGATAGGCTTGGTCAGGCAGTTTCGAAATTCACTGACATACAATCCCCGGTACTACCCGCACTCGAACAAGGTCTTACCATTCAGGTTCCACCTCATAGCTCCTCCAGTACTCCGAATCCCCAGCCCAATAAAACTAAAGACTCCGGAAGCCTTTTGACAACCCTAACTGGTCGCAGAATTAGTTTTTACGATCCGGCACCGTCTTCTATGGGATTTTCGGGTTCAACGCCCCACCCAACTCCCAACAGAAGTCCATCTGGAGCCACTTATCACCCTGACATGAGATCCATCCCTGGCACTGGGAATAGTCAACCACCCAATCCTTCTTCTTTCGAAACATATAGGGGAGCAGCGAAGGTACCCAAATGGAACATCTCGTTTAGTGGCTCTGGCGAAAATGATGATGTCACGGACTTCGTGTTCAGACTGGAGGCATTAGCTGCAAATGACCTCTTTCCATATGAGAGATTATTTAATGCCATCCCCAATTTTTTGAAAGGTACGGCGGAAGCGTGGTACTGGGTGCAGCGTCGTAAATACCCGAACTCATCCTGGGATGAATTCAAGGCTGCTTTAATAGGCCGATTCCGCAGTTACATCTCGGAAAGGGAAATCCGTAGAGCAATTGAGTCTCGAAAACAAGCCCCAAAGGAATCTTTTAGTAATTTTCTCTTGGATATGGAACGCTTAAATTGTCGTCTTCGTCGTCCTTTTCTCGAGAAGGAACTTATGGAAATCATAAGAGACAATATGGACCCCGCACTACAAAGTACCACTGTTACAACTTCGTTCCGCTATGCTGAGGAAGTTCGTGTAACATGTCAGAGATTGGAAAAACTCTGGAAATTTTCAGGGCATGACCCGAGATACCTAACAGTCGCATCTCGTGCCAAAAATTCCTCCTCGATTCATGCTTTAGAGCATGAAGATCCTTCTTCTGAGGAGCGGACTTATGATGTATGCGTCATAGATCGCAAAATGGCTGTAGATAAGATAAGTCATCAGCACACCATATGTTGGAATTGTCGCGACATTGGGCACCGATACCAAGATTGTGATAAGGGCTACCTCGGAGTCTTCTGTTACGGATGTGGTTGCCCAGGCTTTCTTAAGCCCAACTGCCCTACATGTCTCCGTTTATCGGAAAACCATCGGCCGAGCGCAATGAAATCTGGGGTCACGCGTTCGGCCCGAATTCATTTAAGCCCCAGCATCTCAACGGAGGAAGCAGCGACCAATACAGAACCAAGTCTTCATCGGTAGACTCTCTCACTACTAGTCAGCTCTGTGATAATTCTAATTTGATCACAGTAACCGTCCCATCGATGAATGTCCACGCTTTTGCCTGCTTCTCCCAGTTCAAAAATGCGTCAAGTGCACCTAAGCCGCGAATTAAGAGGCTCCTTCGCAGCGCTAACTATTTCCAGTGGAGGAAATTAGTACGTAAGACACGGGTGTCTACCATCATTTACGAGAGAGATGATCCAAGACCTTATATTATCGTCACTGTAGGCGGCAAGAATGTAAAAGGACTCCTTGATAGTGGAGCGTCTATTAGCATCCTCGGAGCGAATTCTTTAAAATTAGTAGCTGACGCTGGTCTGCAATACAAACCTTTCCACTCGCATGTACGCACCGCAGACGGCTCCAAAAACACTATCCTCGGATACATAGAAACATCTGTTGAGTATGAGGGACGAGTTGAGACTATTAGATTACACCTTGTTCCCACTCTACAGCAAGAACTCTATTTAGGCATCGACTTTTGGAAGGCCTTTGGCTTCTCACCGAAAATTATCAGTTCCCTCGGAAACACTCCCAACACAAACTCAACACGCCACGAGCTAACGGAAGACCAAGAGAACCAGTTAGAGCAAGTAAGGTCTCAGTTCCCTTCTTTTACGAAAAACGGTCTAGGACGGACCTCGCTCTTGCAGCACCAAATAGACACAATCGGAAGCCAACCTATAAAGCAACGCCATTTTCCTGTCTCACCCGCGGTACAAAAACTTCTATACGAAGAACTAGACCGAATGATCGAAATGGATGTTATTGAGGAGAGCCAGAGCGCATGGAGCTCTCCGGTGGTCCTGGTAAAAAAATCAAATGGCAAAGCACGATTATGTCTCGACTCGCGCAGACTGAACTCTGTGACGAAGAAAGATGCTTATCCACTACCACTAATTGACGGTCTATTAGGACGATTATGCGAAACAAGATTCATAAGCAGCCTGGACCTCAAGGACGCATTTTGGCAAATTCCTCTGGCGGAGGATGCCAAAGAAAAGACAGCGTTCACCGTACCGGGAAGGCCTCTATACCAATTTAAGGTCATGCCGTTCGGTTTGTGCAATGCACCACAGACTATGTGTCGTCTCATGGACAAGGTCATTCCCCATCAGCTGCATGATAGAGTTTTTGTTTACCTGGACGACTTGTTGGTCACCTCAGTTACATATGAGGAGCACCTCATACTCTTGAGTGAAGTAGCAGCACTTCTAGAAAAAGCTAAATTAACCATAAATGTCGAAAAAAGCAAATTTGTTTTAAGGCAGATCAAATTCCTCGGCTATGTAGTTGGTGAGGGAGGGCTTCGGACTGACCCAGATAAAGTGGCGGCAATTGAGAACTTTCCAGCACCTACCACCATCCGCCAAACGAGGAGGCTTTTGGGAATGGCGGGCTGGTATAGGCGCTTCATCTCAAATTATTCTGATGTGGCGTCCCCAATAACCAATTTGTTGAAAAAAGGCACGAAATCTCGTGGACCCCGGAAGCTCAAACAGCGTTTGAACAACTGAAAACACTCCTTTCTTCAGCCCCTGTACTGGCGAATCCAGATTATTCGAAGCCCTTCTTCATTCGGTGCGATGCCAGTAAACAAGGCGTAGGAAGTGTGCTTTTTCAAAAGAGCCCAAACGAAGAGGAAAGACCAATAGCATATATGTCACAAAAGCTAAACCCGGCTCAAAAGAATTATAATATTACGGAGCTGGAGTGCTTGGCTGCAGTGCTCAGCATAAAGAAATTTCGTGCATATATCGAGGGTTTCGAGTTCACGATTCTCACCGACCACCAGAGTCTCAAATGGCTAATGTCTCAAAAGGACTTGACTGGAAGACTAGCACGGTGGAGCTTAAAACTTCAGTCTTTCGTTTTTCAAATCGAACACGTAAAAGGAACCTCAAATGTAGTACCTGATGCTCTTTCTCGGGCTTATGAGGAGACACCAGATGTCCTCATCTGCGAAATTAAGAAACTGAATTATAGTGTAGATTTAGAATCCAAAGAGTTCCAAGACCCCAAATATTTAGAGTGGAAGGACACCCTTATAAAAAACCCGGTAAAATTCCCAAACATGAAAGTATTGGAGCCACATATCTTCATCCACATCGAGCCATGCGAAACGTTTGACCTTTCGGATATACCAGCCTGGAAATTGTGGCTACCCAGCTCTTTAACACGCGATGCTATTCGTAAAGAGCACGAATCCTCCACGGCAGCACATGGCGGCATAAGAAAAACCCTAGAGCGCCTTCGGCGATACTTCTTTTGGCCAAGGATGCGGCAACAAGTACGAGAGTATGTTCTAACTTGCGATGTATGCAAGCAAACAAAATCGCCAAATGTGATCCAAAGACCTCTGATGGGTAAATTATACGAAGTAGTACGCCCGTGGCGGAAAATCTACATCGACTATATTGGTCCACTCCCCCGGTCCAAGCGAGGAAACACAGTAATATTGGTCCTCGTAGATCAATTCTCAAAATTTCCGCTAATCAAGGCTTTCCCTAATGCTAAGACCCACAGCCTCATAAAATTCCTCGAAGAAAGCGTTTTCCACCAGTATGGAGTGCCGGAGTCAATTCATACGGACAACGGCCCACAATTTATTGCGGGTGAATTTTCTAACCTTATGTACCGGTTTGGGATTATGCACACGCGTACCGCCGTGTATTCTCCCCAGTCTAACGCGTCTGAAAGAGTTAACAGGTCTATTGTTGCAGCAATTCGAACGTATGCTCGAGCAGATCACACCAAATGGGATGAACAATTGAGCGAGGTAGCTTGTGCTCTAAGGAATTCCTTTCGTGAGTCGATAAGGAATACTCCGTATTATACCCTTTATGGCTACAACATGATTCTACATGGCGGTACTTATGCTCTATTGCGCAAAATCGATTCTCTGGCAGAGGGAGATGTTGAGACTCGTCCAGGTGATTTTAAAATGCCCCTGATACATGAACGAATAAAACAATTCCTCCAGCAAGCTTATGAGAAAAATGCCAGAACATACAATTTGCGTGGACGGCCGAAAAGCTTTCCGATAGGCCAGATAGTTTTCGTCCGTAATCATGTTCTGAGTAAGGCCGTAAATAAATTTTCCGCTAAACTCGCTGACAAATATATTAAATGCAAGATTAGGAAGAAAATCGGGTCAGTTAATTATGAAATCGAAGATCTAAAAGGGAAATTCTTAGGCGTCTTCCACGCAAACGATATACGGAACTAATATACTTACCTCTCTCTCGGTAGCCCCAATAAGGCATCCGGCCGGACTAACCGGTAAACTACAGGGTACCAGCAACTTTCGAGAGCGCGCCGCCTAGGATTTTATGCGTCTGGCGGTGGGTACACCTCCTTAAAAAAAAAAAAAAAAAACAGTCTAACTAATAAGAGTGGCTCACTCTAATTATAAATCATTTCTGGACAGTCGGTAGAGCATGAGACTCTTATTCTCAGGGTGTGAGACGTCCCCACGTTGGAAAACCCCTTACAATACACAAGATGCCTAGTCTAGCCCATACAACCTGTAACCGTATCGTACGTAGTAAACCGTACTTTATAGATGAGAAAATAGTAGTGACCGGGTTAATCAACATGGTCTTCAGCATGAATCTAGCTCAGCTAAGCAATATTCAAGCTGTGGTGTAACGGTCAAGCATAATAGAAAGAAGAAAAAATTAAAAATTAAAGAGAAACATAGAATGCTTCGCTCCTCACTTCATGAAATTCTAGAGTATATAAGCAGTCAATTATTTTTAAATGGATATCAAGTTTGAATCTACAACAAAAATAGTGAATAAATATCGATTACAAATAAAATCGACTTATATCCCGTCCCTTAGTTAAAATCGGCATCTCACTGCATAGCAATTTTTTTTTGTACCTACGGCAACACTAGTCATGTCAGCAATCGCACGTCATTCGACAGTACACATCGAAGCTCGATCAACGCGCGCTACCATCAAGAAACATCGCACGCTGAGCTAAGTATCACTGTAGTGCATGACAGCGAAGTATCCCTGGCTACACGTTCTATACCAACAGACCGCCTAGTCGCACGAGGGTGCTATATGTATTGTGTATATGTTCCCCGGCACACAGAAGACAAAATATGCCGCCCACTGGAACACCTGTTGTCAAATTGATGCGAAGCAAATAGTGATGTCGACGCTCGCGTCAACTTTTGAACGAATAATACTCCTACGTGCACGTATTCCTTTTGCTTGGTTCATTATAACAGATCCATACTACTGGTGTGAGTGGTCTGATATTATGTATTCCTGGGAACATTGTCTCTAAAATTCGCATGTAGTTTCCTTTTTTTACGAGCGAGTATTAAGCCATTAGTTTCGTGGGAATTCGTGTCACTGTATTGAGGCATTTTGGTATGCAAAGCAAGAAACGGTGCGATGGCACACAATTACTGAGAAGCTATTTCCCGGTCATTTCTATTCTGACACCAGGTGAAGAGTATCGTGTGCTTCGAAAAAACACCAGAAGAATATCTTAAATTATTTGCATTCCAAGCAACCAAAATTATAATTATAGTGCAATCGGATCCAGATAATACTCGTGGACCGGTGAACCGCACGCAATTGCTCCTGGAGGATAACCTTCTCGTTTAGAGATTTATACCAAGTTGTTGCTCCCCAGCAGTCTCCAATTTAATTACAGCATAAGTTTTGTGCCTATTGGGAGTCCTAGAAGGAATCTTTATTCCAGTTAAACTTGAGTTACCAGTTAACGCCTAATAAAGGCTGCATAAATCAAATAAAAGAGATAACCTCTTTGTTTCTGGATAACCCACTAAAAATAGAGGTTAGATTTTCAACACTCCGACGAACTAAGACCTGGTGCAGGCCAGTACCCTGAAAAGGAGGAAAAAAAAATTGGAAAAGGAAGAAAAAAAATTGAAGCAGAATTCATACATAGGCGTTAGTTTTACAATAACTGGATAGTCCAGCGGTACCTAATCCCGTTGCACCACGTTGTACAATACGAAAACTAAGTAACATGAAATGGTCCACTTTGAAACGTCAATTACTAATTGTTCAATAGCGTACCGGCAGTTTTTTCTTTTGTGTTTGTTATTCGAACGGCTGGATAACAGTAGGCGATTTGTTAATGGAATTTCTTTTATAAATAGTGAATTACAGTATAAAAACACGATCCAACGGATGAAGCTTCACCCGTCGGGGGAATAAGGGAATTAAAAATAGTAAGTACCTTTTTTGTTTAATTTTGATTACAATTTATATTAGCTATTTGTTTGAACGATAACTGCGTACGGCCTCACTATCCAGTCGTCGACCAGAAAAGTAAACCTGTGCGCGTCATTGGTTGAACTCAGACTATATATATATATATATATAGGCATATATATATACAAACAATATTATGTTGATAGCATCATGGGTGCAATTTCACACTAGTGAAGGAATTCTTTTTTTTGTTTTTATATAAAAATTAAAATATAAAATAATATAAATATATTTAGGCGACATAGATTTCATATTGTTAGAGATCGCGACAAAATTCAGTACTTTATACAAATACTGCTTGCATACATATTTACATATAGGTATCTGAATATTGAAATTAATATTATTAAGTATATTTTATTAAAGACATGCACAGGAGATTAGACATATACTAAGCGTTACGTAGTTCATGAAACCTATGAATTTATTTTTACTGAATTTAATAGATACTTAGTAATTGAATCCTAGTCTTGGGCTTCTCACATTTGTAAAAAAATCAGTGCTTGCATTGTCTTTCCTTGTTCGCTCTATACTTGCTAAAGCCTCCCGTAGGGGTTTCTGCGAATAGAATCACCCTCCTCCCCCTTGTATATTATTTGGTCGTGAATTTTAATATTAGAAAAAAAAAGGAGGAGGAGGAAATTTTCTGTTAGTTTTACTGAGTAACTTGTAAGTTAAATCATAATTAGCAAACCAAAATACCAGAAATAATGATTACATAATTTAGTACTTTGAATTTATAAAATCGATGCATAAGATAATAAAACTATTCAAGTGTCATATTGAATTTTGTTAGGATGGTTTGTTGCTAAAGGGGAGAATGTCTGGCTGTTCTCCATATAGGTAGAGATTGGATGGAGGAGGCTATTACTTGAGGCTGAAGTATCCATGTTGACTTTGCTGACTACGGCAATTCCAGGAGGGGGCACATAGATTCTCGGTTTATTTACTTTATTTTTTTTCTTACTTTATTTTTTTCCCTCTTAAGTTAACTCCCCCTTCCCCCCTCTTCACCAACACACGGGAAGCTTGACGTTTACTAGGAAAAATCCAATACCCATCCCAACCCTGAGCTCGAGCTGGCAAATTGTGCTGGTCCTAGTCACATCGCAGCTTCCGCCTACCTGATGAGACCTAACCTTGGCAAGTGAGGTTATCGACTAGCTCAGATAGGCTTTGTAACCACCATCGCGAAATCGGGTGGTGTAGACGCGAGTCAGAAGTTACAAAATGGCGCCCAACATTTTTAGGCTTTACGAATCATAGGTATATATAGTCCACCCTCTTTACACCCTCTTAAGTCTTACTGGATAGTAGATGATTCTATTCATTAAATTACAATAGCTTCAAGATCATGATCGCATTCGAGCAACGCTTATGGTACATATGTCACATCCGCTTGATATCGAACATTAATTAATTTCGTTTCGCAGATGTTCGATGGAATTGGACCATTAATAAGCAGCTCCAATACGAGCGCGTACGGGTAGAATGAATAGCTCTCTCAAACCTGGCAAGTGGAAGTGGACGTGGGTGGCAATATCTGTCACCTTCTCCTCATTTTACAGGAGTGATCGACGTGTTATTCTGACGAACGCTACCCTGGCCGATTTAACCCCCCTCTTCGGCCAATGCAATACGTTTTATCCAATAATAATTGTCCCTGCTACTTTTCCATTTGTTTTTTTGTTTGTTTTTGTGCCCCCTTATAAATTCAGCGTCAAGTAGTGACAATCTCCTGAAAGTTGAACAAACCCTTAGCAATTGGTGAACAGCCAGACAACTAAAGACACTTATAGATTATTAAAATTATTTTTGTTGAATCATTATGGATATTTAGTGTGGTCGTTAATCCTTTTCATTAATTTAATCGAGACACGGTAGTTAGTAGGTTACTCAATTTGAACTATAAATATTGTGGTTTATTTTCGCCGCGTTTTCTTTTCCTTTCTCCCTCACTTAATGAGTTCTCGTTCAGCTTAAAGGAAATTATTTTAGGTTTTAGTTTTAATAAATTAGTGGGACTTCCAAATAGCTCCAAAGGGGAGCATAGTTTTTTTTTCTGTAACGTACAACTCCCCTATCTTGATGGATCCATCATTGTTGAGCGACGATGAGAGGGCCATTGAGTTTAAGGTGAGGGAACTAGACCCAGATAGTGAATCCGCTTTGAACACTCTAAAGGAACAAATGAACTGGGAAGCTCTTTTCCCTAAAAAAAGACCATCTAAATTACATGACCCCAAACAGCCTGCACGCGACTTAGAAACGTGTAAGGGCAAAGTAACCGAATTAGTCGAGCAAGTCAAGTCAGTCAGCGATGACATCTCCTATGAGTTATACCAAACCTTGAAGGCAAAGCTTTGTCACTATTCTTGTCGTTTAGAACGAATGATCGACTCCTCCCCCACATACGCTCATCAAGCACGCGAAGAACTCGATAGGCTTGGTCAGGCAGTTTCGAAATTCACTGACATACAATCCCCGGTACTACCCGCACTCGAACAAGGTCTTACCATTCAGGTTCCACCTCATAGCTCCTCCAGTACTCCGAATCCCCAGCTCAATAAAACTAAAGACTCCGGAAGCCTTTTGACAACCCTAACTGGTCGCAGAATTAGTTTTTACGATCCGGCACCGTCTTCTATGGGTCAAATGGGAGGCTTTTCAAATATTTCTATGGGACGACAACCAGCTCCAAGCAACGCAGAATTTTCGGGTTCAACGCCCCACCCAACTCCCAACAGAAGTCCATCTGGAGCCACTTATCACCCTGACATGAGATCCATCCCTGGCACTGGGAATAGTCAACCACCCAATCCTTCTTCTTTCGAAACATATAGGGGAGCAGCGAAGGTACCCAAATGGAACATCTCGTTTAGTGGCTCTGGCGAAAATGATGATGTCACGGACTTCGTGTTCAGACTGGAGGCATTAGCTGCAAATGACCTCTTTCCATATGAGAGATTATTTAATGCCATCCCCAATTTTTTGAAAGGTACGGCGGAAGCGTGGTACTGGGTGCAGCGTCGTAAATACCCGAACTCATCCTGGGATGAATTCAAGGCTACTTTAATAGGCCGATTCGGCAGTTACATCTCGGAAAGGGAAATCCGGAGAGCAATTGAGTCTCGAAAACAAGCCCCAAAGGAATCTTTTAGTAATTTTCTCTTGGATATGGAACGCTTAAATTGTCGTCTTCGTCGTCCTTTTCTCGAGAAGGAGCTTATGGAAATCATAACAGACAATATGGACCCCGCACTACAAAGTGCCACTGTTACAACTTCGTTCCGCTATGCTGAGGAACTTCGTGTAACATGTCAGAGATTGGAAAAACTCTGGAAATTTTCAGGGCATGACCCGAGATACCTAACAGTCGCATCTCGTGCTAAAAATTCCTCCTCGATTCATGCTTTAGAGCATGAAGATCCTTCTTCTGAGGAGCGGACTTATGATGTATGCGTCATAGATCGCAAAATGGCTGTAGATAAGATAAGTCATCAGCACACCATATGTTGGAATTGTCGCGACATTGGGCACCGATACCAAGATTGTGATAAGGGCTACCTCGGAGTCTTCTGTTACGGATGTGGTTGCCCAGGCTTTCTTAAGCCCAACTGCCCTACATGTCTCCGTTTATCGGAAAACCATCGGCCGAGCGCAATGAAATCTGGGGTCACGCGTTCGGCCCGAATTCATTTAAGCCCCAGCATCTCAACGGAGGAAGCAGCGACCAATACAGAACCAAGTCTTCATCGGTAGACTCTCTCACTACTAGTCAGCTCTGTGATAATTCTAATTTGATCACAGTAACCGTCCCATCGATGAATGTCCACGCTTTTGCCTGCTTCTCCCAGTTCAAAAATGCGTCAAGTGCACCTAAGCCGCGAATTAAGAGGCTCCTTCGCAGCGCTAACTATTTCCAGTGGAGGAAATTAGTACGTAAGACACGGGTGTCTACCATCATTTACGAGAGAGATGATCCAAGACCTTATATTATCGTCACTGTAGGCGGCAAGAATGTAAAAGGACTCCTTGATAGTGGAGCGTCTATTAGCATCCTCGGAGCGAATTCTTTAAAATTAGTAGCTGACGCTGGTCTGCAATACAAACCTTTCCACTCGCATGTACGCACCGCAGACGGCTCCAAAAACACTATCCTCGGATACATAGAAACATCTGTTGAGTATGAGGGACGAGTTGAGACTATTAGATTACACCTTGTTCCCACTCTACAGCAAGAACTCTATTTAGGCATCGACTTTTGGAAGGCCTTTGGCTTCTCACCGAAAATTATCAGTTCCCTCGGAAACACTCCCAACACAAACTCAACACGCCACGAGCTAACGGAAGACCAAGAGAACCAGTTAGAGCAAGTAAGGTCTCAGTTCCCTTCTTTTACGAAAAACGGTCTAGGACGGACCTCGCTCTTGCAGCACCAAATAGACACAATCGGAAGCCAACCTATAAAGCAACGCCATTTTCCTGTCTCACCCGCGGTACAAAAACTTCTATACGAAGAACTAGACCGAATGATCGAAATGGATGTTATTGAGGAGAGCCAGAGCGCATGGAGCTCTCCGGTGGTCCTGGTAAAAAAATCAAATGGCAAGGCACGATTATGTCTCGACTCGCGCAGACTGAACTCTGTGACGAAGAAAGATGCTTATCCACTACCACTAATTGACGGTCTATTAGGACGATTATGCGAAACAAGATTCATAAGCAGCCTGGACCTCAAGGACGCATTTTGGCAAATTCCTCTGGCGGAGGATGCCAAAGAAAAGACAGCGTTCACCGTACCGGGAAGGCCTCTATACCAATTTAAGGTCATGCCGTTCGGTTTGTGCAATGCACCACAGACTATGTGTCGTCTCATGGACAAGGTCATTCCCCATCAGCTGCATGATAGAGTTTTTGTTTACCTGGACGACTTGTTGGTCACCTCAGTTACATATGAGGAGCACCTCATACTCTTGAGTGAAGTAGCAGCACTTCTAGAAAAAGCTAAATTAACCATAAATGTCGAAAAAAGCAAATTTGTTTTAAGGCAGATCAAATACCTCGGCTATGTAGTTGGTGAGGGAGGGCTTCGGACTGACCCAGATAAAGTGGCGGCAATTGAGAACTTTCCAGCACCTACCACCATCCGCCAAACGAGGAGGCTTTTGGGCATGGCGGGCTGGTATAGGCGCTTCATCTCAAATTATTCTGATGTGGCGTCCCCAATAACCAATTTGTTGAAAAAAGGCACGAAATTCTCGTGGACCCCGGAAGCTCAAACAGCGTTTGAACAACTGAAAACACTCCTTTTTTCAGCCCCTGTACTGGCGAATCCAGATTATTCGAAGCCCTTCTTCATTCGGTGCGATGCCAGTAAACAAGGCGTAGGAAGTGTGCTTTTTCAAAAGAGCCCAAACGAAGAGGAAAGACCAATAGCATATATGTCACAAAAGCTAAACCCGGCTCAAAAGAATTATAATATTACGGAGCTGGAGTGCTTGGCTGCAGTGCTCAGCATAAAGAAATTTCGTGCATATATCGAGGGTTTCGAGTTCACGATTCTCACCGACCACCAGAGTCTCAAATGGCTAATGTCTCAAAAGGACTTTACCGGAAGACTAGCACGGTGGAGCTTAAAACTTCAGCCTTTCGTTTTTCAAATCGAACACGTAAAAGGAACCTCAAATGTAGTACCTGATGCTCTTTCTCGGGCTTATGAGGAGACACCAGATGTCCTCATCTGCGAAATTAAGAAACTGAATTATAGTGTAGATTTAGAATCCAAAGAGTTCCAAGACCCCAAATATTTAGAGTGGAAGGACACCCTTATAAAAAACCCGGTAAAATTCCCAAACATGAAAGTATTGGAGCCCCATATCTTCATCCACATCGAGCCACGCGAAACGTTTGACCTTTCGGATATACCAGCCTGGAAATTGTGGCTACCCAGCTCTTTAACACGCGATGCTATTCGTAAAGAGCACGAATCCTCCACGGCAGCACATGGCGGCATAAGAAAAACCCTAGAGCGCCTTCGGCGATACTTCTTTTGGCCAAGGATGCGGCAACAAGTACGAGAGTATGTTCTAACTTGCGATGTATGCAAGCAAACAAAATCGCCAAATGTGATCCAAAGACCTCTGATGGGTAAATTATACGAAGTAGTACGCCCGTGGCGGAAAATCTACATCGACTATATTGGTCCACTCCCCCGGTCCAAGCGAGGAAACACAGTAATATTGGTCCTCGTAGATCAATTCTCAAAATTTCCGCTAATCAAGGCTTTCCCTAATGCTAAGACCCACAGCCTCATAAAATTCCTCGAAGAAAGCGTTTTCCACCAGTATGGAGTGCCGGAGTCAATTCATACGGACAACGGCCCACAATTTATTGCGGGTGAATTTTCTAACCTTATGTACCGGTTTGGGATTATGCACACGCGTACCGCCGTGTATTCTCCCCAGTCTAACGCGTCTGAAAGAGTTAACAGGTCTATTGTTGCAGCAATTCGAACGTATGCTCGAGCAGATCACACCAAATGGGATGAACAATTGAGCGAGGTAGCTTGTGCTCTAAGGAATTCCTTTCACGAGTCGATAAGGAATACTCCGTATTATACCCTTTATGGCTACAACATGATTCTACATGGCGGTACTTATGCCCTATTGCGCAAAATCGATTCTCTGGCAGAGGGAGATGTTGAGACTCGTCCAGGTGATTTTAAAATGCCCCTGATACATGAACGAATAAAACAATTCCTCCAGCAAGATTATGAGACAAATGCCAGAACATACAATTTGCGTGGACGGCCGAAAAGCTTTCCGATAGGCCAGATAGTTTTCGTCCGTAATCATGTTCTGAGTAAGGCCGTAAATAAATTTTCCGCTAAACTCGCTGACAAATATATTAAATGCAAGATTAGGAAGAAAATCGGGTCAGTTAATTATGAAATCGAAGATCTAAAAGGGAAATTCTTAGGCGTCTTTCACGCAAACGATATACGGAACTAATATACTTACCTCTCTCTCGGTAGCCCCAATAAGGCATCCCGTCGGACTAACCGGTAAACTACAGGGTACCAGCAACTTTCGAGAGCGCGCCGCCTAGGATTTTATGCGTCTGGCGGTGGGTACACCTCCTTTAACAAAAAAAAAAAAAAAAAAAAAAAAAAAAAAAAAAAAAAACAGTCTAACTAATAAGAGTGGCTCACTCTAATTATAAATCATTTCTGGACAGTCGGTAGAGCATGCGACTCTTATTCTCAGGGTGTGAAACGTCCCCACGTTGGAAAACCCCTTACAATACACAAGATGCCTAGTCTAGCCCATACAACCTGTAACCGTATCGTACGTAGTAAACCGTACTTTATAGATGAGAAAATAGTAGTGACCGGGTTAATCAACATGGTCTTCAGCATGAATCTAGCTCAGCTAAGCAATATTCAAGCTGTGGTGTAACGGTCAAGCATAATAGAAAGAAGAAAAAATTAAAAATTAAAGAGAAACATAGTGTATACTAAGCGGCGTTTTCTTTGATTTAAAGATTTCACGTAAGTTCTTTTGTAATGTCATGAAGTCAGTAGGAACTGCAAGAGTACATAACTTGTTCCGTACTGTGGAAGATAGACGTGTTTTTAAAACAAAGTTAATCAATTTCTTCTTTTGTGTTTCTTCCGCTAGATCGTCGTGCAGAAATTGTACTAGATTTAGAAAATTATCTAAATTTTTGTACTCTCCGGTGAATTCTGGTATGACTTTTATCGCCGTAGATATATCAAATTTGTCCATGATTTCGTCTAGAGTATCGCTAGCTTTTTTTTGCAAAATTTCAGTCACAGTCTTGTATAGCTGGTCAAATTCTTCTTTCTCTTTGACGGCTAGATCTTTGCTTATGTTTGGCAATTCTTTATACTTGGTAATAAAGCAATCTTTTATCTCTTCTACTTCGGTTGTTTTTGTCCGTATGTGTGCCGAAGTATATTTCCTGTTTGGGGTTTTCTTGAAATTCTCGATGATATTTTTTATTTGACACACTAATTCTTTAATGCTCATTATTTGAATCTTGGAGTTTTATACGTTGTTTGCAGTTATTTGCTTTCGTATATGTCTCTGGAGTAGTTGCTTTAATCTCCATAACATCCATGTAGTCATGACAACGATTCCCAATACAATTAGTATTAATTCCAGATCAGAAAGATTTCTATTCTTTTGAGCTATATTGTTGCTCGTAGAACCCGCATTGTTATTTATTATAACTTCTTCAGCCGTTTGCTTTGAAGCCTTTTTACCCATTTTAAATTTTAAATTAGTTGCAATAGTGATTGCAATGAGAAACTAAACCAAATCGAAAAGAGAAATATGTAGTGAAGAGTAATTTTTTTTTTTATATGAAAAAAAAAATATTTTACGATATACAAAAAATTATTTATTACATTAGAATATTTTTGTTTGTTATATAATTTTTTTTTATTCCTATTTTTATTTTTTTTTTGTAATTGTTTCTTTTTATTTTTAGCTCCTTAATTTTTTTTTTTCAAATTCGATCTTATGCACTCCTGTGGATGTCGCTAGTAATCGGTTGTACTCTTTTAGCTCGGCTCTAATTTTCGCTTCTTGTCCAGCTCTATTCCTACGTTTGGCTGGCGCTGATATTTCTACTTCGTGTTGTTTTTGCCGTGTCAGAAGGTTATTCCTTCTCCTATATTCCTCAATACTGATGGGTTTTGGTCCGCAGGTGGGGTCTGCTGCTAAAGCTTCTTTAATAGATTTTTTAACTGCTTCCACTGGTTCATCACCGTGTCAACTTCTATTTGATTTTTGTTTGCCGGTTCGTGGGCCGCAGGGTCGCCATGTAGAAAACTTATTCCTTTATTGTTCAAACCAGACAATGAAAAGAAATATTAAAGTCTTCTTATTTCACTGGGAGCTATAGGGCTCACTGTTAGGATAGCCAGATAAATAAAAAGAAGGTAGAGCTAGAGAGCCCAGTTACCTTTAGGTGCAGCCATGTTGGAGCTAGGGAGCTCGCAGTTAGGATCTAGAATAGATACGCACCCGTGGAGTTTGATAAAAACTCTGATTTATTTCATTTAATTACACTGAATTTATACATTATGAAAAGTGCTGGCATTACTTATTTCTATAATTTCAACCAATCACACACCTTCAGCCATTGTTATATTCAATTATTGATCATAACTGCTGTGCATGCAAATAATGCACAGCGGGCATTACCCAAAGTTTCAGCCAGGTAGAAGTAAACAAAGAAAGCTACAATGTAATGCTTTTCATTGATCATTTACTCTATCGTACCATATGCTGTTGGTTTTTGCTTTTCTTATTGCAAAGGCATAGCGTAAAGCTTTGCCGTCGTGTATTCATTGATACATGACACTCATATGTGCTTAATGCACTTCGCTTGTCCATAAACAGGTGGACATAGCTTTTGTTTTATTTTAACATTTTGTATGGCATTCTGCATATACAAAAGAATGCTGTGAATCACCTTATGGGTGTTTTGCCTGATCAATGTTCTTTTTGTTTTATTCTTTCTGCATGTACTGCAGTGAATCACCTTATGGGTGACTTGTAGGATTTGCTTAATTTATTTTAATGGTGTGTGTGTGTTGATGCGCTCTACACTCGACATTAAAGAAAACTTATCATACTACTTCAGGATCCTCTCAAGAGAAAAACCCCCGAAAAAGGCAAAACATTTTGCCATTAGATAAAAGCAAAAACGCAGCCGTTCGGCTGATAGTGGACACTGGAGCTGAAGTAAGTCTTATAAAACAGGAAGCACTTGATACGCCAGAACGTATAGAACAGAGTCAAAAGCTCACTCTGAAAACTCCAAATTACTCCGGTTTCCTCGCACGGAAACCAATCCTATTGAGTTCACGGTACCTCTCGAAACATCCACAGAAGATGGGGAGGAAATACCAGGGGATCAAATAGAGGAGCAATTTAAATCTTCTGCTACCACTTCAATGGCACCCAATAGCAAAAATTCCTTACCTCAAATAGAAGAAATTTCGAGTACCTTGAAAAACGAGAATGAAGACGAAAGTAGGCAATTTGAAGTAATAATAAAATACCTCCTCGATCTCAAATCGTACTGAGCATACCATTACAATTGGATCAAGAAATGATCTGTGTGTCTCAGGAGATAGGAGAAGGAGTATTTGTCGCAAATTGCTTAGTTAGTCCAAATAAAAGTTTTATACCGTTATCCGTTCTGAACGTAAACACAGAACCAGTATTCCTGAAGAACTTAACGCTTACGCTAGTTCCACTTAATTACTATAACCTACAGCCTCTCTATTTACCTTTGGACGTCAGTAATTCCCAAAGTTTTCAGAATAAAGGTGGTCCACCTTTCCCTCGTGCACAAAACAATAGCTACTACAACTTCAAAAGTGATAAGACAAATTTCATTTCCAATCCATATTCAGTAAACGTAAACCATACTAAAAGCTCTAATCAAGACAGACTTGCGGATTTACGTAAAGAATTACTGTTGGAAGAAAATTTAAATCACGAAGAAGAAAAGTCAATTCTTGAGCTATGTTATAAGTATAATGACCTCTTCTATAATGCCCTCTTCTACTTAAAGGGAGATAAACTAACGTGCACTAGTACTATAAAACACACCATACCTATATTGCATAATCAACCACCAATAAATCAAAAAATGTACAGACTTCCAGAAACACATCGGGCTGTTATTAACGAACAAATAAAAAAGATGCTAGAGAATGACATCATTCAAATAAGCAAAAGTCCATAGAATTCTCCGTTACTTGTAGTCCCCAAGAAAGCTGGGCCTGACGGCAATAAACGTTGGCGCGTAGTAGTAGATTTCCGTAAAGTCAACGAGAAATCTATAGGGGATGCCTTTCCACTACCCAGGATAGAGGATATACCGGATCAACTTGGGCATTCACGGTATTTTACAACGCTTGATCTTGCAAGTGGATACCATCAAGTACTGGTTGACCCAAGGGATAGACCGAAAGCTGCGTTTAGTACTGCTTACGGGCATTATGAATTTAAGAGAATGCCATTTGGACTGAAAGGCGCACCTGCGACCTTTCAGTGCTTAATGAATTACATTCTAATGGGTCTCCAAGGATTAGAATGCTTTGTCTATCTCGATGATATTGTAATATATGGAAAAAATTTACAAGATCACAACGAGAAATTGGCTAAGGTATTCGACAGACTTCGAGCCCATAATCTTAAATTACAACCCGAGAAGTGTCAGTTCCATCGCACAGAAGTGATCTACCTTGGACACAAATGCTCAAACGAAGGAGCACTTCCAGATCCCAGTAAAACAAGTTGCGTTCAAAATTTTCCTCAACCCCGAACGGTGAGACAAACTCAATCATTTCTTGGACTGGCCAACTACTATCGCAAGTTCATTCCAAACTTTTCAAAAATAGTCAGACCACTAACAAATCTCTTACGGAAAGACGTCAAATTTAATTGGACACAAAAATGCCAAGACGCTTTCAATGAAATTAAAACTTCTCTTGTTAATCATCCTCTACTCGCCTACCCAGATTTCACCAAACCTTTCAATCTAACGACAAACGCTAGCAACGAAGCATTGGGAGCTATTTTATCTCAAGGGATAATAGGCAAAGACAAGCCAATAGCGTATGCAAGTAGAAGTTTAAATAAGGCGGAACAAAAATACTCCACAATAGAAAAAGAGTTGCTCGCTATTGTATGGGCCGCCAGGAACTTCAGGTGTTATTTACAGGGTAGAACCTGCACGGTTTACACAGATCATAAGCCCTTAAAAGGCGTATTCAATGTAAAAGATCCGACTTCGAGATTAGTTAGGTTTCACCACAAACTCTCGGAATTTGACTACAAGATTGAATATAAGCCTGGCAAATATAACATTAATGCAGACGCGCTTAGTCGAATACCTGCCCAGCTGAAACAAACAAGCCCCAATTCGATCATGGTAGAGGCCCAGGTACATCACCGTGTCGATTCCGACATAGACGATGAAGATACTAGTTCTTCGCCTCCACCGAAGTCCAAACCAGCACATTGCCATGCTGTTACACGAGCTCAAGCTAGGGAAACAGAAATTGAGGACATAATTCACAAAACTCCCCAGAGAATTCAAGAACGTTCAGGGAGTCCCCAAAATGACTCAATGAAACACAAATAAACTACAAACAACCAATCTGGAAGTAGTACATCTGAACACGGCGAATTATCTCCGAGCAATAATTATATAAATTCCCAAAGTAAATTACCTGAAATTATCACAGACCCAGGAAATTCAAATAATTCTAAAGGACTATCATGACTCGGCATTTGGTGGTCACCAAGGAGTCATTAAAACGTACAAAAAAATAAAAAGAAAATATAAATGGAAGAATATGCTCAGTTCTATTAAGAGATATATTCGGAAATGTTCCAAATGCCAAAAAATGAAGGCTAGCCCGGAATACCGTATGCCAATGATCATAACAGATACTGCCCAAATGCCCTTCGAGAAAGTCTATTTAGGTATAGTAGGACCACTTGAAGAAACCCACTCCGGAAACAAGTACATATTGACATTCCAAGACAATCTTACGAAATTCGTAGATTGTTATGCCATGCCGAATGGCGAAGCAGAAACGGTAGCAGGAATATTCTTCGATGAGATAATTACTCGTTATCGCATTCCTAAAAAGGTAGTAACTGACCAGGGATCTAACTTTTTAAGCGATCTTTTCAAACATGTCTGTAAACTTCTAAAAATAAAAAATTACAGACTTCCGCTTATCATCCGCAATCCAATGGCGCACTTGAACGAACCCACAGACCTCTACTGGAGTATTTAAGAGCTATTGTGTCCGAAAATCCAAAGGTTTGGGATCGATTCCTGAGAACCGCGGCTTTCGTATACAATAATAGCCTACATGACGGCACTAAGCTCACTCCAATGGATTGTCTTTTCGGGTTTACAGCGGATGTACCATCAAATCTGAAAAGAGAACCAGAGCTCATTTACAACCACGAAAGTTACACCCACATTCTTAGGTACAAATTACAAAAAACATATGCTATCGCCCGGAAAAATCTGCTCAACGCCAAGGAAAAGTCAAAACTTTATTACGATAAACACTCACGCCCGGAAACATTGCAACCAGGTGATAAAGTTTTACTGAAAATTCCGGCCAAAAAACACAAGCTTTCCCAGATATGGCTAGGTCCATATCTCGTGGTAAAAGCTTTTACCCCTGTTAATACTGTTATTCAAATCGGTAAACGACGAGTAACAGTACATAACAACCGATTAAAACCATTCCATGAGTAATGGTAAAAAAAAATGTATATATATATATTTTTGCAATTCCCATGCAGCAATAGTAGGCACCTATTCAAAAATTCAAAAGAAGAACTTCTCATGCAGAAAAATAATACCCCTCAACCTATTCAGGTATAAAAATGGTAAAAATTTCTTTTGGGTTTAATGAAAGAAAAAGAAAGTAAATATATAACTATTCATTTATTTCATAATTTAGACATATTTTTTTTGTTTTTTTGTTGGTGTTTAAAATTTCTCTTTTTAGCCCTTTTGAATGCGTTAAGTTCTTTCAATTTTCCCTTGGCCAAATCTTCATACTGAGCACGCTCCTCGGTTGTAGCGGCTAGACTAGCCCTAAGCCTGAAATAATGCAACTCTCGGTTTAGCCTAACACGCCTACCTCCTCCGGTCGACTTGGTTTTCTTTGCCATATCTGGCTGATCTCCGCAGTTCTTCTTAGTCCTCCTGTGATATTCCTCTAAAGTCAGCCTCCTAGGTCCAGGTACGTAAGCCGGCACTTCTTGAGAGGTCCCATGCAGCCCCTGAGGCACGTACGGCTCGATTGGCTGGTCCACTCGATATCAGGGCATACCTTCAATATTCCTCTCCGGCTGGATAGTCGATTTAGCCAAGGCCATCAACTTGTCAAAAGCACCACCAATTTTCTCCTCCATATTTTTAATAAAATAAACACTCGAAAACACAACAATTTGTAATACACAAATTAACAATGTATAAAACTGAAATATGTTACATTCTATTTATACATAAAAACTGCTTATCTGGTAAATTACCATATAACTCCGATCAACACTAGAAGCCATTCATGTTGACATCAAGTGCAAGTCATGACAAAATTGTAAAAATAAACAGAATTACAGGTCATGACACAATTACAACCGCACGTGGAGAATGAGCTTACCTAAATTGGCTTGACCCGATAATATTTACGAATCAATAAAATAAACACAGCAAAGAGCAAAGATCGCAAAATCAGTCAAATAGAGACCATTTGACCTATAAAAATATTTACTACCATCAAACAAAGAATTTTCATGCAATAAAAACAGTACAAAAAATATTACGGCGTAATTTTCAATATTTTATATATATACATATATATATTATTATAAATATTATACATTTATTCACCGATGATCTGTCTTTACAACCTATTTTTCTTCTCCAGAGATGACACTAATCTTCATCGGTACTTTTTTCGCCATTCTCACGGCAATACCAAAAGTCACAGCAGAACCCTTCAATATCCAGACCCTAAATAATACGGGCATAATGTTCGAGGAACTTGGGCAAATTCTTTTGTTTCATGATACATGGAATTTGTTCACTCAAATAAACATCAGCGATCTAGTAGCGGAAACCACACTGATGGAACACACCGGTTTCCTTATAAATCGACTATACGAGGTACATAATTCCACTACTAGCGCATGTACGGAACAAAACGCCTACATACATAGTCTGATTAGGTCCATAAAAAAGAGAACCAAAACCTTCAGGGAGATGGTAACCATCCGCCATCGAAGATCTTTATTCGACGGAATAGGAAGTGGACTACATTATCTTTTTGGAACTATGGATGCAACGAACGAGAAACAAATTTATAGTAAGATTGCAAATTTAGAGACGGATACACAGGCCCTTCTAGAATTAGAAAAAAGTCAAATAACCCTGTTCAAGTCTTCATTTGAAAAGTTAAGGAAACCTATTAATCAACTTGAAGCCAACCAGAAAGAGTTAACAAAGAATGTGAATGATCTGCTTGACATGGTCAATGGAGAAATAAGCACGCGACAACGTACCCAAGAGGTTATATCTACAATTAGTCTACAGGTGTTAGACATAGAATTAAGACAGCAAAATTTTATTCAGATATTAACCGCTCTCAAAAATAATCAAGTTCATCCGCTATTAATATCGCCATCCACTTTGTTAGAAGCCTATTACAAGGCCCATCCAAAAGAAGGTGGTAGAAATCAAGACCTAGCAATCTTAACACAAACTCTGGAGGTAAAATCTGGAATACTAATCCTAAACGAACCTTGTAACTTCCAAATAGCTGATCAGATTATATATTTTGAAGATGAAGACCATCAATATATTAAAATCACACAGCCAGAATATCCTCACCCTATAAATACTAACCTAACAGAGACCATTCAGAAATACATCAAAAATGTTAATAACACCGCTAAAAAACATGTAATTATGATAAGAGCAGAAGCTGCCAATCATATTCTAAATGAAAACTCATATTGCTTAGATCAACTGGAAGAGCAAATAAATACACTGGAAAAACAAAGAAAAGAGCGAAACAAATCAGAACTGATTCAAATAAGCTCCTTATTTCTGAGTTCTACTGTGATTTTATTACTTTGCATAATCGGAATGACAAAACTATGTAAAACCATAAAAAACAAGAAAAATATAGTAGAAGCTCCCAAAGTAGTAATCGTCGGTAATCCAAAAACTCAATTAGATGCGGAAGCACATCCATAACCTAAAGTAAAAATTACGGAAGACATAAAACCCAAAGGCAAAGTAGATACCAAGTGTCGTTCGTATACTCAACCCCAGGAAAAGGTGTCGATAGTAGAAGATCCCAAAGTAGTAATCGTCGGTAATCCAAAAACTCAATTAGAAGCGGAAACACATCCACAACCTAAAGTAAAAATTACGGAAGACATAAAACCCGAAGGCAAAGTAGATACCAAGTGTCGTTCGTATACTCAACCCCAGGAAAAGGTGTCGACTGGAAAAGTCAAGCAAATCTCCCAAAACTTCCAATCGGAAATCTCCAAAGCTCACAAAGCCAGATTAAACCCACTAATTAATGAATCAGAAGAGGTGACAACAAACAAAGAACGCATTGCCCCTCAAATCGCTCGTTCTGAATTTAAAGGTTCAATTAAATCACAAAATATTTCGTCTCCACAGACAAATAGTAGACACAATTTACCAATACCTCCACCACCACCACTTCCACCATCCTTAACCAATTTTGAACTAGATTCAATTAAAAGACTCCGCAATTTACAAGTAGTTTAATTAATCATTGAATATAAATTTATAAAAATGCCAGAAATAATAAGAAATACCTGCCTTGTTTGATGTATAAATTCTTCAAAAAAATTTTCTTTTTTCAAATATTTATACCTATACGTATATTATAATTAAAAATAAAAACATACATACGAGTATGTATAATTGTAAAAATATATACATATATACACATAAATTAGAATTAAAAATAATATATATGTGTACAATAATAGAAACTAAAAATGTTAATTTATAAAAGAGACCAACTTAAAAACCAACATACCTATAAATGTATACTAATATTAGAAAATTAATTAAGAAAAATTCTTTATGTATAAACATTTAAAAAAAAAAAAAAACAAATATATATAATTAATAAAATTAATTAAGAAGAATATATGAAAGCAATCCGATTATCAATACTTGTAATAAAGAAAAATATGTACACACAAATATGTATAAACAATATGATTAACCGTGCCCTATATAAAAAGAAAAGAAAAAATAATTGCAATGTGAAATTTTTAATATGTGCCAAACAAACTATCAAATATTATAACTTTATTGTACTAATATAAGAAATATTGTAACGTATTCCTAACCTTAATTTAATTTATTACATAGATGAACCTGTACTTATTAGTCTTAACGACCTAACCGTATGCTTGTCCCGGAGTTCGACATCATTTATACATATAAAATCAATAACGAAGTGCTGCCAATAAGATAAAACCCTTCCATCATGTTTTAATGCGTTATTCCTCTTCAAAGAATAACACATTTTTTTTTTACAAGGGGAGATTTGTTACATACATAAAAACTCAAATAAACCCCAATCTAAAAAAAAACATCAATTGCATACCTACCTACCTACATCAGTACATTGCAAGTAAACATTTCACATATTCCGATCAGGAAATAAAACAAAAAGTTTACGGCATGGTATACCTACATACCTACATCAGTTTCCAGTGCATGTAAAAACAAACGGTATACGTACATACATAATTAATCATCACTGATCTACCTCAATTATTTCAGTGAATGATGTGATACTACCACTGCGCGCAAGAATTCGCACGTTGAAATACGACGACCTTGCACCAGAGGTAGAACATATGTTTGTAAGTAACTAAATTGTTTTTGTAATAAGCCGCAAAGTACTGAGTGTAATTCGAGTAGGAAAGAAATTAAAATAAACAATGAGTTGAAAACCCGCAACATGGATTGGGTAAGATATACGTATAAATTTATAAAAAGCAACGAGTTCCGTGACTTGCATACTTCCGTAAATAGTAAAATTAAGTAATAGTTGTTAATGAAATACTTCCGACTAGCACTTTGTATGAATTATACGTTAAATAAACAAAGTGCTGGGTCAGAGGTATTTCATATATTATTCTGTGTAGTATTAGTAGTCTTAAGCTTGCTTCCCACGACGCGTGGTTTCACACGCCGCGCCGCGCAAGCACAAGCCAACGCGCCGTGGGAAGGGTCCGGCTCGAGGTGGCGCGAGCTCGCCTGGCTTGGCTCGTGAAACCACGCGCCGTGGGAAGCCACCTTTAGAGTAAGACAATTTTTATATAAATATACTGCAGAATAAAGTACAGTGAGTTCAGTCTTCAACCAGGTTTTCGTTATTTAAATAGGTGCAAAGCCTTATTTGGCTTCGCCTATTCCTCAGTCTTCAATAAGGTATACGTTAGTAGTCATTCTATGACAGTTCTGGCGCACTTTTTTGAGCCTCCAGGATTTCGCCACAGATGGCGCCACCGTCGCTAGTTGGTTTGAGCCCATACTAAATGTAGGTTCGTGCCTTGGCTGTATTGGTTTGTGCCTTGGATACGCCATTGTGTCTTGGGTGCACCATTGAGCCTCGGCTGCGCTCTAGCGGGATTAACCGGTACTACCGGGATGTATCATTTGGTCTTGACTGCACCCTAGCGGCATTAGCAGGTACTACCAGCCTGCTCCGGTTTTCTAGCGACATCTGTTCGGGCGCAAACGCCATTTCTTGAGTAAAGTTCCCTAGCGGAGGGAAGTTGTAGATATCAGCATCATTCGAATTTCACAACATGACATCACCATGAACAGATTCTAGAAGATGTCAGTGAGACATTAGCCGATACGCAGCGACATCTGTTTGGGTGCAAACGCCATTTCTTGAGTAAGGTACCCTAGCGGCCTTAGCCGGAACTACCAGCATGCCTTGGTTTTGCTGTTTTCTGTTATTAGCGGGAGAGTTCTAGATATCGGCATGACGTCATCATGGTTTTGCTGTACCTAAATAAGTTTTCTTAGCAGGGAAGTTGTAGATATCAGCATCATTCGAATTTCACAACATGACATCACCATGAACAGATTCTAGACGATGTCAGTGAGACATTAGCCGATGCTACCAGCATGCTCCGGTACTACGGCTTTCTTGGATGTGTGGTACGGTTCCCTTGGAAGTTTTTTGCTTCACTTTTGGCCCACACGTGGCAGCATGCTACGGTTTTGGGAAGTTTTTTTGCTTCACGTTTGCCCACACGTGGCAGCATGCTACGGTTTTGGGAAGTTTTTTGCTTCAATTTTTTGGATGTGTGGTGCGCCTAAATGTAGGCTTTTGTTGTTTTCAAATGTTGCGCCTGGTTTTCAATTAATGTTAGTAATAATTGATTTTTTTCTTGAGCGCCTAAATGTAGGCTTTTGATTTTGAACTAATAATTAAAGTTAATAGTAGGAAATTTTTGTTCATGCCAATGGATTCTATAGGGGTGGTATGTGGGGGGGGGATAATAACGATAGGGAGGGGGTAATGAAATTTTCATCAGAAATGCTCTACGGGCTCTGGTTTTCGAGATATTAGCGTATTAATTATTCAAGTTATTTTTGCTCATGGAAATGGATTCTTGGGGGTGTGGGGTGGGAGGGGGAACGAAATTTTCATCACAAATCCTCTACGGGCTCTGGTTTTCGAGATCTTAGCAACATTTGTTCAAACAACTAGCTAATTGGCAATTATATAATTACTAATTGGCAATTAGCTAATTGGCAATTAGCAGCTTGGTTGGTCATTAGCTAATTGGCAATTAGTAATGTGGTGTGATGCACTTTACTGGAATTCTCATAAAATAAACAAATTTAAGTAATATCAACACTTGCTGTAAATATTTAATAGAAAACTTCAAGTTTAAGGTAAAAATATGGTTGCTGGAAGGTGTATTGATACAATTTCTTTTGCCGAAAATAATGTTGTCAAACCAAAATTAAATTTCAATATTTATTCACATCAAATTAATTATTTATTTCTAAATCTTAAGTTATAAACTTTTTTCCTATGTTCTATATTCAAAATTGGTAGCAATATAAGTGAAGTTCTATGAATCCTATCTTGGAAACGAAAGCGATCCAGAGCATATGTCTCCCAAGGTCCTTTTCTGGGCTCATATTCAATTATATAAACTTGTGGAGCACTAGTACTAAATGTAACTTTCATTATCACTAATAATTTAGAAATATTAATAATAAAAAAACTAGTTTCACATTATTGATTTTTTTTATTTAATGAATATAATAATTAATTGGATACAAATTAACATCATGGCGAATAAACTCTATTTTAAACGTTCGGCCGATAGGACCTCTATTCACAATATAAAAATCTCCTGCAGTATTTATCTCCAGTATAGTTTAATCAGTAATTGTGCTGTACCGTGCAGGAAGGAAAAGTTGACAGTCTTCCAAGTCCAGGATGATACGAGATCCAAATGCAGTCTTACATCTTCTGGCGCCCAGAATCTTGTATTCCTTATTAAATTCCATTTCAGCTGTCTTTAGAGAAGGTGGGTACTGCTCCAGCTTCTTCAGTTCCTCCATTGCGTTTGCCATTTCAGATTACTTTCTCCTTGGTTGTTTATCGTTTGAACTCCAAAATGAAACTGATTGCAAATCTGATTCAGCTCCTCAATTTATAGTCATGGTTCCAAAACAAGTTTAATCCAGCTTAAAGCAAATTTGCAATATCAGCACATTAAGCTGAATGATTCATGTAATTTGAAACCACACTTCCTGTAAGCAACCCAATTCTAAGAATTTTACTGATCGAAACGTTTCATTTGAATTCGTAAACATCCTGTTGTAAACAAATTTAAGCAATATCAGCAAATGATTCATGTTTACTCTTTTCAAGTAATTTGATACCGCACTTCCTGTAGGCAGCCAAAAATTTTATTGTTCCAAGAATTTTGCTGATCGAAACGTTTCATTGGAATGTAAACAAATTTTCACATTTTCATGTATGCATTCATGTAAACAAATTTGCAAATTCAACCAGCAGAATAAAGTAATCAAATTAATTTGAGTGATTTTCTTATCGTGTAATTCGATATCATCTCAACCTATAAGCAAATTCGTTGGAATTCGTCCTGTGCAATGATTATTGTAGCAGCAGGATCATTCATGTTTACAAACCGTTGCTATAAAAGCGCAAGCAAACTCTTGGGGAGCACCAGTCAATCTAAGTGATTCAAAGTGTTAGTGCCGAATAAGAAAAAAAATTAAAAATGTCTATCACAGTAATAAATGAAAGTTTTTCATTAATTAAGAAATTGCGAGAAGATGTGTTGAAGTGTTTAAGTGATGCAAATTTTGTGAATAAAAACAATATTATTAAAGAGTGCAACAGAAGCATTCGTAAATATCAAGCAGTATTTCGAAAGTGTAATAAGAATGCTAGAAAACGACATTTGGACAGTTGTATTGCTCAAATTAAATCGTTGAGATTGTTAATCAAAGCTCCCCATCGAGGTGGAGGAATTAATCAACGATTAATAAGAAGTGATTTTGTTAAGTGGAAAGAAATAAAAACAGCATTCGTAGGTAGAATTAGGGCAGGTGTTATCGTGAATATAAGCCACCTAGATCCTAAGCTGTTTATGCAAGATGCTTCTAAATTACTTGCTCGCCGCATTAAGAATACATTAAAACAACAATATCATATTAAAGTTGCTACAACGTTTTGCGGCGAATTTATTAAACAAAATGCTGACAATGAAATTATAAAAGACATTAAATATTTCCAAGCGAGAACTGCTCCAATCAGTGCAGATGATAATTTAGAGGAGTGGTTTAAATCAAACATTTTGGATCCAATAAACACTCAGCTAGAAGAATTCCAAGAAAAATATGGTGGTTGGGCTCTGCATTCTATAATACATTTAGCGGTGCATATCAACAAGTTTGAGCCGATTCGGGGATCATTTTATGTACCTCTGCCAAAGGAGATTGCGTCAAAGAAAGCTTGCATTAATTTAAAAAATAATGATGAAGCATGCTTCGCGTGGGCAGTAACATCAGCGCTATATCCTACAACTGTCAGCTCCGATAGGACCTCATCATATCCACATTATTCTACTGTGCTAAATTTAACTGGAATAACATTTGCCATGACGCTTAAGCAAATAACGCAATTTGAAGGCCAGAACGATTTATCAATAAACGTGTTCATCCTAGAGAAAGAGCGTTTCTTCACCACAGTTCCAGTTAGACTTACGAAACACAGGATGGAGCGACATGTAAATCTCTTAATGCTCCAAGATGACTATGACCAAGCTGATGATGATGATGATGAAGATCATATGGATGATGATGATGATGATGATGATGCCAGCAGATATCATTTCTGCTGGATTAAAGATCTTTCGCGTCTCATATCGAAGCAAACTTCGAAACATGATGGTAGAAAGTATATATGTGAGAGATGTTTGCTCTACTTCTACTCTGAAGAAAAATTAACATCACACACTCCTGAATGTGAGAAGCAAAACGATTGCAGAATTATGTTTCCCTCAGAGGAAAAGAAATGGTTGGAATATAAGAATTATATCCATAAGAATCCAGTCCCGTTTTGTGTGTATGCTGATCTTGAATCAATATTGAAGCCGATTCAGGGAAACGATCAAAATACACAGCGAATCCAGGAACATGAAGTTCATAGCATAGGATTCTATTTCCACTGCAAACATGATGTTAAGCTCTCATATTACAGAGCATATCGAGGCAGGGACTGTCAACAATGGTTTGCATTAGAATTGCAAAAACTTGCCTCCATATCTGTACAGGAAAAGCTGAACATCAGGCCAATGCAACCCTTGACTAAAGAGGAACGACGTTCACATATGGAAAATACTTGCTGTCATATATGTGAAAAAACGTTTGCAGCCGATGAGGAACGAGTCCGGGACCATTGCCACTTAACAGGTAAATACTGAGAAGCATAATTCAATTCATTTCTTTTCATAAATTCTGTTAACAGGAAAATACCGAGGGCCAGCGCACAATGCATGCAATCTGATGTACCAAGATAGCTCCACAGTTCCAGTAATTTTTCACGATTTATCTGGATATGATTCCCACTTCATAATTAAGGATATAGCTACGTCTTTCCCAGGAAAAGTTGATCTCTTGCCAATAAACAAGGAAAGATATATCTCGTTCACCAAGCACATGGACGGCAGCTACATAAAATTCAGATTCATCGATTCCTTCCGTTTTGTGGCTGAATCTTTAGATAAGCTATCATCATTGCTGCCGATGGATAAATTAAACACTACAAGATCAGTATGGCAGGGATTGGATGATGACACTATCAAACTTCTTACACGCAAGGGTGTCTTCCCATATGATTTTATTTATGACTGGGATAAATTGGATTTCCGGAACTTGCCAACACAGGAAGCGTTCTACAATAAACTGACTGACAGTGCTATATCTCCTGAGGACTACAATCATGCTGAAAAGTCTGGCAGACATTTGAAATACAGACACTTGGCGAATATTCCGATCTATACCTGAAAACTGATGTTCTCCTATTGGCCGATGTGTTTGGGAACTTTCGAGAAGTGTGCATGAAGACATACAATTTAGATCCAGCACATTATTACACCATGCCAGGCCTAACATGTGAATAACCTTTATGGATGGGCCATGTCACAGCATTTACCAACCGGAGGATTCAAATGGGTTGATGTTCCCAATATTGTCGTTTCCGAAATTCCTGAAGATTCTCCAACTGGATACATATTCGAAGTCGACTTGGATTATCCTCAACATCTACATGATAAGCATAAGGACTTACCGTTTTGCTCTGAGCATGCAGCACCACCTGGAGCAAAATTAGAAAAGCTTTTGACAACATTACATCCAAAAACTAAATATGTTATACACTACCGAAACTTGAAGCAATGCTTATCACATGGACTCATCCTGAAAAAAGTGCACCGGGTACTTCAATTCGACCAATCAGCTTGGCTTAAACCATATATTGACTTAAATACCACCAAACGGATGCAGGCTACAAGCGATCATGAGAAGGACAGCTATAAGAAGATGAATAATCCAGCTTTTGGTAAGACCATGGAAAATGTACGCAAGTGTAGTGATATCAAGCTTTGCGTAAAGTGGGAAGGTCTTTATGGTGCAAAAGCTCGGATTGCGGCACCCAACTTCCACAGTGCAACGATATTTGATGAAAATTTAGTTACTGTGGAATTAAGGCGACTCAAAATATTATTCAATAAGCCGCTCTATATAGGAATGACAGTTATGGAAATTTCGAAAATATGCCTCTACGATTTTCACTACAGTTTTATGCAGCGTGAGTATGGAGATAAATGTAAAGTCATGTATACTGATACAGATCCTCTAATATATGAACTTGAAGAGAAAAATGCATATGAGTTTATGGCTGAAAATATAAACAAATTTGATACAAGTGATTACCCAGATAATAATGAATTCAATTTACCGCTCATGAATAAAAAGATTCCTCGGCTAATGAAGCATGAGCTGAATGGGAAAATCATGAGCGAATTTGTAGGCTTGCGCTCAAAAGTGTACAGTCTGCGTATAAACGCTGGTAAAACTGTAAAAAAAGCGAAAGGAGTAAAGACTAATGTAGTCCAGAGGCATATCAATTTCGAAGACTACGTTGAATGTTTGAATAACAAGCGAATATTAACTGCTAATCAGAGCTCCATACGATCTCATCACCATAACGTATACTCTATTAGTCAAAAAAAGATTGCATTGATTCCCTATGATAATAAGCGTCATATTATGAGCGGAGCGACGGATACTCTACCATGGGGACATTACTCTATTTCATTAGATCAACAAGTAGTAGCCACAGAAAGAATCTAAGTCAAATGTAAATAATAAATGTGTTATAGTTTTAGTTTCATTTGTTCAAGTAATGTGCATTATAACTACATGTATAATTGTAAAATAAAAAAGTATTGTAATTGTATTATAGTTATAGTTGTTTTTCAAGATATTATAAAACATCTTTGTTATTAATCCAAGAATTGTGTTTTGATGAAAATCCGAGCCATTTAACGTAAGCTTTGTCTCCACTCTTCTTTATGATTTTCTCTACAAGATATAGGTTTGGGTGTTTAACTTTCAGCAGCTCCAATTCATAAAAGCCTCCTGTGATTGGATTTCCTTGATAATCTTCCAGCCTATATGTGATGGGATTTGTGTTTTCAACTTTAATAATTTTAAAAATCTCAGCCGTCCAGTTTGGTGTATAGCCTTTCTCAAATATATGCTTGTATTTGCTGATGCGTACAAAATCTCCAACTTTATACTTTGCAGGAACAACAATCTTTATATGACTGTATACAGTTGAAAGCAGTTGTTTCTCATTGGTGGTGTTGATATCGCGTGGTCTCATTTTCGTAGTTCGATGCATTCTTGAGTTGTATTCAGTGAGAAGTTTTTTTACCATACCAATCCACTGATAAGTTCCATTAAAGCTGAATTCCTTCCACATCATATCCTTCAGAGTTCGGTTAAATCGTTCCACTATTGATGCTTTGAGGAAACTGTACGTAGAGTAATGATTAATTGCATGCTTCCGCATTAGATTTTTAAAGAGGCTGTTGTAGAATTCCTTTCCATCATCAGTCTGCAGGTTTTTAGGTATTCGTCCCTCGCTTAATATAGATTGCATGGCATCTCTTACTTCTACACCAGTTTTTCTTTTAATTGGAATTGCCCATGCATATTTGGAGAAGGCATCAATTACTGTCAGCAGATAGCGGTAACCCTTGTTCACATACTTGTAGGGATCCATTTCAACCAAGTCTGCCTACCACAAGTCATCTAGTCCTTTGATAATCACACGACGTCGTTTACAATTTCTTCTCGCTGGTTTATGCAGCTCATTTACCACTTGTCTCTTACTCATCGTAATTATAAATGACACAGATTTCTCAAGAGTTTTTACTCATATACACCATCTTTTGGTGTCAAGTGTTTCTTATTTATTACTGAAGTAAACAGATAGTTTTCAATCTTTGCGATTTCGCCATTGATATATAGCGTTAAATTTGCCGCCTCTATATTAATAGTTTTTCTTATTTCTGCCACACTTATTTTAATTTTCTTGTCAACATAGTCTTTGGTAGTAGCATCATCATTTTCAAGGGGCTCACCAAGTCGTTTTATACACTTTGAGTTCAGATCGTAGTCTCCGTTTATCGTTAAATTAAATCCAATACCCCGCTCTCCTTGTTCACCAGCTGGACCCTGAGCTCCTTGTTTACCAGCTGGGCCTTGAATTCCTTGTTCACCGGCTGGCCCCTGAGCTGATGTTGGTCCACGTTCACCTGGTTTCCCAAGATATCCTCGCTTAGAGAAACGTCCAAACTTGTCAACGCTCATCTGTAGATTGTGTAGAAGTATGGTAATGAAGTAGTATTTAAACTATAATATCTGCTTCTCGCAACTCGCCCAGGATAGATACAATTTCATTGTTGTGACTGGTGTTTCCAGTCTGCTTTGATGCCATTAGAAGGCGCAATCTATCCACTAATTCATTTGGATCATCCCAGTAAATGTGATCAATGTTTTCTTTAGGTAGACGCATTAGGCCCATGCCTTTATGCTGTATAAGTTTACTGATTATAGCTTTATACTTAGCCGCTCTAGTACCTTTTATTTGTCCATCTTCAGCATAGTCACGTTTATATGCATTGGTGTCTCTCAAAATAGATCCATAATTAGTTAAATCCGCTTTAGTATAGAGACTTTTTACAGGATCTTTCATAAATAGCAGCTCACATAACCCCAAAGTTGTTTTATAGCTCTTCCCCTTGATAACAATATTTCCTACATCATCAACATCAAACGTTGAATTACCGATTCTCCATGCGTTGTAATCATAGTAAACTCCATAGGTTGAATCAATTTTAGGGCTATTATCAGTGAATAGCTTTAAATAGTTTGAAACTATGTATACAGACATATCGGGGGAGGTGACAGGAGACCTTCCTGTTAATGTTCTTGAATGTTTAGGTGTTGCGAATTCTTCTTCAGATGTTAAGGAATAATCTCCATAATTTATAGGTGTGCTACTAGCCTCCATTTTCAGATATTTTCGTTTTGGAGGGGTAAAAGGTTCCACAATTTCGTTGTGTTCTTCTTCTTCTTTTTCTTCTTTTGGTTCCAATTTGAGTGGTGGCTCGTTTTTGACTCTTGTTACAAACTCTTTTAAGGGTTTGGTGATTGGCTTGAAAGTTTCTTCAAGTTGAGCTTCTGCTTCAATCCTACCCGTCTTTAGAGCTTTAAATTTCCTTCGCACTGCATTCCTTGTCTTGATGATTTCTTTTAATAAGTTTTCATTCATCCTCGATAGTAACTGAATAACGGCTTTTCAAACAGGTCTGATAACAGGTAAACAGCTTAACAGCTTTTCAAACAGCTCTTATAACAGGTATACAGCTTTTCAAACAGCTCTGATAATAGCTTAACAGCTTTCCAAACAGCTCTGATAACAGCTTAACAGCTTTTCAAACAGCTCTGATAACAGCTTAACAGCTTTCCAAACAGCTCTGATAACATCTTAACAGCTTTCCAAACAGCTCTGATAACAGCTTAACAGCTATTAAACAGCTCTGATAACAGCTTAACAGCTTTCCAAACAGGTCTGATAACAGGTGAACAGCTTTTCAAACAGGTCTGATAACAGGCGAACAGCTATAATCTATTCAGCAGGTCCACAGGATTCCGTGTGCTTTCGTCTGAGTTACAGCTTCGACTTAGGAAGATTTCGCATGTTTCATCCTTTTATAGTACAATGAAGGTATCAAATCCTTTACGGTAGCGCCCCTGGTTTAATGAGTTATCCTTATCAATCATCAAGAAACCATATTCATCCTTCCAACACTCAGCACAGGCTCTTCGAAATTTACCAAACTTCATGTCTGTATTCACATGATCATTATAGATATGTTTCAAATTCAAGTCATCTTGCTTGAATAAGATGATTAAATTAGCATTGTCACGTATTAAGTGCTTTGGTATATGCATATATGTTTGACAGAGATAGAAGCTATCTATATCTTCGTGGCGACCCATGCAAAATTAGGATCGCACATTATTTTGCTTTTCACATGCTACATCATCGAAAATAAACACTGAATGTGATTGGGCTTCCTCTGGAGGTAGAAAGTCACAGTTGTTTGAGAATGTATAATACCCCAATCCTGATATGGGAGTCATCACTCGCTTCAAGTATTCATACTTTGGTTGATGTAAAGATTTTGAATATATGTAAATATTTTCATATCTCAGACCATTGGGATGTTCCAGCAAACTTATCATAACATTAGTTTTTCCACAATTCGATGGTCCAACAATGATGCTCCTTATACTATTAGGCAATAGGGGACCATGCTTCCCTTTCACCTTCATAACAGCTACATCAGCATTTCGATCAGGAAAAGCTTGTTGTTGTTTAATGAACCGCATATTGAAGACTAACGGGATTCCTATAAATACACCTGCTTATATTACATTTCAACAGTATCATCGGAACCTTATAAGATGTCGGATCACAAATCGAAACGATCCAGAAAATCTTTGAAAGTGGGCAGAGGACTAAATTCAATCATCAACAAATTACCTGTAGAATTACATCTACCGGGATACCAGTACTGTGGACCAGGAACAAAGTTACAACAAAGATTGGCGAGAGGAGATCCAGGCATTAATCCACTGGACGCAGCCTGCAAGGAACACGATATAGCATACTCGCGGCATAAAGACACAAGTGATCGACATATAGCTGATAAAATATTAGCTGAAAAAGCCTGGCAGCGTGGCAAATCTACGGATGCAAATTTGAGTGAACGTGCCAACGCCTGGCTTATAACAAACGCAATGAAGGCTAAAATTAAGCTAGGTATGGGTCTTAAGGTTAAAAATAAACGCCAACCCACATTCCGAGAAGCAGTACGAAATGCACGTAAAATTGTAAAAGTAAAAAAACCGAAAGACTTGATGGAAGCTACAAAAATAGCTCTTAGTGCAGCTAAAAATATTGTGAAAAGAAAGAAGAAATCAATTAAAACTCCACGAGTGATACCTGTACCAAAGGTTGGTGGAGCACTTCCGTTGCTCATCCTGCTGTTTGCTGGGCTTTCAGCATTGGGAGCACTATCGGGAGGTGCAGCAGGCATAGCTAAAGCAGTAAATGATACCAGTGCCGCAAAGGCAAAATTGGAAGAAAGCAAACGTCATAACCAAGCAATGGAAACTATAGCGGTTGGTAAAGATGGAAACGGGCTGTTCTTGAAGCCGTACAGAAAAGGACTTGGACTCTATCTACAACCTCAACCAAAAAACTATTAAAGACGCTACCCAAAAGACCGCTAAACGAGTTGGATCTTCACAAGTATACCACAAACTTGCCACACATCAGAGGAGTATTTATGCGTGATAATCTACCTAAAAAGCCATGGAAGCGAGAAAGTGGAATTGTTAACTTGGACATTTCAACTGGAGCAGGTACACACTGGGTAGCGTACTACAAGAAAGGTGATAACATCGAATACTTCGATAGCTTTGGCAATCTCCAACCACCAAGGGAGCTCATAAACTACTTGGGTAGTAATATTACGTACAACTACAGCTCTTATCAGAACTATGATGCAGTAATTTGCGGTCATTTATGTTTAGAGTTTTTATATAATTGTTATAGCCATTAATTATTATCTATAAATAAATGTATCTATATTGAAATTGTAACAGTTCATTATCAACCGCCATGTCATTAACACTAACTCTCACGGGAAATTTATCTCTACTCACTGCTGAGTACTTTCCTCCGCTGGAGCTAGCAACGGATTATGTTTGCGGATTAATTGATTTTCAAACATACAACTCTATACCAAATATTGATGTGAGCAATAATCTGGTTCATGTAGGGAATGAGGTTGTTGAGATACCTTTTGGATCCTATGAGATTGATGATATAGCAAAATATGTACAAGGATACTTGGATAAAGAAGGGAGAAGGATAAAGGTTACAATAAAGGCTAACAATAATACATTGAAGAGTGAAGTCAAGGCAACTGAACAAATACATTTTGAAAAACAGAGATCCATAGCACCTCTGCTAGGATTCAGTAAAAGAAATTTGACTGCTAATATAGTGCATACATCAGAGTTGCCAGTCAACACCATTAAATTAAATACTATACGCATCGAATGTAATATTATATCAGGATCATTCTTCAACAACACACAATTACACACTCTCCACGAGTTTTCCCCGAACGTAGGGCCTGGGTATAAAATATTTGAGGTACCCAAAAATGTAATCTATTTGCCTGTGAACACCAAACGTATAAGTTCTCTAACATTGAAGCTCCTTGACCAAGACGGTGACTTAATCAACTTCAGAGGAGAGACTATAACCATCAGGTTACATTTGAAGCCACAGCATGTTGATATACAATAATGATAAATACGAGTTCGGAGCAGATAAGATCATTAGTCAGCGGACAACCTTGAAGCGATCAAGACCTACATTAACACCTGCAAATACAGCATATTTACAATCAATTGGCTTAACGCTGAAACAATGAATAAAGGAATACTAGATATTGCACCAGACGCTCACTTTGATAACAGTGTTACTAAATTTGAACATCACTCCTATTCACCATTTCTAACATCATTTAAAAACAGCGATGAAATCCGTATCTCTGTACAACATCAGGACTTGAATCTTCTACCCAGCAGGAGTTTTCTTTACATTGAGGGGTCGCTAACAAAGCTGGATGGAACCGTTCCAGCAACTGCAAAATTAGCCAACAACGCTCTACCATTTCTTTTTGAGGAAATACGCTATGAATTGAATGCAGGGGAAATCGATCTTACAAGAAATCTTGGGATTGCGACAACATTAAAAAACTACGTATCGCTAAATGCAAATGTAAGCAGGATACTACTCAACGGCAGTTGGTCACCAGATTCATCCGTTATACCAACCAATGGACTGTTTAACTATTGTGTACCTCTGAAATATTTATTGGGATTCGCTGAAGATTACAAGAAAATTCTGATAAATTCCAAACATGAACTCATACTGATCCGGAGCAGGACAGATGATAATGCCATTATATCACCCACTGATGTGGTGAAAATTGAAATTAATAAACTTCAATGGAGCATTCCACATGTTACAGTATCCGATGATGAAAAGCTGCAACTATTTAAAATTATCGGGAGAGGTCGCCCGATACAAATACCATTCCGCAGCTGGGACATATATGAGTATCCAGTACTACCGGAATCCACGCATCAAACCTGGTCAGTTAAGACTTCCACTCAACTGGAGAAACCTCGATTTATCACCTTAGCATTACAAACGGATCGAAGGAACCATAAAACCAAAGATGCAAGCAAGTTTGATCACTGCAAACTCACCGATGTTACAGTTCATTTGAACTCAGAATCATATCCCTATTATGATTTGAATTTGAAATTTGATTTGAATAGATACGCATTGCTGTATGAGATGTATATAAAGTTTACACAATCATACTATGGTCATCAGTATCAGCCGTTCCTCACATGGGAGAAGTTCAAAACCGATGCTCCGATCGCTGTCATTGATTGCTCACATCAAAATGAAACAATAAAAACTGGACCTGTTGACATAAGGCTAGAATTCAAGACATCTGAAAATATACCGGCTAATACAACAGCATATTGTCTGCTTCTACACGATCGAATAGTGGAATACAGTCCGCTGACAAGTGAAGTTAGAAAGTTAAATTAAGAAGATGGCTGTCATCGTAGACGTTCAAGGATTCTGTTCGACCAACCTAAAATAAAAGAAAAATTAGATTAAGATGAAAATAAAAATCTTACCAGCATCTGGGAAAACACAGATGCAAAAGTCCCTCGACGACCTGAAATAAATAAAATGAATTAACTAAGTGAATTTACAGAATTCAATATAGAAATAAATGAAAATAAATAATAACAACATCATCAATTGTGTTGTAAATCGTATTTCAACCATCATTCTAGTATGCATAGCAATTGTATGTAATTTGCATCTATTCAAGTTTAGTTAATCTAGTATGTAATTTTCATTGAGATTGAGCAGTCAAAGCAGTGAACGTGTCAAAAAACAAAAAATAAATAAATCTTTTTTATAACGTTGAAGTTAATCAAGTCGTTCTCATTTTCCAAACATAATTATGGTCCTTCGAGAATCCGGATTGCTGAGCGAATTTTAACTGTTAGGATACACATATCTGTACACACATAGTTCACAGCCTCACATCTGCATCGCTGGATTAATCTCATCATTGCTGGCAGCTATAAATCACAATCGAAGATTAAATAAAAACACGAACTACATAAGTTCAGTCAATGGGAATTATTATCAGCCAAACTGTAAGTAGATCGTTCATTATATACCTGTGAAGTCCCCATAGAATTTGGACAAGTGATTCGAGAAACAAATCAGTTGCAATTGATAATTTGTTTGCATTCATCAAGCACGGCGAATGTGCGAAATTTCTGGTAACTTGCAGTCATACAATTTTTGTCAATTTCGATATCAGAAGAGGACAATAGGTGCAACGGAACTATGGCCGAATAGCGGACAACAGAAATGAAGAATGAATCACCTGACTCAGGCATCGTAAAGTAATGATGCAAGAAATTTAAAATGAATTCAGTCCAAATTATATTCTAATTATGCTGCATGTAATAATTTCCATATTTATTGATTCTATGGTACTGAACATATTAATTGACTGATTTACAGCTTCGTAAATTGAATTCTTTCTAAACGTTGCATGTGTTTCTCATTATAATTGCAAGTGTTCCAGCTACTGCACATCAATTTGTGACATTACATATCTACGTATGTATTTCGTTTTCGTTATATATCGGTACATACATATCCAGTCACTAAATATCAGTTGGTGACCTTGAATCGAATGACCCATTCAATTTGTAGCAATATATGAATATATTACTCGGTTTGTGTTGCTATAACCTTGACCTAATTCACATAACGATTACGTGTATTAATAACATTCGATCCAGCAAACGTGAATCTCAATCTATATCTGATTATAAAAACTGTAGATATATAGGACAGAATGAACATCGTTAAAGCAAAGCGTGGTCGTGTTAAAGGTATGGTTACTCGTATTGCAAGCTACTGCGATAGTATTACAGCAGAAACAACGCTCGAGTCCTTGGAAGGAAGACTTGAAAAATTAAATGAATCGTGGGTAGAATTTAATCACTTTCAAGATCAAATGTACCAACTTATCACGGATCCAAATTTTACTGAACAAGAAACTGAAAATGAACAGTTTGAAACTAAGTATTTTAGCACGAAGGAAAAATTGTCAAAGGCTATTAAAGAGCGACGTCACATAAGTAGTAATGTCAATCAAGATGTACTTGATCGCCTTGTAGATCAACAATCGGACTTTCTCGAGCGCTTTTCCAGCACATATGTACAACAATCATCGTTAACTGAAGCATCATTTGATACCGAACTACCAAAATTTACAATTCCACCGTTTTCTGGAAATTATGATGAGTGGATCTCGTTTCGTGACTTGTTTAAAGGCTCTGTCCATGAAAATACCAAACTAACAGCTACTCAAAAGTTTCACTATTTGAAAAGTTTCTTGAAGGACGAAGCTGCTTCATTGCTTCGCCACATACCCTTATCAGAAGCAAACTATAAGGAAGCTTGGGATCGTTTAAACAAAAGATATGACAAAAAGGGTCACATCGTTAAGGCATTTATTAGATCCTTTCTGAACATGTCATCTATCTCAACTCCATCTACGTCGGCACTTAGACGATTAACTGATGGCTCAGATGAAGTAGTAAGAGGGCTTCGTGCGTTGGGCGATGCTGCTGAAAGTCGAGATCCATGGTTAATTTATTTGCTTATGGGTAAGGTTGATCCTGATACCAGACAAGAATGGGCAGAAGCAACTATTGATATTGAATACCCTACAGTTAACCAATTATTCACATTTCTTGAGAAACGATGTGTAGCACTGGAGGACTCACAGGCTCATTCCCGACCTGCTCATTCAAGCTCAAAGCCGAATAAATGCTCAAACTCGGTGAAAAGCTTCCATTCGACTTCACCTCACGCTACTATTAATTGTCAGAAATGTAAAGCAAATCATCTTGTCTTTCAATGTCCTGAATTCCAAGCCATGGACATATTCTCTCGTCGAAAATTTGTTAATGAAAACAAATTATGTTTCAATTGTCTCCGAGGTGGTCACAACTCTTCTTCGTGCAAATCTAAACGGACTTGTAATCGTTGTAAGCGACGGCATCATACGTTAGTGCACCTATTGTCTAATCCAACTACACCAGATGCAACGCATGATAGCCCAAGAACTTCATCAGTCAACCAGAATACATTCTCGCCATTGAATTCAATTGAGGAACGAGAATCACATAATAGTTTTGTGAGTACACACTCCCTCTCGTCTCGTTCGTGTCAATATCGCTCGCTGCTACCAACTGTAATTGCGCATGTCCTTGATGCACAAAACCGTAAAGCTTATTGCCGAATTTTACTGGACTCGGGATCTCAAGTCTCATTCATCACTGAAGCTTTAGTTAAAAGACTTGGTCTGAAAAGGAAACATGCCAGAATTCCGGTAACTGGGCTTTCATCTATTGGTGCTGGAACTACAAAAGGAATGGTAACATTGAAACTTCACTCACGTTATGCTTCGAAATCAATTGTCATCAATGCTTATGTGCTCAATAAGCTCACGTCTCTCATACCAAGCTCGAAAATTGATATCGCTGAATATAATCGATTTTCATCGTTGCAACTGGCTGATCCTTCATTCAATGAACCAGGGCCAATTGATATTATTGTTGGTGCTGATAAAATTTTCCATGTGTTGGAGGAGGGCAGCATCCACGGAAAAGAAGGCAGCCCCTTAGCTCAACTCACGCTCTTTGGATGGATCATAGCTGGAGAACTTCCAGTCAATTTTGACACTCTGAACACTCTTCATGGATCTCTCGTCTCGCTTCACACCAATATTGATATTGATCGTTGTTTACAAAGATTTTGGGAGCTAGAAAACATTTCTCATAAATCCAATTCCACTCCAGAAGAGCAAGAAGCAGAGAAGCATTTCCAAACTACTCACATGCGTACTGAGGATGGCAGGTACCACGTCGAATTGCCATTTAAAATCCCTAATGTTGAATTGGGAGACAGTTTTACACCTGCCATGAATCGGCTCAAGGCAATGGAACGCCGGTTTGTTAATAATCTCGAATTAAAGGAAAAATACACACTCTTCATGAGAGAGTATATTGAATTAGGTCATATGGAGAAAATATCAGATGATGAAACCTGCCTCGAACATTCATTTTATTTGCCTCACCACGCAATTTTGAAACCAGATAGTAGCACTACGAAACTGCGGGTCGTATTTGATGGGTCCTCAAAGTCATCGAATGGAAATTCACTCAATGATGCTCTTCTAATTGGACCGTCGGTGCAACGAGATCTATTTTCTGTATGCCTTCGCTTTCGCCGCCACACATATGTGTTCACAGCCGACATCGAAAAGATGTATCGGCAGATCCTTACAGCAAAGCATCATCGTGATTTTCAAAGAATTCTTTGGCGTGAATCTCCAAATAAGCCAGTCGAACATTATCGGTTATGCACTGTCACCTATGGCACTTGCTGTGCTCCATTTCTTGCTGTTCGAAGCCTGCAACAGTTAGCCCATGATTATGCCAAAGAGTTCCCTCAGGCAGCAAAGGTGGTTCTCGAAGACTTCTATGTGGATGATGTCATGACGGGAGCGAATTCCGTCACAGATGTAATATCATTAAAAAATGAATTATCACAACTGCTGAGCTCAGCTGGATTTAAATTACGAAAATGGTGTAGCAACTGCTGGCCCTTGCTAAAATTGGTACCACACAATGATTGTGAATTATCTGAACTCGAAATCAGTGACGATTTGAAATTCATTAAAGCACTTGGATTACGCTGGCATCCTTCTGCAGATGTTTTTTCATTCAAAGTAGTGCTACCAGCCGATACTGCTACTACAAAAAGAAAGATGCTCTCGGATGCGTCCAGGATATTTGATCCTCTGGGATTCTTAACTCCAGTGACGGTATCTATAAAAATTTTATTCCAAGCTCTTTGGCTACAAAACTTACATTGGGATGACTTGATTCCTGACAACATAGCAGAAAAGTGGAGATTTATTCGAAATGAACTTTCTTGTTTAGAGCAACTCCGTATTCCAAGAAGGTTATGGGATTCAAACCAAACGTATGAAATTCACGGCTTTTGTGACGCTTCGCAGTATGCCTTTGCTGCTGTCATCTACTGTCGAAGCTCAAATATTGATGGCACTATTGATATAACTTTAATCGCTGCCAAAAGCAAGGTAGTACCACTCAAGCAGATATCGATACCAAAGTTAGAATTATGTGCTGCAGTAATGTTAAGTCAACTACTACAGAAAATCTCTCAATCACTGCAAATGGACTTGTGTAACGCATTTGCTTGGACTGACTCTCAAATTGTTCTACAATGGCTGTCATCAATTCCGCGGAGATGGAAAACCTTCGTCGCCAACCGGACATCTGAAATTCTAGACATTATTCCACGAAACCGATGGCGTCATGTGCCGTCTGAATCCAATCCTGCAGATTGCGCTTCGCGCGGAGTTTTGCCCTCAGAGCTTTTGCAGCACAGCCTTTGGTGGAACGGACCACAATACCTGCAAGACGAAGAATTGTCGTGGCCAATCTCACCTATGCACAATCATAACGAAAACATTGAAATTGAAGAAGAAAGAAGTAATTTTGTGCAAGCATTTACTATCGGGAAATCAGAGTCTGTATTGGATGAATTATCGTCCAGAGTTTCAACGTGGAATAGGTTGATTCGATCACTAACATACTGCTACAGATACATCGACAATGGTAAGAGGACAGCCAATAAAAAGGTGAAAGGAGGCCTTCGTGTTCAAGAGCTTGCACGGGCCAAAATCGTGATTTTAAAACATGCACAACATGAAGCGTTTAAAATGGAACTAAGGTCCCTTCTAGAAGAAAAATCACTGCCTCCACGTAGCAAAATCATCAAGTTGACGCCATTCATCGATAAGGAAGGTATACTACGTGTAGGTGGGAGAATATCTAATTCCAACCTTCCCTTTTCATCAAAGCATCCAGTTATACTCCCAAAAGGGCACGTTATTACTCAATTAATCATCAAGGACGCTCATATCAGTTATCTCCATGCAGGAACAACAGAGCTTTTCTCCATTTTACGACAAAGCTATTGGATTCTCGGCTGCCGAAACATGGTTCGGAAGGTAGTGCATGAATGCATGCCTTGCTTCAAACAACGTCAGAGCAACAACTTTCAAATGATGGGCAACCTCCCTGCTAAACGAGTCACCTATGCTAGACCATTTCTAAACGTGGGATGTGATTATGCTGGACCACTCACATTGAGGCTCTCAAGAGGCAGAAATCCTCGTTACGTTAAAGGGTACATCGCTTTGTTTGTATGTCTCACAACAAAAGCACTTCATCTTGAACTAGTAAGTGACCTGACGACTGAAGCGTTTTTAGCAGCTTTAAAACGATTCTTCGCCCGTCGCGGAAAAAGTCTTCATATTTTTTCAGATAATGGAACTAATTTCAAGGGCGCTCATCGCTTACTGTCAGACATGCATAAACTACTCGTCTCTCAGTCTCATAATGATGCTATACACGATCATCTATCCACACTCGGTATCAATTGGTCATTCATACCTCCCTCCGCCCCACATTTCGGTGGTTTGTGGGAAGCTGGTGTAAAGGCAGTTAAACAGCACCTCAAACGAGTTATCGGGAAAAATATCCTCACATACGAAGAGATGTATACTGTCCTTGTCCAAATTGAAGCTCTACTTAATTCAAGACCGTTATGCCCCATGTCTGATAATGATTTGAATGTATTAACACCTGCTCATTTTCTAATTGGTCATCCTTATACTATACTTCCAGAAATAGATTTCACACACACGCCTCAATCGCGGTTGAAAAATTGGGAACTATTGCAGAATATGACTCAAGGCTTCTGGAAACGTTGGCACTCCGACTACCTCACATCCTTACAGCAGCGTCCAAAGTGGTACGTTCCTCAACCAGAAGTAAAGGAAGGCGATCTGGTTGTATTAAAGGAGCCAAACTTACCACCATCAAAATGGACTCTAGCTCGTGTCATGAAGAAGCACCCTGGTCAGGATGGTCATACCAGAGTCGTTACAATTCGTTCTTCGACTGGGAGCTTTACACGACCTATTACGAAGATTGTTCCATTACTAACTCCTTAAACTGGATTCTCCAGCGGGAGCCGGAATGTTGTAAATCGTATTTCAACCATCATTCTAGTATGCATAGCAATTGTATGTAATTTGCATCTATTCAAGTTTAGTTAATCTAGTATGTAATTTTCATTGAGATTGAGCAGTCAAAGCAGTGAACGTGTCAAAAAACAAAAAATAAATAAATCTTTTTTATAACGTTGAAGTTAATCAAGTCGTTCTCATTTTCCAAACAAATTGTGTTTATATAGCACTATGTAGACACTATACAAACTCAACGAAGTTTATGTTAGACAACATAAAATTAAGCAAATAACAATGTAGACAGCATGTATACATAATTAAATTACCCTTTACAAGAATGCACAGATGCCTTAGGTGAGACTTCGCAAAATAAACTCACCTTGACAGGTATCTATGCCATTTGTAAAAAAAAGGCAGAAATCATACTTAATTAACATAGAAAACTAAGAAATTTATACACTCACCTGCAGTTAAACGTATAATTCCCTCGCTGAATAATAATTAACTACACAAACACACAATTTACCACAAAAATTAACAATATTAAAACTCGCGCGAGGCTGACATTTCGCATAAAAACAAACACGGCAAACTCCATACTCTCGCGATGTTTGACATATCACCCCGGGGTGAAAAGAGACGCAAAATCGTATGGGCGCGTTCGCGTCGCGTAATTTTTCACGGTTTACGGAATATTCGCGAATTTTCGAATTTCCCTTTGCACCAATAAGTGCGAAAGAGACACAAGGGTGTGAAAGGGACACGAATAAAGATGAACGAAAATGAATTTTGAGAGGAATTTCGTAAATTGAACTAAAAGATGGCGTATCGATAAGTTATAGCACAGATTCGGAAAACTTATCATAATTACGTGAAATTAAAAGGGATTTCTAAGGGAAAGATGTCAAAAAATGCAATTTGTAATTTGACATCAAATGACTACAACAAATTTACATATTGTAGTCAAATTAAGCCTAAAATTTGCATAATTCATTTTTATGGATATGAAATCGGAACGAAATTCTCTATAAAAAGAAGGTTCATTCTTCATTCTGCCTTCTTATTTTCAAAGTTGTCAAAGTGCGAGCACATGCAGTAGTATTCCTCCCACAATTTGCAAATAGTTTCAAATAGTCATCAGTAAAAGGAAACAGAAATTTCAGCAATCTTAGTGAATTTTTTTCAACAATAGAATCGTCAAAGTTTTGTGTTCAAGGAAAAGTAGCAACAGCAAAAAGTTCAAGTGAATTTATTGGTTAAATTTAATAGCAACAAATCTAAATTAAATTAAAGGTAAATTTGCATATTAGTTATTATTTTCAATTTGGGTTAAATTTCATTGTGTTTGCATGCCAGGTGTTGGTTATACACACATGTATGAATTTAACAAGAACGATTGAAGTTTTTATTCTTAATCTTGTCCTTTCAGCCATTTTAACTAATTCACTCAAGTAAATCGACATTTCTAACAATTATTTATCGTGTGAAACATATGCCATTAGGTCAGTTTTTGCACAACATAATAATTAAGAAATTGGATCTACCTTGAGTTCTAATAATTATTTACTTTCAGCCACTAGTAAATATATTAGTTAAGAATCAGAAAGAAAAATTTATTTATATATGAAATTGTGAAGTAGCATAATTTTCTGAGTTATTATTATTGAAAAGAAAGAGATAAATTCGAGTAAAAATATAATTCCTTTGTACATTTGAATTTCCTTTAATTACTAAATACATAAAACATACAGTGAATCAGTGAATTCTAAGTGAAGTTTCCAAGCTTGTACGTCTAAATTGAGGGAAGTAAATTTTTCATAGTGATAGAATTTGTGCAAGTAATTAGTTTCCTCATAAAATTAATATTTGTTTAGTCATTAATATTATTTGTGGCAATAAATAATTAATTGAATAATAGAGTGACAAATTATCCTTTTTTATTTAACCGCTACACTCCACCGGAATATTTTCTTTCAGCATACGTGGATTCTCGTTTGCAATTGCAGTTTTCTTTCGAAAGTCAATTATAGGAATTGACAGATTTCATTAAACTGTACTTTGCGAACGCAGTCTATTCGTATTTGTCAATTAGTGGAATTGACATTAGCTGTGGGAAAACATTTTGGTAGTTCCATCCAGGAGTCGCTCTACTCACTTAATTATTGAGCTACGTTTATACGCGAGAACGTCAGAATTCGGTAGTCTACGTTTATAAGCAAGAAATTTCAATTAATTTAGTTCATTGATTCACACAGAGATAGCGTACCAAATAAGATTTATTTTCATTTCTTTACTCGAATTTGATTTCAATCCATAATGGCAGACGTAAAAGGGTTATTAAATAAGGAACGGGCAATAAGAAATCGCCTGATTAAATCTATTGATAATGGCAAACAAACAATATCAGAGACCCGATCAAAGGGTTTCTACGAAGCAAAACTCTCAGAGATAAGGAGAACATGGCTCGAGTATGAGAAAATCGACCAATTGATCAACGAATTTATCCTCGAAACCCCACCAGAAGGAACGCTGAAATATATTTCCGATGACACATTTAGCAAATTAGAGACAATTTATTGCAATTATATAAGTACATTATATGATGCAATTAATCCTACAACAGAGCTGACAGATTCCACACTTTTGTTAACACAACAAACACGTGTGCAACAACAACAAAACATTCTTCCTAAGGTCACATTGCCAAAATATAATGGTGATTATGATGGCTGGCGTTCTTTTCATGATCTGTACGTCGCTAGTACACAATAATACAAGTTTGAAAGACGTTCAAAAACTGTATTATTTGAAAGATTCTTTAATAGGAGATGCGGAAAATCTACTACGACATACTCCTATAACAAATGAGGACTACTTACCTGCCTGGAACAAACTAAAGGCAAGGTACGAAAACAAAAAGATATTGGTCAATCATCAACTAAAGATACTGACAAGTCAGTCAAAATTAAATATAGAGACTACAGCTGGTTTAAAATCCTTAATCGACACTTCAGAGGAATGCCTGCAACAAATAAAGAGCCTACAAGTAGACATATCAACATGGGATGTGATACTTATTTATTTAATAGTTCAGAAGCTCTCCTTCATAACGTTGAGACTTTGGGAAGAACATCAGGGAGCATCACAAGAGCTTCCTAAATACAGACAGTTCAGCTCGTTCTTAGACAATCGTTTGAAAATATTAGAAGCACTTACGGATACTCTGGCGCCCAGAACAAGTCATGCCAAGAGTGGATCCAAACCAACTACGACCAAGACATACCATGTAGTTGAATCAACAAAGCCATTATACGTAGTGAATATGAAATGTTCAGCGTGTAATGACAAGCATCTTCTTCAAAACTGCAAGAAGTATCAGAAAATTGACATCAAAAGTAGAAAGTGGTTCATCAAGTCAAATGGCCACTGCTATAATTGTTTGTCTAAGAAACATTCACTTAAAGAATGCTCCAGTCGTCATCGATGTCTTAAGTGCAAACAAAGACATCATACGACAATTCATGAGGATGTAACTGCAAACAGGTTACACCAAGACGTAACTGCAAACAGGTTACACCAAGACGTAACTGCAAACAGGTTACACCAGAAGGATGGAGATGCAAAAAATCTTCATTCTAGATCAGTTGAAAGCGAAGGCACAAGGTAAATCGAGTTCAACAAAACAACAGCGATAGTAATGATTGCATACAAGGAAAGTCATGCAACAGACAAGGCACTGGAGGCTCACAAATCACTCAGACCTATATGAATAGGGAGCGATCGTCGGCATTACTATCCACAGCGTTGGTGAAGGCTCAAGGAGCAAATGGAAAACCATTGATATTGCGATGTTTAATTGATCCTGGATCAGAGTGTTCATTCATAACACAATCTGCATCCCATAGGTTACAAGCGAATTGTAAGGAAACATTAGTAGTTGTAACAGGGTTGAACAAAAGCCCAATGAGTAACGTGAACAAGCAAACGAAGCTTATGTTACAATCTTGCGGATCTAATGAGACAGCAATAGAAGAAAACTTCCTGATCATCAACAAAGTCACTGATAGTTTACCAACAACACCAATCACAAAGGAAAGCTATCAACACTTAGACAACTTAAAACTAGCAGATCCCACTTACTGGAAGCCTGGCAAAATAGACGCTTTATTAGGTGCCAAGGTTTATGCTAGAATCGTACAAGAAGGTATTGTACGTGGTTCAAACAAAGGTCCAACAGCAATCAATACAATGTTTGGTTGGATACTAATTGGAACAAATGAAGATGTAGTAAATGATGATTCAGTACAGACATTCATGACTACTACAGATAATATAGAAGACAACATTCTTCTGAAGTATTCTTCATTTACACGTCTAGTGCGTATTACAGCACTCATACAACGCTTCATCCACAACTGCAGGAATCCTAACAATAAAAGAGTCAATGTGCTAACTAGCAGTGAGTACACTAAGGCAAAAAAGACAATATTCAAACTGGTGCAACAGACAGCATTCACAAAGGAGTATCAGGACCTAGTGCCACACCGACCACTATCAAAACAGAGCAAAATTATTAGACTCAATCCCATGCTCGATAGAGATGGATTGATCCGAGTAGGTGGACGATTAGAGCACGCCTTGGTCTCATACGATAGAAAACATCCAGTTATATTACCTCGTGATCATCATGTTACGTGGATATACATTGATAAAGTACACTTAGAAACATTACATGGCAATACGTCATTAGTGTTAAATACTATACGCAATTCTGTATGGATATTGGATGGAAGACGTTGCATCACATCTCGATTGCATAGATGTATTACATGTTTTAAACAGCGTCAAGCATCTATGACACAACAAATGGGCAATCTACCATCAGCAAGAGTGAATATAACGAGACCATTCTCAAGGACTGGGATTGATTATGCTGGACCTCTAATGGTCAAATCATCAAAGTTAAGAAATGCCAAAGTCCAAAAGGCATATTTTTGTATTTTTATATGTATGGCAACGAAGGCTGTACATATTGAGCTGGTGTCTGACATGACATCAGAGGCTTTCATTGCAGCTTTGAAGAGGTTCGTTAGCAGAAGAGGTTTGTGCACAGAAATCTATTCAGATTGTGGCACTAATTTCGTTGGCGGCAAAATAATATTAGATAAAGAACTGCAACAAGCAATCAAGCAAGCATGGTCACAAGCTGCTGAATATTTGGCAGACAAATCCATTTCATGGCACATGAATCCACCAGCAGCTCCTCATTTTGGAGGATTGTGGGAATCAGGTGTCAAATCTATCAAATACCACCTACGAAGATCTATTGGCAACTCGAACCTCACATTTGAGAAATATGTTACACTATTAACCCAGATAGAAGCCTGCTTAAATTCAAGGCCCTTATGCCGAGTTAACAATGATCCAAGTGATCAACTTGTTCTGACTCCTGGACACTTTCTGATAGGACAATCGCTTAACGCCATTCCAGAGCCAAATCTTAATATGGACAATGTAACACACTCCAGTCGATGGAAAAGTGTGCAACACATGGTACAAAAGTTCTGGAACCATTGGTCTAAGGATTACTTGAACCAACTCCAGAATAGACTAAAATGGTTTCAACCAGAACTTAACATCTGCAAAGGAGATGTGGTGTTATTGAAAGTTGATAATGCTGCCCCAACAACTTGGCCATTAGGTGTTATTGAAGAAGTCCACCCAGGAGCTGATAGACTAGTTCGTGTCGTCAGAATCAAAACACAGACAAGTACATTTGTCAGGCCTATCAACAAGATTTGTAGGTTACCGTTGAATTAATTAACAAATATGTGTAAAACTAACACATTTGTTAAATGTTGTGCTGTCCCCCTAAAACAAAAACATTTACTTATTAGTTTTATTTACAGATGTCTGAATTTACAGTCGACCAAGACATTTTGGATATTTATGATGATATCAACTTCAACTTTTCTCTGCCTGGTAGTCCTCTCAATGCTCCTGCATATGACCTAAGCGAATTTAACAGCTTATGGTCCGATATTGTCGAGGCCACTGCGGATTCGGAACCAGATGTTCAAGGAACAGCTGCTTCATCTACAACAAGTATGCAGAATCCAAAAGGACCAGCTAAGTCATCAACGACTGGCAAGCAGGACTTGTCCAGGACAGCGAAACCCTACAACGCTGTAGAAGGAGATACTCCACAGACGACGCCAGTCATGCAGGACCCTGCAATCATCAACGGCGCCCAGGTCAACGACTTACAGAGACTCTTGCTCACTACTACTATTAAAGAAGCGGAGACGAGAATCGAGAACTCGTTTCAGCGGTTTAGAACTCGGGAGAAGGTGGACATCTTCCTATCAAAAGATACGATCAAAAGAATTAATTTCTACGACATCCAAAAACGTCGGAATAGAGAGAAGACAATCAACCTACCAGATCGTTATCAGGTACGCCTGCGAGTGCTTGCTGATGGCGAGCTGCGATTCTTCAAGTACCACAAACGAGGTATACAACAAATCAAAAAACGGTTGAACATGAATGTTCAACAGGGGGGAGAATGTTCGACCAACCTAAAATAAAAGAAAAATTAGATTAAGATGAAAATAAAAATCTTACCAGCATCTGGGAAAACACAGATGCAAAAGTCCCTCGACGACCTGAAATAAATAAAATGAATTAACTAAGTGAATTTACAGAATTCAATATAGAAATAAATGAAAATAAATAATAACAACATCAACAATTGTGTTTATATAGCACCATGTAGACACTATACAAACTCAACGAAGTTTATGTTAGACAACATAAAATTAAGCAAATAACAATGTAGACAGCATGTATACATAATTAAATTACCCTTTACAAGAATGCACAGATGCCTTAGGTGAGACTTCGCAAAATAAACTCACCTTGACAGGTATCTATGCCATTTGTAAAAAAAAAGGCAGAAATCATACTTAATTAACATAGAAAACTAAGAAATTTATACACTCACCTGCAGTTAAACGTATAATTCCCTCGCTGAATAATAATTAACTACACAAACACACAATTTACCACAAAAATTAACAATATTAAAACTCGCGCGAGGCTGACATTTCGCATAAAAACAAACACGGCAAACTCCATACTCTCGCGATGTTTGACATATCACCCCGGGGTGAAAAGAGACGCAAAATCGAATGGGCGCGTTCGCGTCGCGTAATTTTTCACGGTTTACGGAATATTCGCGAATTTTCGAATTTCCCTTTGCACCAATAAGTGCGAAAGAGACACAAGGGTGTGAAAGGGACACGAATAAAGATGAACGAAAATGAATTTTGAGAGGAATTTCGTAAATTGAACTAAAAGATGGCGTATCGATAAGTTATAGCACAGATTCGGAAAACTTATCATAATTACGTGAAATTAAAAGGGATTTCTATGGGGAAGATGTCAAAAAATGCAATTTGTAATTTGACATCAAATGACTACAACAAATTTACATATTGTAGTCAAATTAAGCCTAAAATTTGCATAATTCATTTTTATGGATATGAAATCGGAACGAAATTCTCTATAAAAAGGGGGCTCATTCTTCATTCTGCCTTCTTATTTTCAAAGTTGTCAAAGTGCGAGCACATGCAGTAGTATTCCTCCCACAATATGCAAATAATTTCAAATAGTCATCAGTAAAAGGAAACAGAAATTTCAGCAATCTTAGTGAATTTTTTTCAACAATAGAATCGTCAAAGTTTTGTGTTCAAGGAAAAGTAGCAACAGCAAAAAGTTCAAGTGAATTTATTGGTTAAATTTAATAGCAACAAATCTAAATTAAATTAAAGGTAAATTTGCATATTAGTTATTATTTTCAATTTGGGTTAAATTTCATTGTGTTTGCATGCCAGGTGTTGGTTATACACACATGTATGAATTTAACAAGAACGATTGAAGTTTTTATTCTTAATCTTGTCCTTTCAGCCATTTTAACTAATTCACTCAAGTAAATCGACATTTCTAACAATTATTTATCGTGTGAAACATATGCCATTAGGTCAGTTTTTGCACAACATAATAATTAAGAAATTGGATTTACCTTGAGTTCTAATAATTATTTACTTTCAGCCACTAGTAAATATATTAGTTAAGAATCAGAAAGAAAAATTTATTTATATATGAAATTGTGAAGTAGCATAATTTTCTGAGTTATTATTATTGAAAAGAAAGAGATAAATTCGAGTAAAAATATAATTCCTTTGTACATTTGAATTTCCTTTAATTACTAAATACATAAAACATACAGTGAATCAGTGAATTCTAAGTGAAGTTTCCAAGCTTGTACGTCTAAGTTGAGGGAAGTAAATTTTTCATAGTGATAGAATTTGTGCAAGTAATTAGTTTCCTCATAAAATTAATATTTGTTTAGTCATTAGTATTATTTGTGGCAATAAATAATTAATTGAATAATAGAGTGACAAATTATCCTTTTTTATTTAACCGCTACACTCCACCGGAATATTTTCTTTCAGCATACGTGGATTCTCGTTTGCAATTGCAGTTTTCTTTCGAAAGTCAATTATAGGAATTGACAGATTTCATTAAACTGTACTTTGCGAACGCAGTCTATTCGTATTTGTCAATTAGTGTAATTGACATTAGCTGTGGGAAAACAGATTCAAAACTAGTCTCAATGAATTTATCACTAAAGAACTGGCAATTTTAAACAATGGAAACCAGATACAGCACTTTATATTTCAACCACCGTTCAGATACAAGGATTTGACTTCAGCAAGAAAGGGGCAAGTAAAATGGCTTCAACACAATTTCCATGGATTCTGCTGGGATGATGGCTACATACCGTATCACAAGCTGTACACTATAGTTGAACCACTGCTTCGAAATAAAATCATATATGTAAAGGGAGCTGAAAAAGTTCAATGGATGCAGAAGATAGTTGGAGAGAGTGAAATCATTATCAATGTCGAAGATGAATACAACTGTGGAAAACTAATAGAGATTAACACAAATGCGCCATCTTGCCAAGTTCATATTGGACACTGTGCTATAAGAAATACTTTTATAATAAGAAATTTTATTGGAAATAAAAACAAATGTTCATAAAAGATAAGACTTTTCAAACACACATACCCCAGAACCCTCACTGACATCGTCTAGAAACTGTTCATGGTGATGTCATGTTATGAAATTCGAATGATGCTGATATGTACAACTTCCCTGCTAAGAAAACTTATTTAGGTGCAGCAAAACCATGATGACGTCATGCCGATATGTAGAACTCTCCCGCTAATAACAGAAAACAGCAAAACCAAGGCATGCTGGTAGTTCCGGCTAAGGCCGCTAGGGTACCTTACTCAAGAAATGGCGTTTGCACCCAAACAGATGTCGCTGCGTATCGGCTAATGTCTCACTGACATCTTCTAGAATCTGTTCATGGTGATGTGATGTTTTGAAATTCGAATGATGCTGATATCTACAACTTCCCTCCGCTAGGGAACCTTACTCAAGAAATGGCGTTTGCGCGCGAACAGATGTCGCTAGAAAACCGGAGCATGATGGTAGTACCTGCTAATGCCGCTAGGGCGCAGTCAAGACCAAATGATACATCCCGGTAGTACCGGTTAATCCCGCTAGAGCGCAGTCGAGACCCAATGGTGCGTACAAGACACAAACCAATACAGCCAAGGCACGAACCTACATTTAGTATGGGCTCAAACCACCTAGCGACGGTGGCGCCATCTGTGGCGAAATCCTGGAGGCTCAAAAAAGTGCGCCAGAACTGTCATAGAATAACTACTTACGTTAATTAAATAGGTGCAAACCCTTATTTGGCTTCGCCATTTATTAACAACAAGTTGTACATTAATTAAATTGGTGCAAAGCCTCATTTGGCTTCGCCATTTATTTAACAACAAAGCTTCGCCTATTATAACGAAAATTACACACCGCGGCTCCGAAAGATACTCGTAAGATCACTCGAAAACACAACAGGGTGAATGCTCTTAATACTGAGCTAACGAGACAGATGATTTACACAAGGCATTAATCAATTTGTAACTAGCCTACTAAGCCACGTTCTGTTTTCAGCTGACATTTACCAGTAACGATAAAAGCGCACAAATAAATTGTAAATTAAATTTTTATTTATTTTTCCCGCGGACGGGAATCGAACTTACACTTATTAGAATAGGTCAATGATGGAGAAAGGTAAATTTTAAGAACTTTTATTTTTAATGATTCTAAATTAAATTTATAAATACAAGAAGAAAAAACAACCGCCTTGTCCGGGGTAAGAAACCGGGACCTTCCTCTTGCCGGGCGACTGTTCTTAATGCTGAGCTAACGAGACATATGATTTTCCGTCTTGCATTTTGCAATTTGTAACTAGCATACTAAGCCACGTTTTGCTTTCAGCTGGCATTAACGAGTAACGATTAAAGCGCAAAAATAAATTGTAAATTCAATTTTATTTAATTTTCCAGCGGACGGGAATCGAACCTACAGCTGTTAGCACCGGTCAATGATTGAGAAAAATAATTTTAAGAACTTTTATTTTTAATGATTCTAAATCAAATTTATATATACAAGAAGAAAAAACAACCGCCTCCTTCGGGGTTTAAAACCGGGATCTTTCGCTTTCCGGGCGACTGCTGTTACCACTGAGCTAACGACACAGATGATTTTCCCTCTTGCATTTATCAATTTGTAACTAGCCTACTAAGCCACGTTTTGCTTGCAGCTGGCATTAACCAGTAACGAAGAAAGCTCACAAAAAAATTGTAAATTAAATTTTTATTTATTTTTCCCGCGGACGGGAATCGAACCTACACTTGTTAGAATCGGTCAATGACGGAGAAAGCAGAATTTTAAGAACTTTTACTTTTAATGATTCTAAATCAAATTTATAAATACAAGAAGAAAAAACAACCGCCTCGTCCGGGGTTAGAAACCGGGACCTTCCGCTTGCCGGGCAACTGCTCTTACCACTGAGCTAACGAGGCAGTTGCTTTTCCCTGTTGCATTTATCAATTTGTAACTAGCCTTCTAAGCCACGTTTTGCCTTCAGCTGGCATTAACCAGTAACGATGAAAGCACACAAATAAATTGTAAATTAAATTTTTATTTATTTTTCCCGCGGACGGGGATCGAACCTACACTTGTTAGAATCGGTCAATGATGGAGAAAGAAGAATTTGAAGAACTTTTAGTTTTAATGATTCTAAATTAAATTTATAAATACAAGAACAAAACACAACCGCCTCGTCCGGGGTTTTTAACCGGGACCTTCCGCTTGCCGGGCCACTGCTCTTACCGCTGAGCTAACGAGACAGATGATTTTCCGTCTTGCATTCATCAATTTGTAACTATCCAACTAAGCCACGTTTTGTTTTCAATTGGCGTTAACGAGTAACGATGAAAGCGTACAAATAAACTGTAAATTCAATTTTTATTTATTTTTCCCGCGGACGGGAATCGAACCTACACTTGTTAGAATCGGTCAATTATGGAGAAAGAAGAATTTTAATACCTTTTATTTTGAATGATTCTAAATCAAATTTATGAATACAAGAAGAAAAATCTACCGCCTCGTTCGGAGTTTGAAACCGGGTTTGAATTAATATTAGTAATAATTGATTTTTCTTGAGCGCCTAAATGTAGGCTTTTGGTTTTGAACTAATAATTAATGTTAATAGTAGGAAATTTTTATTCATGCCAATGGATTTTATACGGGTGATATGTGGGGGGGATAATAAAGGTAGGGAGGGGGTAATGAAATTTTCATCAGAAATCCTCTACGGGCTGTGGTTTTCGGGATATTAGCGTATTAATCATTCAAGTTATTTTTGCTCATTGAAATGGATTCTTGGCGGTGTGGGGTGGGAGGGGGAGCGAAATTTTCATCACAAATCCTCTACGGGCTCTGGTTTTCGAGATATTAGCGACATTTGTTCAAACAATTAGCTAATTGGCAATTATATAATTATTAATTGGCAATTAGCAGCTTGGTTGGTAATTAGCTAATTGGCAATTAGTAATGTGGTGCGATGCACTTTACTGGAATTCTCATAAAATAAAAAAATTTAAATAATATCAACACTTGCTGTAAATATTTAATAGAAAACTTCAAGTTTAAGGTAAAAATATGGTTGCTGTGCGGCGTATTGACACAATTTCTTTTGCTGAAAATAATGTTGTCAAACCAAAATTAAATTTCAATATTTATTCACATCAAATTAATTATTTATTTCTAAATCTTAAGTTATACACTTTTTCCCTATGTTCTATTTTCAAAATTGGTAGCAATATAAGTGAAGTTCTATGAATCCTATCTTGGAAACGAAAGCGATCCAGAGCATATGTCTCCCAAGGTCCTTTTCTGGGCTCATATTCAATTATACAAACTTGTGGAGCACTAGTACTAAACGTAACTTTCATTATCACTAATAATTTAGAAATATTAATAATAAAAAAACTAGTTTCACATTATTAATTTTTTTTATTTAATGAATATAATAATTAATTGGATACAAATTAACATCATGGCGAATAAACTCTATTTTAAACGTTCGGCCGATAGGACCTCTATTTATAATATAAAAATCTGCTGCAGTATTTATCTCCAGTATAGTTTCATCAGTAATTGTGCTGTACCGTGCAGGAAGGAAAAGTTGACAGTCTTCCAAGTCCAGGATGATACGAGATCCAAATGCAGTCTTACATCTTCTGGCGCCCAGAATCTTGTATTCCTTATTAAATTCCATTTCAGCTGTCTTTAGAGAAGGTGGGTACTGCTCCAGCTTCTTCAGTTCCTCCATTGCGTTTGCCATTTCAGATTACTTTCTCCTTGGTTGTTTATCGTTTGAACTCCAAAATGAAACTAATTGCAAATCTGATTCAGCTCCTCAATTTATAGTCATGGTTCCAAAACAAGTTTAATCCAGCTTAAAGCAAATTTGCAATATCAGCACATTAAGCTGAATGATTCATGTAATTTGAAACCACACTTCCTGTAAGCAACCCAATTCTAAGAATTTGGAATTGTGATAAGAAGAAAATATTTTTCGTGGGAATGAAAATTTATCTATACATGAATTTTATATTAGAGATAATGTGCGCTTGAGAATGAATTTCTACATTTCTTGAATTGCACTTTTCTTATTTGCTGCGGGCCTTGACATCCTCCCGGGGTTGAGCATTTTGCTCAATAATGTTAAACATCTTGTTGAATTTCGAAGGAGAAATCTTCTTCCTTGGAAGTGGACATTCTCGTTGGTTTTATGGCATTTATCGCACCCCTTGAATTCGATCTTAGTCGACTCCAGATAAGATATGCTGCAATCATCACTATGACTGCTAATGATGAATATCCTATAGTGAATTGGTGGACATCGTGAGGTTGTATTTTCACCGGGAGATGTTGATGTGCCTTTACGTCTTGTACTGCCCTTTGTAGGTCAATAATATCATGTAGTTGTTGATGATGTAATTTTAATTGATGTTCGTCAGGAGGGTGTGTGAACTTCTTTATGTCGATGGATAATGGATGATCAGTTAAGTTCATTGAAGGCATAAAAGAAGATCTGACCTGTGTTGGATAGATGTTATGAGAGCTAATTGTCATCAACTCTTGTTTAATTAGACAGTTATCGTTGAATTTAAGCAATCCTGAGCTCTGGAGTGTTTTTTGAACCGTCCTTATTCCGCATACGATGTTGATCCTCGTTTCCCTTTTGACGGCATATATCCAGTAGTTTGGATTAAACAGTTGTATCCACTTCTGAGTGTCATTTATCTGTACAATCTCACAAGTTGATAGGTCTTCTTGATTGTTAATTAGATTAAGTTCACATTGACACATATTGGCTTCCTTGTTGTAAATTGGTCGGACTTGGTTGCATAGATGGATGCTTTTTCCAACCGAATTGCACCTTGTTACCTCAATATCTGTTATTGGGTAATATTGATCACGATGAAGGCTTACCAATAGGAAATTGGTTGAGGGTTTTATTGCCAAGAAGGTGTTATTTCTCAGTACTGGCACTGATAGCAACCTGAACATTTCAAATTCTTCTCGAGTGAATAGTGGAAGTTTAATGTTGAAAACTATATGTCGCGGTGTTACTTCTCCGTGAACAGTCATTAAGCTGTATAATTGATGCAAGTCTGGGTGATCATTCGATCCTGGCAGTCGCAACGTTGAGGGTAGGTGATTTTTGATATTGCTCAATTCATTCTTTAATTGCCTTGGTGTAAGAAGCATTGGATTGCTTCTCCCATTCCGGGTGTCGGTAATTACTTCTATTAGTGCCTCTTGTATGTGTTGATAGTTGGACATAATCAGTGAGGTATACATGGATAAAGTTGCGGTTAGCTGAGCTCTCCTCTGTTTTTCTATCACAGAGTTCGCTTCATGTACTTCATTAGTGAGTTGCTTTAGAGACCTTTCAAAGCCTTCGAATTGGCTATTAATTTGTTCCTGACTCTTTTTCATAATGTTGGTAGTTGATTCTATTAAGGAGGTTTGATTTTTCAGCAGTTGTAAAAGATAATCTTCGTTTGTTTTTATATTATCTATTATTTCTGATGCTTGGTTGGCATAATTTTGGTCTAGAATACCAAATAATTTATTTGCAATGTTGCCTATTATGTCTAAGGGTGATCTCCTTGTTCTGGTTGCGGTGTATTCATTTTGGTTCAACAGAAGCTCATTGTTGTCCTTTATTTCATTCATATGATAGTAGAACTGCTCTAATATTGCCTTACAATACTCTCCATCTTCTGTGAGGTTACATAGGTGGCTAAATCGTTTTATTCCCCTTTCAAAACTTTTGAATTCCTTCCAGTAGTTTTCCAAATCATAAAATACAAGTAGGTTCCATTCACTCGCCACAAGATTGGTGATACCCAGATTCTCAAAATATAATCCTGGTTGATGATTAAACCGGGTGATTTCTACTGGCTCAAGAGTTCTACTAAAAACTGGTAGTATCAGGGATGTTAGTAGAACTAAGCTTAGTACGGATTTTGAGATACGTGGTTCCCTTTGTTTCTTTTTTACTGGTTGTTCTGTGCCTATGTCTTCTTCATTATTCGTACTCTGCATGGAAGTGGTATGATTATTTGAAGACCTTTTAAGCCAATTTGAATTTATGGGTAGAAACCGACCTTTATATGGATGTTTTGTTGTTATTTTCGTGATGGGCCGTTGCATAGCCACAAGATTTGTATTAGCTTGGTTTTTGTCTTCTTCCCTGTCATCTTCTGTAATTGGCAAAGGACAAAGTGCGTGAATAGGTCTACGAAAAACTCCAGATGCTGTCCTTACGTCTGCCACACGCACTAAACCATCGGCACCTTTGATGGCTTCAGTAATTCGTCCTAATTGCCATTTAAGCGGAGGGAGGTTATCGTCCTTTATAACTACCATGGTACCTGGCTGTATGTTTTGTGATCGTAATTTCCACTTATATCGTTGTTGTAATTCACTCAAGTATTCTTTTGACCACCGCCTCCAAAATTCAGTCCGTATATAGCTGACTAGTTTCCATCGTTCCAGTAAGTTCGTTTTCACTGGGTTAGCAGTTGGATCTATTAACGATGTAAGTGGTTCCCCAATTATAAAGTGTCCTGGAGTTAGAGCAGTCAAATCATTAGGGTCTGACGACAACGGCGTAAGTGGTCTGGAATTTAATACCGCTTCTATTTCTATCATTACTGTTCCAAGTTCTTCGTATGTGAGTGATGCTGAGCTTACTGTTCTCTGCAGCAGATGTTTTGCAGATTTTACGGCTGCTTCCCATAATCCCCCAAAGTGGGGAGCTCGTGCTGGAATGAAGTGAAAGTCAATGGTTTTAGTGGTACTAAAATTGACAATTTCCTCCCTTGACTGCTGAGACTCGAATATTTGTTGCAGCTCTTCCAGTTGATTTCGAGCACCAACGAAATTGGTTGCATTATCACAATATATGTTTCTGCACATTCCCCGTCTTCCGATGAACCGTTTTAATGCGCCGATGAAACCATTGGTGGTTAAATCGGATACGACTTCAAGGTGTACTCCTTTAGTTGCGAAGCAGCAAAATACCGCTACATAGGATTTTTGTGGACGCTTTCCTCTAATTTTGTAATGGGTCCAAATTGGTCCGCAAAAGTCTACGCCTGCATTAACAAATGGTCTCGCAGGTTGAACTCTGGTTGAGGGTAGGCTACCCATTATTTGAGAGAGTGGACGAGGTTTAGCCCTAGCACACCTAACACAATGGTGGACTATGGATCGCGTAAGAAATTTTCCTCTAAGTGGCCAGTAGTGCTGTCGAGCGATGGCAAGAAGTGTTTGTGGACCACAATGAAGTTGTTGGATGTGTAAATGATTCAGCAGAAGTTTCGTGAATGGATGTGAAGCAGATATCAATATTGGGTGTTTGGCGTCAAATGACAAATTTGAGGCTTCCAATCTACCTCCAACTCGCATAATATCCTTTGTGTCAAGGAAAGGAGTAAGATTAGTCAATTTGTTCGTATTACTGAGGAATCCATCCCTTTTTAGTTGTGCCAGTTCATCCTTAAAATCTAATTGTATGGTCTTAATGATAACCTCCTTTGCTGCTTCTAGTTCCGTAACACTGAGAGCCATGCCACTTATTCTTTCGGGCTTCCTCTTCCTGATGTTGTTTATAAAACGTAGTATATAGGCAGTGATGCGCTGAAGACAAGGGAAAGAATTTCTGTGGTTTATTGCCAAGAGTAGCGGTGTGTGATCCTTTACTGAGAGCAGTGTAATTCGGCACGTCCTTTTCTCCACATCATCTTCGGAAATAGGACTATGGGCAGTGCTTGGTGAAAATTTAAATGTTGGTTCTCTTAGAAATCGTGGACCGTTGAACCATATTTCAGAATTTAAGAGTTGGGTTGGACCTGCTCCTCTTGATACTAAATCCGCAGGGTTTTCCTTAGTACCGACATGTTTCCATCTTTTTATGTCGCTTAATTCTTGAATGCATGCTACTCGATTTGCCACAAAGGTTTTAAATGTTGATGACTCGGACTGCAACCATGAAAGTACAATTGTTGAATCAGTCCAGTAATATGTGTGTGCGCAATTTGTCTCCATACCTTTATGAAGACGATCAGTTAGCTCTGCTAAAAGTTTGGCGGCACAGAGCTCGAGACGTGGTAACGTTGTTGATTTGGTGGGTGCTACTCTCGATTTTGAGCACATCAATTGAACAGTTATGTTTCCATGATGATCTATTGTCCGTATATATACTACTGCTCCATAGGCCTTTTCTGAAGCGTCCGCAAATCCATGCATTTCCCTTGTTTTTACCTTGGATTTGGAGCACACATACCTAGGAACTGTCACATTGTTAAGTTCCTTTAACTCATCACGAAACCTTACCCATTTAGTATGAAGTTCCAAGGGAAGTGCAGCATCCCAATCTAATTTTAAAAGCCATAATTTCTGAAGAAATTTTTTTGCTTGAACGATTACTGGATTAACGATGCCGAGTGGATCGAATATATGGGCTATATCTGATAAGACGGTACGTTTCGTAACTTTAGTTCTTTCTGACCAGTTCGTTGTGATTGCGAAGACGTCAGATTGCGGCCACCATGTTATTCCCAATGTCTTGATATGACCTTCCTTTTCATCATCCAGGTCTAGTTTTAGTTCAATGTCATTTTTTGGAACATGTTTAAGCAGTTCTGGATTATTGCTGCACCACTTTCTCAAGCGGAATCCTCCCAATTTAAGAAGCTCTGTCAGTTGTTTTTGCATGTTTAAAGCCTCCATCATGCTGTCACTTCCTGTCATGACGTCATCTACATAAAAATCCCTTAATGCTGCCTTGGCTCCGAAAGGGTATTCTTTGTTATTATCCTCTGCCAATGACCGTAGGCACTTTATTGCTAAATATGGAGCAGAGGTAGTGCCATATGTTATTGTTTTCAGTCGATAATGTTTAAGTTGCTGTTCTGGATTTTCTCGCCATATTATCAATTGCAGATTTTGATCAGTATCGTTCACCCTGATTTGTCTGTACATCTTCTCGATGTCAGCAGTGAAGACATATTTATGAAGACGGAAGCGTATAAGAATAGTGAAGAGGTCATCTTGAATTGTGGGACCATTGTACAACACATCGTTAAGAGATTTGTTTGTTGAAGTTTTGGCAGAGGCGTCGAACACTACCCGCAGCTTAGTCGTGCTACTGTCTGGTTTATGCACGCAGTGATGTGGAATAAAGTAATGAGGAGTAGAAATAGATCTTGGGTCTATTTTTTCCATATGCTTCAGTTCCTCATATTCCCGCATGAATGCTACATATTGATCTCTAAGCTCTGGATTCTTCATTAATTTTCTTTCGATAGAGAAAAATCGTTTCAGTGCTAAGTCCTTTGATATGCCCAACGTAGATGGATCTTGTCTAAACGGAAATTTCACAATGAATCTTCCCCCCTTGTCTCGGAGAGTTGTTTCCTTAAAATGTTGCTCACAGTACCGTTCCGCAGCTGTCATTGGTTGTTTGACTGATTCGGCTTCCTCTAGTGCCCAAAATCGTTCGATCCGATTATCTATACTAGCATTGCTGATTCCACAAAATGTTTCAGGGTGTGAGTAATTTGAAACCTTACCCATGATTAACCATCCGAGTACAGAATTCTGTAGAGTTGGAAGGGAATCGTTAAACTTAATTTGTCCAACTGCCATAAGAGAGGCGTATATTTCTGCACCAATTAACATGTCGATTTTCTGTGGGATGTTAAACTGTGGGTCAGCAAGTTGAATGTTGGACGGAATAGGCCAATTCTCAATGTCGATATATTTATGTGGTTGATTGTTTGCAATAGATGGCAACACAAATGCCTCTAAGTGTACCTTATAGCCACTGGTACATGAATTGAGGGTTATATTTACCCTTCTTTCAGCTCGATGTTTGGAGTTTCCAATTCCAGTTATGTTCAGCTCCTCATTTACGTGATTAAGACCCAGCCTTCGCCACAGCCTGTCAGAAATAAAATTGGACTGTGATCCAGAGTCCAAAATGGCGCGACATTTAGTTGCTTGCCCATATTTGTCCAGTACGTAAACTATTGCAGTTGCTAGAAATACGTATTTGTTACTCTTCTCAAGAGGCGGAGATGGTATGGTTGCTGCCAGACTTATTGGGTGGCCTTCAATTATTGTCTGATTAACGGGCCCTTGCGATGGTTTTTGAATTTTTTGCTCGGGTTTTGTTGCTGGCCTTGGTTCATCGAAATGTACTAACGTATTATGCCTTTTTGAGCATTTTGAGCAACTTCTTGAGGTACATTCAGATGCAGCGTGACCAGATCTTAGACAGTTCACACAGAGCTTATTTTTCTTTAAGAAGCTCATTCGGTTTTTTGGTGAATATTGCAAAAATCTTTCACATGCAAACAGTGGATGATCCTTCTTACATGAAATGCAGCTCAGAGTTGAAGCACCAACTAGAGAAGAGAGCCTCGAGAGCTGCCGCCTTTGACCTCCTTTGATCTTGTCTTCTAAGCGTCCCTTGTTGCCCAGGGCTTCCAATGACTGAAAGCGAAGTTCCAGAAAGTTTAGAAATGACGAGATGGACTGAATTTCCTTGGGGGTTTCGAGGCTTTGTTCGTATAGTCCGTGCGTAATTCGGTCTAATTTTTTGAGAGTTAAATGTAGTAGGATGGCATCCCACGCTGTTGTTTCTATGCCCACATTCTGAAGGCCCAATATGCATTCCTTGGTTACATCATGCAGAGATTTGACTGCTGATGCTGATTCCGTATGGATTGTTGGTTGAGCAAGTAATTTGTTCAGTAAAGCCGTTACTAGCAGTCGTTTATTGTTGTAACGGTTTTGTAAAATCTCCCATGCTGAAATATAATTTTCTTCGGAGACTGGGAGATGGCATATTAGTGCTTTAGCTTCACCACTCAAATTTCCGATGAGATAAAACATCTTTTGGGCGTTACTTAAAGGTTGATTATGAATCATTTGAGTATAAAGGTCGAAAAATTGCTTCCATTTTAAATAATTACCATCGAACGTTGGTATAACAATTTTTGGTAATTTCATCTGTGGACTATGGTTGGTAGTGGTTTGACAAAATTGTTCTAGGTTCTGAGTTAATTCAACTAGGACTTCATGAACCCATTTCTCTGTTTCTATAAAAAACTCTAATTGGTAGCCACCAGGGCTTGACCTGTCTGTGAGTGCCCAAATTGTCTGGTTGGTTTGTGATATGTCTAACCAATAGTTATCTATGCTTTTAATCTTGAGCTCGTAATATGGTCTGGGATGGGCTTCTTGTTTTGTGGATTGGATATTCTGCAGAAGACTAGTAAGAGCTTTGATGAGAACCTTCTGCTTTCTTATCAACCCTTGAAGTTGTTCATCGATATCTTCCTCATATTCATTGAATGAGAACTCTTCGGCTTCCTCCTCAGTGGCACCTGGTTGATCGTCCTTTGTTGATTCCGCTGCAGTTGACTTCTCCCCTCTAGTTGTACGGATGGTTAATGCCTTTATCTTCTCTTTAGTTTTCATGACACCACCCTGTACCTTCTTAAAGAAGTTGCTTGTGAAGTACGCATTGTTCGGGTCCGTATCTGCTAATTGTTGTAAACGTTCATCATTATTCACAAACTTGGTCCATTCGGCCTCCAGAGTATCAAGCCTTGTTTTCAGGTATTCTGGTGTCTTTCTGTCGATTGAGTCCTTGTTATAATTAGAAATGAAGTGCTCGATTGTCTTCCCAATCTTCTGCTGTTCGGCAATGAGGTCCTCCATGGTTGAAGTGGCTATTTGTGGAGTCACTGGCTTCCTTCCTTCCTTCTTTGGGCCAAAGCCGTTGTATGGTAGCTCTGATCCCTTGGGGCTGGTTCCTCTTCTGGAATCACTGGCTTCCTTCCTTCCTTCTTTGGGCCAAAGCCGTTCTATGGTAGCTCTGATCCCTTGGGGCTGGTTCCTCTTCTGGAATCACTGGCTTCCTTCCTTCCTTCTTTGGGCCAAAGCCGTTGTATGGTAGCTCTGATCCCTTGGGGCTGGTTCCTCTTCTGGAATCACTGGCTTCCTTCCTTCCTTCTTTGGGCCAAAGCCGTTGTATGGTAGCTCTGATCCCTTGGGGCTGGTTCCTCTTCTGGAATCACTGGCTTCCTTCCTTCCTTCTTTGGGCCAAAGCCGTTGTATGGTAGCTCTGATCCCTTGATCACGTCGGGGTCACCAAATGTTGATTTAGAGTGGATTGGAGCTTTTTCCAAACCACTTTAGTCTGCCTGCTATTACAACCTTACCACTTGTGGGGGGATAGTAATAGCTTCGTAGTAGCAAAATAAAACCGTCGAACTTCGTATGAAGGTCTTTATTTCCATTCTAACTAACATTTTATTAATTGCTATGATTTATATACAAATTTTTCCTGTCTAGAATTTAATTTAAATTTCATATTTTTCCCACAAAATATTTTCCCACAAAAATATTTTCTCACACAATTATGCTTACTCTTCAAAATTTAAGCTTCGCAAAATTTGCCCATGCATATGAAGGATTCATGTTACAAAAAAAAATATGTGATAAGAAGAAAATATTTTTCGTGGGAATGAAAATTTATCTATACATGAATTTTATATTAGAGATAATGTGCGCTTGAGAATGAATTTCTACATTTCTTGAATTGCACTTTTCTTATTTGCTGCGGGCCTTGACAATCCTGTTGTAAAGAAATTTAAGCAATATCAGCAAATGACTCATGTTTACTCGTTTCAAGTAATTTGATACCACACTTCCTGTAGGCAGCCAAAAATTTTATTGTTCCAAGAATTTTGCTGATCGAAACGTTTCATTGGAATGTAAACAAATTTTCACATTTTCATGTATGCATTCATGTAAACAATCTTATTTGCAAATTCGACCAGCAGAATAAAGTAATCAAATTAATTTGAGTAATTTTCTTATCGTGTAAATCGATATCATCTCAGCCTGTAAGCAAATTCGTTGGAATTCATCCTGTGCAATGATTATTGTAGCAGCAGGATCATTCATGTTTACAAACCGTTGCTATAAAAGCGCAAGCAAACTCTTGGGGAGCACCAGTCAATCTCAGTGATTCTAAGTGTTAGTGCCGAATAAGAAAAAAATTAAAAATGTCTATCACAGTAATAAATGAAAGTTTTTCATTAATTAAGAAATTGCGAGAAGATGTGTTGTTGTTTAAGTGATGCAAATTTTGTGAATAAAAACAATATTGTTAAAGAGTGGAACAGAAACATTCGTAAATATCAAGCAGCATTTCGAAAGTGTAATAAGAATGCTAGAAAACGGCATTTTGTATTGCTCAAATTAAATCGTTGAGATTGTTAATCAAAGCTCCCCATCGAGGTGGAGGAATTAATCAACGAGTAATAAGAAGTGATTTTGTTAAGTGGAAAGAAATAAAAACAGCATTCGTAGGTAGAATTAGGGCAGGTGTTATCGTGAATATAAGCCACCTAGATCCTAAGCTGTTTATGCAAGATGCTTCCAAATTTCTTGCTCGCCGCATTAAGAATACATTAAAACAACAATATCATATTAAAGTTGCTACAACGTTTTGCGGCGAATTTATTAAACAAAATGCTGACAATGAAATTATAAAAGACAATAAATATTTCCAAGCGAGAACTGCTCCAATCAGTGCAGATGATAATTTAGAGGAGTGGTTTAAATCAAACATTTTGGATCCAATAAAGACTCAGCTAGAAGAATTCCAGGAAAAAGATGGTGGTTGGGATCTGCATTCTATAATACATTTAGCGGTGCATATCAACAAGTTTGAGCCGATTCGGGGATCATTTTATGTACCTCTGCCAAAGGAGATTGCGTCAAAGAAAGCTTGCATTAATTTAAAAAATAATGATGAAGCATGCTTCGCGTGGGCAGTAACATCAGCGCTATATCCTACAACTGTCAGCTCCGATAGGACCTCATCATATCCACATTATTCTACTGTGCTAAATTTAACTGGAATAACATTTCCCATGACGCTTAAGCAAATAACGAATTTGAAGGCCAGAACGATTTATCAATAAACGTGTTCATCCTAGAGAAAGAGCGTTTCTTCACCACAGTTCCAGTAAGACTTACGAAACACAGGATGGAGCGACATGTAAATCTCTTAATGATTCAAGATGACTATGACCAGGATGATGATGATGAAGATGAAGATCATATGGATGATGATGATGATGATGATGATGCTGGCAGATATCATTTTTGCTGGATTAGAGATCTTTCACGCCTTGTATCGAAACAAACTTCGAAACATATTCATAGAGTGTATATCTGCGATAGATGTTTGCTCTACATTTACACTGAAGAAAAATTAGCATCACATACTCCCGAATGCGAGAAGTAAAATGATTGTAGAATTGTGTTTCCCTCAGAGGAAAAGAAATGGTTGGAATATAAGAATTATACCCATAAGAATCCAGTCCCGTTTTAGTGTATGCCGATCTTGAGTCAATATTGAAGCCGATTCAGGGAAACGATCAAAATACACAGCGAATCCAGGAACATGAAGTTCACAGCATAGGGTTCTACTTCCACTGCAAACATGATGTTAAGCTCTCATATTACAGAGCATATCGAGCAAAGGACTGTCAAAAATGGTTTGCATTAGAATTGCAAAAGATTGCATCCATAGCTGTACAGGAGAAGCTGAACATCAGGCCAATGCAACCCCTGACTAAAGAGGAACGGCATTCACATATGGAAAATACTTGCTGTCATATATGTGAAAAAACGTTTGCAGCCGAAGAGGAACGAGTCCGGGACCATTGCCACTTAACAGGTAAATACTGAGAATCATAATTCAATTCATATTTCATAAATTCTTTTAACAGGAAAATACCGAGGGACAGCGCACAATGCATGCACGCTCATGTATCAAGATTGCTCCATAGTTCCAGTCATTTTTCACAATTTATCTGGATATGATGCCCACTTCATAATTAAGGATATAGCTACATCTTTCCCAGGAAAAGTTGATCTCTTGCCAATAAACAAGGAAGGATATATCTCGTTCTCCAAGCACATGGACGGCAGCTACATAAAATTCAGATTCATCGATTCCTTCCGTTTTATGGCTGAATCTTTAGATAAGCTATCATCATTGCTGCCGATGGATAAATTAAACACTACAAGATCAGTATGGCAGGGATTTGATGATGACACTATCAAACTTCTTACACGTAAGGGTGTCTTCCCATATGATTTTATTGATGACTGGGATAAATTGTATTTCCAGAACTTGCCAACACAGGAAGCGTTCTACAATAAACAGACTGACAGTGCTATATCTCCTGAGGACTACAATCATGCTGAAGACGTCTGGCAAAAATTTGAAATAGAAACACTTGGTGAATATTCAGATATATACCTTAAGACTGAACTTCTCCTATTGGCTGGTGTGTTTGAGAACTTTCGAGAAGTGTGCATGAAGACATATAATTTAGGTCCAGCATATTATTACACCATGCCAGGCCTAACATGGGATGCTATGCTAAAATACACTAATGTGAAATTAGAGCTGATAACCGACGTAGATATACTGCTATTCATAGAGAGAGGCATTCGAGGTGGTATAAGTCAATGCTCGAACAGATATAGTAATTGGCTTTACGGATATTGATAATTTTAAGCCTGAGGAGAAAGAGAAATACTTGATGTATTATGATGTGAATAACCTTTATGGATGGGCCATGTCACAGCATTTACCAACCGGAGGATTCAAATGGGTTGATGTTCCCAATATTGTCGTTTCCGAAATTCCTGATGATTCTCCAACTGGATACATATTCGAAGTCGACTTGGATTATCCTCAACATCTACATGATAAGCATAAGGACTTACCGTTTTGCTCTGAGCATGCAGCACCACCTGGAGCAAAATTAGAAAAGCTTTTGACAACATTACATCCAAAAACTAAATATGTTATACACTACCGAAACTTGAAGCAATGCTTATCACATGGACTCATCCTGAAAAAAGTGCACCGGGTACTTCAATTCGACCAATCAGCTTGGCTGCAACCATATATTGACTTAAATACCACCAAACGGATGCAGGCTACAAGCGATCATGAGAAGGACAGCTATAAGAAGATGAATAATCCAGCTTTTGGTAAGACCATGGAAAATGTACGCAAGTATAGTGATATCAAGCTTTGCGTAAAGTGGGAAGGTCGTTATGGTGCAAAATCTCGGATTGCGGCACCGAACTTCCACAGTGCAACGATATTTGATGAAAATTTAGTTGCTGTGGAATTAAGGCGACTCAAAATATTATTCAATAAGCCGCTCTATATAGGAATGACAGTTATGGAAATTTCGAAAATATGCCTCTACGATTTTCACTACAATTTTATGCAGCGTGAGTATGGAGATAAATGTAAAGTCATGTATACTGATACAGATCCTCTAATATATGAACTTGAAGAGAAAAATGCATATGAGTTTATGGCTGAAAATATAAACAAATTTGATACAAGTGATTACCCAGAAGATAATGAATTCAATTTACCGCTCATGAATAAAAAGATTCCTCGGCTAATGAAGGATGAGCTGAATGGGAAAATCATGAGCGAATTTGTTGGCTTGCGCTCAAAAATGTACAGTCTGCGTATTAACGCTGGTAAAACTGTAAAAAAAGCGAAAGTAGTAAATTCTAATGTAGTCCAGAGGCATATCAATATCGAAGTCTACGTCGAATATTTGAATAACAAGCGAATATTAACTGCTAATCAGAGCTCCATACGATCTCATCACCATAACGTATACACTATCAGTCAAAAAAAGATTGCATTGAGTCTCTATGATAATAAGCGTCATATTATGAGCGGAGCGACGGATACTCTACCATGGGGACATTACTTTATTTCATCAGATCAACAAGTAGCAGCCGCAGAAAGAATCTAAGTGAAGTGTAAATAATAAATGTATTATAGTTTTAGTTTCATTTATTCAAGTAATTTGTTTTAAACATGTATAATTGTAAAATAAAAAAGGTATTGTAATTATAAATTTATTGTAATTGTATTATAGTTATAGTTGTTTTTCAAGAAATTATAAAACATCTTTGTTATTAATCCAAGAATTGTGTTTTGATGAAAATCCGAGCCAATTAACGTAAGCTTTATCTCCACTCTTCTATAAGATTGATTTTCTCTACGAGATATAGGTTTGGGTGTTTAACTTTGAGCAGCTCCAATTCATAAAAGCCTCCTGTGATTGGATTTCCTTGATAATCTTCCAGCCGATATGTGATGGGGTTTGTGTTTTGAACTTTAATAATTTTAAAAATCTCAGCTGTCCAGTTTGGTGTATAGCCTTTCTCAAATATATGCTTGTATTTGCTGATGCGTACAAAATCTCCAACTTTGTACTTTGCAGGAACAACAATTTTTATATGATTGTATACAGATGAAAGCAGTTGTTTCTCATTGGAGGTATTGTTATCACGTGGTTTCATTTTTGTAGTTCGATGTATTCTTGAGTTGTATTCAGTGAGCGGTTTCTTCACCATACCAATCCACTGATAAGTTCCATTAAAACTGAATTCCTTCCACATCATATCCTTCAGAGTTCGGTTAAATCGTTCCACTATTGATGCTTTGAGGAAACTGTACGTAGAGTAATGATTAATTGCATGCTTCCGTATTAGATTTTTAAAGAGGTTGTTATAGAATTCCTTTCCATCATCAGTCTGCAGGTTTTTAGGTATTCGTCCCTCGCTTAATATAGATTGCATGGCATCTCTTACTTCTACAGCAGTTTTTCTTTTAATTGGAATTGCCCATGCATATTTGGAGAAGGTATCAATTACTGTCAGCAGATAGCGGTAACCCTTGTTCACATACTTGTAGGGATCCATTTCAACCAAGTCTGCCTGCCAAAAGTCATCTAGTCCTTTGATAATCACTCGACGTCGTTTAAAATTTTTTCTCGCTGGTTTATGAAGCTCATTTATCACTTGTCTCTTACTCATCGTAATTATAAATGAAACAGATTTCTCAAGAGTTTTTACTCATATACACCATCTTTTGGTGTCAAGTGTTTCTTATTTATTACTGAAGTAAGCAAATAGTTTTCAATCTTCGCGATTTCATCATTGATATATAGCGTTAAATTTGCCACCTCCATATTAATAGTTTTTCTTATTTCTTCCACACTTATTTTAATTTTCTTGTCAACATAGTCTTTGGTAGTAGCATCATCATTTTCAAGGGGCTCACCAAGTCGTTTTATACACTTTGAGTTTAGATCGTAGTCTCCGTTTATCGTTAAATTAAATCCAATACCCCGCTCTCCTTGTTCACCAGCTGGACCCTGAGCTCCTTGTTTACCAGCTGGGCCTTGAATTCCTTGTTCACTGGCTGGTCCCTGAGCTCCTGTTGGTCCACGTTCACCTGGTTTCCCAAGATATCCTCGCTTAGAGAAACATCCAAACTTATCAACGCTCATCTGTAGATTGTGAAGAAGTATGGTAATGAGGTAGTATTTAAACTATAATATCTGCTTCTCGCAACTCCTCCATGATAGATATAATTTCATTGTTGTGACTGGTGTTTCCAGCCTGCTGTGATGCCATTAGAAGGCGCAGCCTATCCACTAATTCATTTGGATCATCCCAGTAAATGTGATCAATGTTTTCCTTAGGCAGACGCATTAGTCCCATGCCTTTATGCTGTAAAAGTTTACTGATTATAGCTTTATACTTAACCGCTCTAGCACCTTTTATTTGTCCATCTTCAGCATAGTCACGTTTATATGCATTGGTATCTTTCAAAATAGATCCATAATTAGTTAAATCATCTTTAGTATATAAGTAGTTACGCTATACAGGTTCTGGGACACTTTTTCCATACAAAAAGTGTCCGGAAATTTCAAACTATTTTGATGGATCACTGTGGGTTCTGCGGAGGGGGGAGGGGAGGGGAAGGGGCTGAGGTCGGTTTTGCACTGAAAAGTTGACATCATCTTGAAGTTTTCTTTTAGGAGGATACTTATGCCATCAACAACAGCCAATGTAGGTAGGTATGTTGACTTGGATATGTTCGTCTTCAGATCGATAATCAAATTCCGAATAATGTAAACAAAATCGCAGCCGAGTAAAGTAAACAAATTGAGTGATATATACACTCGCACGCGCGCACACACACACACATACACACACACACTATGCCATACCAAAATGTTTTCTACCAGGCGATATTCAGTACCATGTTATTAAATTAGCAACAACTACAACTAACGTAGGTAGATATGTTGGCTTAGATAAGAAATGGCCTAATTTTTGATCTTCAGGTGTAATGCTCCTAATTTGATTCATTGCATAAACAATTCGTACAGCCGAATAATGTAAACAAAATCTCAGTCGAATAATGTAAACAAAATTCTCACAGACCCGAGTAAAGTAAACAAATTGAAAGATTCTCAATAGCTGAAAAAAACAACAACTGATATGTTGTCTTAGATGAGTATTGAAAATTTCTATTGCTGAAAAAAAACAACTGCGGATTAAAAGCCAAGAGTGATCATGATATCTAAAAAATAGATCACGGCTGCTTGTAAGAAGTAGTGGAAATTAAAGCCTCGGTGGCCAGGTGGCTGGTAATTTGATACTGCCAAGTAAAGTAAACAATGGTTTTTGCATCTAGGCGTGTGTATTGAAAAGTCATCAGTTTTATGAAAAATTGTTGTTTTATTTATTCGCATCATTAAATCTTAAATTATAAACTTTTTCTCTGTGCTTAATATCCAAAATTGGCAACAATATATCTGAAGTTCTATTAATCCTATCTCGGAAGCAAAAGCGATCCAGAGCATATGTCTCCCATGATCCTTTTCTGGGTTCACAATCAATCATATAAACTTGTGGAGCACTAGTACTAAACGTAACTTTCATTATCACGACTAATAATAAAAACTAGTTTCACATTATTTATTTTTTATTTAACGAATATAATAATTAATTGGATACAAATTAACATCATTCTGAATAAAATCAATTTTATATGATCGCCCGATTGGTCCTCTGTTAATCACCGAGAAATCTCCCTGGGCATTTATTTTACTCAAAGTATCGTCCGAAATTGTAAAACAATATCGGCAATTAGGCTTTAGAACATTCTTTCGTCCACATCCATAACAAAATCGGCCTTGCTTTTCTAGGGTGCAATCTTGATTGAAATGCCCCTGCTGGTTGAAGTTCTAATAACCAGACGTTTGTCGAACCGGAATAGCAGTCACGATCGCTAGATCTGCGTCACAAACTGGTGGTACGAGAAGGTCGGGGTAAGAGATCGGGTGGTCCTAGATTTCACTCATACAGCGGCGTGTCGCTGCCTGCAAGTTGCTTGCTGTGGTAGCAGTAAGGCTTGCGCGAATGGTGCTACTACCTGTGCCCAGTGAACCGGCCGCCACGATACGTAATTGAGTAGCCTAGATCTGTTTGCCAGAGCTCTGACTTGTGATATTGTACTATTAGGGTGCAAAGAAATTTTGTGCTGAATATCTGGCAGCAGATTAGATTTGACGATTTCTCAAAATTCATTCTCAGGCAGGGGACCTTGCAGCTGATTGCGCAATTGCACTAGTATCTGATAATAGTTAGCAAAAGATTCATCAGTTTTCTGTTTGCGTGACATCAACTGAACTCGCACCTTCAGGTCGTCTTTTGGCACTCCCCATTCTGCTAGTTGCGCTACTTTTATGAATTCCCAAGTGGGCGTAGAATTTTGTCTCAGTAGAGACCAATAACAGTCCGTGGCTGGACCTCATAGTAGAGTATTCATATATGGAGGGTATGGTATGGTCACCAATAGCTGCAGGTGGACTAGATACATCCACACGAAGCAGTACTAAGTAAAATTGTTGTTGAATACTACTGTTAATTTCAGCACGCAATGTTTCCAAACTACGGTCTAATCCATCACGTAATAACTCTTGTAGTTGCATTGTAAGGCCTACCAACAATGCTTCCTACCAACAATCCTTCCTTGTCCTGCAGCAACTTGTGAGGAACTATTCCCATGAGAGGTTGTAGCTTAAATGCTAGCTAGTCGTGGACTAGGTGGAAGTGATGTGCGTGCATGCGGAGACACCTGTGTCGGTAGACCGGGCAATGAAAGCTATGGAACAGGTTGTGGATTATCATGCCGAGTTGAATAATGTTTGAATACTGTCCCATCCGGGAAAGTCTTGTTGGCTTAATTCATATCTACAGTTAGGACAGCTAGCTTCTTCAGAAATCCAGTTCTGGGGTGGAACATGTGGCCGCATAATGTCACCACGGGTTTTTTTTCCTCGAGGATCAGTCTCCATCTTGGCATATGGAACACTGCTCTGATCGAGGTAGAGGAGAATCGGCTCTAGCTGAGGGTGTTTTAGCAGTAGCAATTTGCTGGTGCTGTTAGCGTACACACACCACTAAATTGTTCAAACCGAAAATCTATTTTTTTTTGTCGTATCAGGGAAATTTTTTAAAGCAGGCCGTTGCACGAAATAACGTTTGTTACTCAAAAGTCAAAAGAAATTGTCATACTGTGAATTCAAAAGCCGATGATGGGACGTAAGTTCGTTGATAAAAACAAAATACATTGTCGCCCTTTTAATTAGGATCGTTACGCAACTAAGGTTGCCGCAAAATTCAAAAGTCGATGACCGAATGAAAGTTTGTTATTCACGAACAAATTACATTATTGTCCTATAATTAAGGATCGTTACACAACTGAGGTCGTCGTAAAAATCAAAAGTCGATGACCGAATAAAAGTTTGCTATTCACAAACAAATCAAATTATTGCCCTATAATTTAGATTCGTTACGCAAATTAAGGTCGTCGCAAAAAACAAAAGTCGATGACCGAATGAAAGTTTGTTATTCACAAACAAATTAAATTATTGTCCTATAATTTAGGATCGTTACGCAAACTAAGGTCGTCGCAAAAATCAAAAGTCGATGAGCGAATAAAAGTTTGTTGATAAGAAATGTTGATTAAGGAACTTTGAATCGGAGCAAAAATAAATCGTTGCGAAATATAGAAAAATATACATATACATAAGCTTTTCCCCCACTCTCTCTCCGTGTGGACCACGGCACCAATGCACCAATCGTCGAGAAACCTAAGCTGGAAATCCATGTTGGCTCTGGGGGAATCAGGAAACGGATGGAGTGTTAGGAATAGTTAGACTTCTGCACGTCTCTTTATGGAAAAATTTTGGGAAAGGTCGAATAGAGATGTCGAATACTGCGGAGGTTGAACTATGCTTCTCAGTCAGGCAGTTAGTACACTGCCAGCTCCTGATCCTAAGAGCATCAGGCAATCTCCCCAGCCGACGACAGACCTATCCTATCCTTCCTCTCGGATTGCTCCATTGACCCATCATCCAGCTAGGCAAAGCCATTAACCCAGTTGACTACTTTGCTATCAGCCAGAAAGGCATCTCGTAGATTCATAACTCTCTCCAGCCACATGACCAAGTCAATAGGCCTCCATATAACACGGAAGAAAGAAAAAAAATTGAAATTTTCCTGTCCGTGAGACCCAATCAAAGATTTCCCTAGCTGAAGGCTAGAGGGAAAGGTCAATCTATTATTAAACATCAAAAAATCTTGAGAAAACTAAAAGAAAATTGTTTTTATGTACCTTGAAGGCTACTAAGCTTCCAAAATCGAACAACCTTTAAAGCTTCTACTTTACTCAAAAATAAGAAATACTTGAATTAAAAACTTTGGAACTTTAGAAAAACTTGAACTCGAAAAAGCTTTCAGACGTCCAGCCCAAATTCGATCCCCACTAAATATGAGACCCCAAATTCAGTAATTAGCTGGTAGCCAAATACTTTGCGCGTTAATGTCTCAGTCCCCAGGAGAACGACACGAAGATCATAGAAGCCCAAAAATTTCGGGATCCAGGTTGGGCACCATCTTGATATGTGCACAGCACATAATATGCACAACGTGTGAGAAAACTTTGAAAAATTCGAAAAAAGTCGAATGTTTATCCCATCTTCACTGGATGTGAGACCCTGCCAATTAGCTAAAAGCCAAAACCTCGAATCGTCAGAGTCAGTCCCCAGTAAAGTGGTCTAAAGTACCCCAGATGGTCTCGGCCCACGTTGGGCACCATCTTGTTATGTTAGCTAATTTTAAAAAAACGGTGAAGAAATCAGGCTATGACGTAGAGTTCTTGGGGTGGGTAAAACAGAAAGAAGCAGTCAGTAGTCGCGGCAATAACATTGAAATAATTCGTGCAGATATAGAAAAAGCTATAGGGCAAATGAGTTCCATAATAGAACTGTAGGGATTTGACCAAGGAATGGGACTGCAAAATAATGAAACAGGACCCAGTCGTCAACATAGATCTCAATATATTGAGGACAGACGTTAGATCCTCAGATGAGGGGAGGCACTCTGCATGCATATTCATACAGTCAAAGGAGCACATTGGCATGCATACAGTCCACCTCACCTCAACACCACCCAACCTCAAAAGGAAGCAACCCTAATATCATCTGCTCGGTAACGATGTACAGATGACTCCATTTCTCAAACGAAAGCAGCCACCTACTGATCAGCGGACGAGGCCGATTCATGTTGCCCCCCCCCCCCGTTCCGCCTCAAGAGAGAGGAGTGGGGAAGGAATTTAAAGCTTCAGCAGACCATAGTTCTCACTCATATAAAAACTTATCTTGTATTATGCATTTAATAATTGATTAAACATTCTTCGCTCAATAGTATACGACCTTTTCACTATAATTATCTTTCATTTTAAATCGTTGTAGTATTTATGGCACGACTAAGTACATATGTTTAATTTTACTTCTCACATTAAAATTTAAAGCTAAGACTCAAGAGCCCCCTAGGAGGGCAATATAAGAATGAATATACTTCCACATGGTTGCCCTACAGCCATATTCGATAAGTTTAAGCTTCTAGGTTCCAACCTAGTAATCATAAGAACTGCTTTGAAATGTATGCACGTAAGAGATAATGGCGCATTCACCCTAACGAAATAAGAAAAGTAAAAAGTCTTCTTAAAATCATTTATGAATCTATGCCATTTTCATAGTCTCAAAAACATATTGTGCCGCGATGTGAGATAGTAATGATAGTAATCTAACCTACTTAGATAAAACGAAAAGCGATCTTAGTGTTACCTGTTTAGAGTGATATTCAAATTTAGCAAAGATGTAACTTGTGGACAAAATTCATAACCTTAGCTTTGTTAAGTCTACTTTTGTTGTAGGATGCTATAACTTTAAAGTAACAATCTAATTTAATGAGTATCAATCTAACTACTGTATACAGGTATGTCAGTATACGGTGCTTTACAGAATATTTGACCTATATGTACGTATTGCATGTAAGCATTACGGTATTAACAAAATATTCAATATTATACATGTTAATTAAAAATAATTTTGAACGCTTTTCATTATTTCTTTTCAATTAGCTTTGTTCGGACGAATAGGAAGAGTGGGGTATTCACCAAAAATTTTCCTTTTTCTTTTGTTGTTTTTATTGACAAACTCGAAGAGGCCTTCTAGTGCTCTTCTTCTGCAAGCATTTTAATGTAAGTTATGATAAAAAGGGGAGGAGGATTTGAGACCTCATTCGTCTATGCCCTGCTTAAGATTTAGTTAACTGTTAACTAATCTAAGTTTTCTCCAATATAAACTCCGCTGAGTCCTTGTTCCCTTGAATGTTTTCCTTATTTTGGGTGATGAGAACGGTAGCCCGCCCTGCGAGGCAGGCATGAATTGATATGGCCTTTATTTATATATTCTGTATCCTGATAATGGATTAGTGGGCCTGAACTCGACCAAAAATGTTTTTGTTTGTTGTTTTAGATTATTTGAACAGAACCCTTGTGCCGCTAAAGGTTTACTCCCTTCTGCGTTAAACTTCCCCACCTTCACCTATTTATTTCCTTTTTAATTCTTTTGTGTTTTTTTTCCTTCCGTTTTCCGGAAATATTAGCTTTGCGTGGGGCACTTTCTAGCACTCCTGGGGCCGGATTCACTAACTCGGAGAGTTGTAGAATTGTAGAGATGAGAGTTATTTTGCCACTTAACTCTCCACTCGAACTTACTGTGAATTACTTTGAATAATATTAAGGTACCTGATTGAGTTACTTGATTTAATTTTCACTTTAAGTGTTACACTATTTACTTTATTTTTATTGTTTGCTAGAGTTTATGCTTATATTTAATATAAAAAACTACTGTAGATCTATGTGCCCACCGTTTTAAGGACGTGGCCTCGGCCAAGGTCTTTCAACAAAATATTTTTGTATTGTATTGTATTGTATTGTAATTGTGTAACTCGAGGAATTTGTATTAAGAATTACCAAACTCTCTATTCCACTCGACAAAATTCTCGGCTGTGTTAGTTGTGGAGAAGAAGAATATTTCTCAACTGTCTGCTTTTGTTGTGTTTTGTGAAGCTACCTAGGAAACTAGGATTTTCAAATTAAATTATGGGCTCACCCACTGACATGTATATAAATGGACTGGCTGATCTCCTGTTGCAAGTGGCACCAGTTTTGACTTCAAAAATTATGCTCTGACTGGCGCTGTATTTAAATTATTTGGGAATTTATTTATATATGCATATCAGTGGGATTTACAGAATTTACCACAAAAGTATTTGGGACTATTTGTATTGTTAAATTTTAATTATAAGGAGAAGGAAGTGTTTTTTATAAGGCTGTTTTGGTTGGAAACACCGCTGAATCGTTACAGTTCAGTGGGAAAGTATGCTCTCACGAAAAGAGACAGGAACATGAAAGTGGTGCCATTGCATTTTTGGCTCAACGAGCAGTCCACTTATATACATGTCAGTGGGCTCATCGCATATCCTGACTATGTTTACAAAAGCAAATTATGGAAATGCTTGTAATGCAATACTTACAGAGAAATAAAGATTTTGGTGTCTCAAGGTACAAGCTAAAAAAATTTAAGTCGCGCGAAAATAATCAATTTGACGCGAAAATGATCAATTTGGTCGTCTTCCAGTACAGAAGAGATACTATAAAAATTTTAAATATGCACGTTAAACCTTGTATGCAGGCTTAAAACGTATCTAAATGTTATTCCCTAATTAGATATATAATTAGTTTTTGAGCCCGATAAATGGTTTTGGAGATAACTGCAAAAGAAGTGAATCAGTCCTTCTTAAGATGAAAAAATGGGCGTTTTTTGGTATAAAAATGGACATATTTTAAACTCATCATTATGAAGAACTGTTAAGTGGTGGAAATTCAGTTTTCAGGAGAAAAATGTCCGCAACAGAGTACTAAGGAATGTGAAACGAAGAACGGAAAAATATATGCGAAATATAGAAACTGGGGTGTATATGACCCAAGTGCAAAAAATCCGTCTTTCGGCGGTAAAAAGTCAGTTATGAATTAAAATTATCAACAACAAAAATTACACCAATCGATTACCCGCTTCTCCCCCTTTAATTTGATACCAAACATGACGTATTTTGAACAACACCCCATCCCCAAAAGCCTCTACCCCAAAAATTTGTCATCTATATTATTTTACTCTAGACCCTAAATCCGAAGGAAAAAACCCCAATGCTCTACGACCCTCCGACACAGAGTTAGCCGTCCTTCAATATTGCGATACTTCTCACGTTTTCTCTAAATCGCCAAGTATGTTAGAGAAACGCGAATGGAGAGTTAGGTAGTTTTAATCGGGGAAAACGAAAATTCTCATCTCACAAACTTCCAAACTCTCCGAGTTACAGAATCCGGCCCTTGGTGCTTACTCTTGTCCGATCACCGCGCGGAGGACTCTGTGCACTTATGAAAATTTTGCGGGGAGCAACCCCTTTCGTCTTTTGTTTCTGCACTGAGTGACTAGGTTTGGAATGCAGCTATTAACTAGTTGGTTCAATATATTCCCTTTTTATTTTTCCTTTTTTTCGTAGTATTATAAATGCACGCTTACCTTTGCTTATCGTATGAAAAGAGTAACCTGTGTGTGATTCCGCATTTTTCTCATACGTTGAATTTTCACATGTTTCGATAATGGGATATGCTCTAAAGCACCGTGAATTCAGTTTACAATATTGTGGAGGTATTCGTCCAATATTATAGGTAGTTCACAGTTGATATAGCGAGAAATACGACCTGTATGCCCACGCACTCAATTTGAATTGGACCCCGTTATGGGAGCAATACTACCGCTAGTGATCGGGAGCCCAGGTTGTGTATATAGCCCTTTCACACTTGTTCCCGATTTGAATTGGATGAAACGAGATACGCTCATGTGACGTCTTCGAACATGTGTTCTTCTTCTTCCCTTTCGAGAAGATTCCGTAGCCGTAGGGCACGTTCGTGCACCGCGTTGGTTATCTGTGAGCTGTATTCCGACCCTGATCACATGACACAGTGCATTTCTATGGACGCGCACATAGCTAGCACGAGTCACGCGCATTTTGCTGTACCTATCCATAGATCTGTCATCACAATAATTCTGGTACGCACGATTACATAACAGTCTATTCTTCCACTGCTGGTCGACTGGCTTCTTCGATTAGCACTTGGGTGGTACGCAGGCGCAGTGGCTTTGAGTATATGATACCCTGTCATGTCCAGGCCGCGTGATTGGTTCTGATGTTGTTAATGTATATCTGTGGGAGAAGCTGATCATTAGTCTGTATTATACTTGTTAATGTAGAGTTTCGCATGTTTCATTTCTCTGCTTTTGAGAAATAAATCATGTAGACTATGGCATTTTGGATGGGTTTATATTGTTGTATGTAGGTAGTGATGGTAGTGTATGTGACAGCATGTGACTTCATCAGACAGTCCACCAAGCAATTGGCTTCTCACACTACAGGGTACTTTTCGGTCAGCAAATGATCGAACACACTAGCTCATATTACATCTTAAACAGCCTCGGAACTCTAAGTGAACCTCTAGCAGTAGATGCTGATGTAAATAATTTCGTATTATCGTAGTAGAATTACCACAGTCGGACTGATGATGCTCTGTCAATAAGAATAGAGATATTAGCGATTTTCTACTTTAGATCTGAGAAGCTCAATCCTTTTAAAACCCACCAAGTTAGAGCTAGGAGCTCAATATCTGGTGTTGATGAATATCTCAGCAAGAGTCAGAGTTGGTGGTTAAATTCTGGATCTTTATTTTCAGTAGCACTACATTTATTATTTTAAAAGTGCTTATTTCGCTAATAGAATTTTTTTTTCCTCATGGGAAAGACCAAGAATATTACAAATACGTTATGAAAATTGCTTACCTTACTCATATCGATCAAAATTAATGTTATCGATAAATGCATGCACATTAACCTCTATGAATACAAACATATATTGATTAAATGTTTGCATTGCGATCTTTTCTTATTGAAAGAGTGCTAAGTGAAATGAAATAAAAATGACATACAGTCATCGATTGCGTCATTGTTCACTGAGAAATACATAATATGCTTTATCACGGTACAACGGTGACCAGTGATAACCATATTACTTTTCGCATGAAGATTTGCAGGGAAAGTCGTTAGGTATCTATCATGCTAAAGACATTAGGCCCTGATCGCTGATCCCTGATGTGTGTCTTTCAACCCTGGTAGCCCTAAGAAAGCATCCTGCAAATAAGCTGCTTCCTTTCCTAGATTCCGCTTACCTTCTTCAATTCGATCTGTTAATTAAATGACTTTTAATAACAGAGCTAAAGAGCTCAATCTTTTAAAAGAGCACCAAGTTAGAGCCAAAGGCTCAATATCTGATGTTTGAATATGGATATCTTCAATGAGAGCTGAAAAGCTCATTACCTTTAATATCAGCCATGTTGGAGCTAAAGAGCTCAATATCTGGCAATTGAATTAAGCACCGAGAGTTGCAGGTAAAACTCTGAATTTTTATTTCATATTGCACTTATTTTATACTTTTGAAAATTGCTTTTTGCTTTTTTCTTATTGAACAAATGCTAAGTAGATATGACACAGTTATCGATTGCGTCATTGAGCAATTACTTTTTTAAGTTCACTGAGTAATTCATTTTATGCATCATCACGGTGCACGGTGACCAGTGGTGATCATATTGCATTTTTACAACTTTCTTTCACTTAGCGTAAATTTATTTATTTTTTTGTTGTTATTTACTTTTGCTTGTTATGTTTGTTTCGTTTATTTTTATTTTTTATTATTATTTGTTGTTGAGGTACGTGCATATGCCTTTATTATTGTGGTATGTAGGTATGCTCTACATCCTTACCGTGAAAAGAGAAGAAAAAACATTTTTTTTATAGAGAAAAACAAATTTTTTTTGATCTGCTTATATGAGTGCAATATGCAATTTGCATATAAATGACTTAATATGTATATACATGATTTCGATACAGATGAAGTGTGTTTTAGGATTTTATTCTTTGCACACAATTCACATCTGTTTATATAGTCTTTAACCATCTTGTTTAGATTTTGCCATATGTATCTTTGTTTTATCTTATTTATCGTTCTTTTGACACCTGAGTGTCCGCCATGTGGTGAGTTGTGGAATTCATTGATTATATTATTCTTCATTTTAATATCTTTTATTTGTATGGGAGTTTTATATATTATAATTTTTAATTTTGTTTGTCTATTATTCTCATTTATATTTTGTTTCTTATTTTGCTGCAGCTTGTTAAATAACTTTTTAAATTCCTCGACGTTTATATAATGAAATATGATGTCATCTTTCGCTAACGATAATGACTCTGTTTTCATTTTCTTCATTTTCGAAATCACTGTCTCCAAGATCAAACCTACGTCGTGATATGGATTATTGCTGAATTCGATTACCACTCCCTTATTATTTATTATTATATTTGGCAAACTATTATTTCCTTTTTGTAGCGCTTTATTCTTGTTAACCTCAAATTTTATCTTTGGTATCCTCCTTACTTCATTGTTGGAAGTGCATTCCCATTCATAAAGGTGATCAGTCTCTATGTTAGTTGGGTTGCTATCCTGGGGTTTCTTCTTGTTAATTTTTTCTATTTTGTTGGACATTCCTCTTGTAGTTACTTTTATACTTGCTGTGGGAATCATTGCTCTTAATATATCATAATCGATTTTTATTCTTGATAAGGCATCGGCATTCGCATTCATTTTGCCTTGTTTATAATTAATTTCGAAGTCGTAGTCGGCTAGATCTAATCTTATTCTTGTTAATTTGAAAGATGGATTTCTATGCGTAAAGAGACTTACTAAAGGTCTATGGTCTGTTACCACGATAAATTTTCTACCATATAAATAAGGTCTAAAGAAATTTATTGCCCAATGAATGGCTAATAATTCTTTGTCAATAATTGGTTTATTAAGTTCATGTTTTGTTAGCGTTCTGCTAGCATATGAAATTAGTAAATCAGATCCTATGTCACCTTGTGATAATACTGCTCCAAGAGCAAATTGTGAAGCATCTGTTGTTAATATAAGTTTTTCGTCAAAATTGGGGTATTATAATATTGGTGAATTTGTCAATTTTGACTTTAAACATGAAAATGCTTTTTGACATTCATCTGTCCAATTGAAAATGGTGTTCTTTTTCGATAGAGAATTTATTGGTCTTGCTATTTCAGCGAAGTTTGGAATGAATCTTCTGTAGTAGTTACAGAATGCAATAAATCTTCTTGCGTCATCCGCATTTTTTGGGGTGGGATAATTCAATACAGTGTCAAATATTTTAGGGTCTGTTCTAATACCATCTTTTATTATTAGATGTCTCAAATACGTTACTTCTGTCTGTAGAAATCTACATTTTTCCGGATTTAGTTTTAAATTATATTTTCTTAGTTTGTTAAATGTCGTTATCAGATTTTGATTGTGATGTTTTAGACTACATCCAAAGATAATTGAACAGAATTCAACGGTGTGTTGAATTAAGTTTATTATAACGACGTACCGAAACTCAGCACTGTGTTGAGTTAAATTTACTTGGCTTGGCTTATCCTCTTACCACTGGCGGCGGATGGTAAGCGCTGGGTTGCTTGGGAAGTTGGTAAAGAAACACTCAACGTACTTGATAACACTCGTTATATTTATTTAAAGCTATAGGCTATTTATAACAAAGAAAAAATGCTAACATGCCAATAATAACAAAATTATGTTTAAAAAGAAATAATTTCTACATAGCAGAGCTATGTTGAATTATTTCAACATAGATAAAAAAAATAAAAAAAAATGTATGGTCAGCTTTTGTTTTAAAAAGAAATAATTTCTACATAGCAGAGCTATGTTGAATTATTTCAATATAGATTAAAAATAAAAAAATGTATGGGCAGCTTTTTGACTGACCTGGTAAACAAAAGAAAAAGCGCTCGTACATTATGTATGTAGTGTATGTAGAAACGTAAAGATTTTTTTTATACTGTGATGAATCAATGCAACCGCTTTATGTTGTGAAAGCTATTTTTAGGTCATGATTGCATTGATTCTAATTATGACGGTAAGGAATTCTTGTTAATTGTTCATGGTATGAACATGTTGGGGCCGGGCGGATGCAAGAACCTTGTCAAATTGTTGCTGAATTGAAGGCTGAGAATCTTCCTGCGTGCTAGGTGACGAGGATTGATTTTCATCCTTCTTGTAGGTTTTGAAGAACCACTTAAGTTTGCTCCAATATTTGTAAATGACAATGCCTAGTAGAACAAAGACGAAAAGGCTGGTCCTCGTGTTGTGAATAGAGATCAATCAATTCTTGTTTTGAATATAAATAATCAATTAATCTATGTGAAACAAGAATTGGTTGACATCGCTTCTTGACTAGGTCATTGTTGTGTGGCGAAAAGCAAGACCTTACACAATAAATGCAATCAGGTCTTGCTTAAACGGTGGCACTGTTAAAACTTGCAGTGTATCGCATTTCATAACAAACTCAGAATTATTGGGTTTGTTGTGAAAACGCGTCACTGCGAAATATGCAGGTGACTACCGGCTAATCACAGCGGTGACCTGGTTTATCAAATAAAAAATAAAGAAAAACAAAGAATGCGCGGTGACATGGTCGCTGAAAATGCTCAAGAATGGCAGTCTTTTTTGGATTCGAAGAGAAGTATCAAGTTACGGTTTGTTATACGCAACAAATTAAATACACGATCTATAAAGTTATAAATGATATATATATATGAGCAGAAGTAAAAAGATTAAGTGATGTGTTCTTGTGACTTGCTGTAAAGATATAAATACATAATATATATATATATATGTGAATAAAATTAAAAAGATAAAGTTATGTGTTTTTGTGACCTGCTTAACTCAGCCCAATAGCATTGGAATCTGTACAGGAGATCTCAACATTATTTGGTGCAGCCGGTAGGATTGAATAGTGTGGACAAGAAACCCTAATCCTTAAACCCGGAGTTGAGTCTGACTTTGGGGTGCTATTCAATCTGCCTAGAGATTGATCTTCAACGAGGAATCCAGTGGAGACTAGAGAGAAACAAAGAAAAAACAACAACAAATTCACGTTCCAGATATTATTCTTCCCGTACATCGACTAGATAGGGTAAAGTGAAAGCAGAAAGAGTTTTTAACAGAAAAAACATCAAGAAAAAAAAAGTAAGTGGATACTAGATTCTATGTAAAATTGGATTCAAGCAGTAGGTTTGGAAGAAAAATTATATTACAAACAAATTTTATTGCAAACGACTAATAACACAGAAATGGGAATAATATTTAATCTGTTAAAATTTAGCCTAGTGAATTATATATTTTAGTAAGTTTCCAGAAAACAAAAAAGTGGAAAAACATTAAATTTTAATTATAAAAAGAACTGGGGAGAAAATTTAGAGAAATTTACTTTTGTAGTCGCATTACAAAAAATTATGTTTCAAAATTTTTTATGTGCTTTTGTTTGGTTTTGTTTTGATGAGCGTTAAATTACAGTGTTTCTTTTTTTCTTCGTGTTATTTCGCATATACCTAATATGTATGTATTTTTTTTGTTGCCTTATGAATCACGCACAGTAGTAAAAATAGATAGTTGTATAAATTACATAAGAAAATATTGCGTAACTAAAAGAAAAAAAAAAGTGTTCTGCTAAAACTGAAACCGTGAAGAAAGGTCTCCATAAAACCATTTAAAATATAAATAATAAATAATAAATATATATATATATATATATATATCTACATATATACACATACGTGCCATTCAATTATTACACGAAGTGAACGTTATGTGGAATCCATCTCGTACAGAGTACTTCTGTTATTCTAACCACTACGTCTTTGTTATGCTATATACTTTGGGTCTAGTTCTTATTCTCTCTGTCACAGACGATAAAGTACCTAATTATGCACCCTAGCAATCTGACGTACACACGATTTACTTTACATGGTTATACGATATACCGCATAATGAGACGAAAAAAAACTTTTATCCAGCCAATAGGAAATTTTTGGTGATTTCATCTCACTCTTAAATATGTGTATATTCTATCTAATTAGAAAATAAAGTGAAAACTATTAACTTTTGGCCTTTATTCTTAATATTCCTAAATTTTTGCAGAATTACGAGTGTTGTTCAGCTTTGTGGTTGAATATATTTTTCCCCGTTACCTTTAACCCCCTGAATTAAGTACCACATACATGGGACAGTGATACATACAGCCCAGACGAAAAGGCCAAACTACTACACATTTAAATATTAACTATCCCAACTTCCAATATAAAATTTATATTAACTCCAGTTTTCTCTCCAAGATTAAAAGTAGTAAAGTACTGTTATCACGATAAACGTGTAAATTAAAGCACGTAGAATTGTAGGACGGTTTGATAATCACCAGTGAAGAATAATAAAAAAAAAAAAAAAAACAAAAAAATATACTTAAATACGCTAATATACAATAGTAAACTTAACTCTTAATGTGGAATGTTAAACAATACATCAAATGAACCGGAAGCTAGTTCGACTCCCCTTGATGTCAAGCCGAAACGAGAATTCCCGTTTTTCATCTTAAGCTCAGCTCAAAAGCGATATTGGAAAAAGATAAACTCCTTCTCTTTTGACAACACCAGTCCAAACCATAGTTCAGATAGTTCAGAGGATACAGACACAATACCGACCGAAAAAGGTGCCAGTGGAATCTCTCAAAGTCATACCGAAATTCCTATGCCATTGAGATCAGGTCGAGTGTATCAGAGACGAACTAAATCCCTATCAGAATTAGGAAAAGACGGTGAAAAACAGGGTGACCATTACAGTTCTGAAGAATTACGGGAACAACCGGAGGCAATACCACAAGACGCAAACATGGCAAATGTTGATATTTCAAAAGTGAACCAGTTAATCTTCAATAGTATACTTATTTTAACTGGGGAAATAGGCCCAAGCCTCGCACCAGAGGTAACGGTGTTCACCAATTGTTGCAAATATGTAATGAATTGCTTAACTGCCGAAGAAATTCCTATCTTTTTAACTCTACTGCCAACACGTTTTAGGGGTAGAGCAGCTACTTCCTTAGAGGGAACACAGTTCGAGAATTTCAGTGAGTTAGAAACCAAGATTCATAGCAAACTGGTAAACACAAAAAGCTATGTAGCCTTGGTAAATGAACTTCGAGTACTATATCAGATGCCCGGCGAAACATTGACAGATTTCGCAAATAAAGTCCATGCGTTATACAAAAGCTGTCTATCCCAAATTTCTCAACGATATAATGGTGAAGCTGCTACAGCAGTACAAACTGAGTTAAAAGAGACTGCGATTTATGTATTCAAAACAGGGATAATAAATCCCACCCATAAAATGTTTCTGTTACAAGACACAAGTAATGAGTTGACCTCTGTACTTGAAAAGGCTCAAAAATTAGAGAAAACTGAAAGACAGGCAATGTCAATAGTTCATAATCCCTTAGGCATGGGTTTAATGAATCCAATAGCTGCAAGCGGCTATTCAATGTTCCCTAACCCATCCCACAAAATGCCGAGTTCTTTCATTGAACCACAACCAAGAAATCAATATCAAGGGAGGCAGGGAAACCCAGCTCCCAGCCGGTTTGAGAATAACAGACGATATCCGAATGTAAGGTGCAGCTTCTGTAATAGAACCAATCACACATTCGCGGAATGCTTTGAAAGAAAAAAGTCAGGGTTTTGCACAAATTGCCAAAACTATGGACACGTCGTGCAGAATTGCAGGAGAAACCCCTTTAACCAAAGACCTCAAGTAAATTCTATGCAATTCAGTGAAAGAGCGAATTCACAGGTAGTAACTACGGCAAACACTCCAGATAGATGTGAGTTTTGTCAGAGAAAAGGGCACACGTTAAATAATTGCCGAGCGAAACAAGAGTGGAAGAGTAAAATACGGAAACAGACAAATAACCAGTCGGAAAACTAAAAATAGGCTTGCGTCGACACCGCGGAAGCCTAAAAGACGTTGAAGAAAAATGGTGTCAGCCCGCCCAAAATCCTAAGTGTTCAGTAAAATTGCCGTTGGATATAGCAGCTAGATCCACGGTCGAACTCTTAGTCGACACAGACGCTGACGTTAGCCTTTTAAAAAAATCTACGTTGCGATCGAACACTCCTATCAACGAAAGGAATAAAACAAGCCTCGATTGTGCCTTCGGGGAAGGCGAGACGACAGGAACATGTGAGGGAAAATTCTTACTAAAGAATCCACAGACATGCGAATTCCATGTGGTCAAAGACAGCGATGAGGATAACGTTCCATATGATGGGATACTGGGCTATAACTTCCTGTCAAAGACTTGCAATGTTAAGTGCCCCAAAGGAACACTAGAATTTCCAATAACAGACACGAACAGGATGCCATTCTCAATACCACTCAGTTCTCACGCTCGCTTAGAGAAATTGAAGCGAAATAGTAGTTTCCATAGGGGTTCTGACTGCGTTAGACCGATCATAAGTCAGGAAGAAGAACCTGGCAAAAAATCGCTTACACAAAATACAGCGCCACTAAAAGAGATGTAGTTACTGAATCAGGTAACTAAGGGATGTTTTTCCAAACCGAGCGAAAACATACAAGTCAGTCGAAAGCGACTCGTAAGGTTTGAGACTAAGAAAGCAATCCACATACCTGCACGTTCAGAAAAACTGGTAAAAATCCCCACTAAAATTGATGGTGAATTTGTGTGCTTCTCAAAAGAATTGCAACCAGGTATCTTTATAGGAAACTGTCTGACAAAGTCTGTAGATAAGGAAATAACAGTTGCTCTACTTAATGTTAATGAAAGTGAACAAAGTTTAGATGTTATAGATATGGAAATAAAACCAATCTTAGATTACGACATTATTGCTTTAAAAGATTCTAGCGCGAAAACTATAACGCGTAAGCTTGCAACGCCGCCACAACAAGAAGGTAATAAGCGCATAAAAGCAAGTGAACAAAGTAAAGTTAATGCGAGAATTAAAGCTGGTGCGTTCTGCATAAGCAATACGAATGAACACACGGCGAAGGAGCGAATTAAAATTTTGGAGGAGAAAATTTTATGGCATGATACCCTGAACAAGGAAGAAAGAAAAGCGGTGCTTGATATATGCCATGAGTACCACGATATATTCTTATTACCAGGAGATAAATTAACCTGTACTAATTCTATTAAACATGAAATCCCTATTCTACAAGATCATTCGCCTATTAATCAGAAGATGTACAGACTACCAGAGGTACAAAAAAACATAATACGAGACCAGGTGGAGGAAATGTTAAGAAATGACATTGTAACTCCGAGCACTAGTCCATGGAATTCACCCCTCCTTGTTGTTCCCAAGAAAGAAGGAGTAAATGGGAAAAAGCAATGGCGTGTTGTTGTCGATTTCCGGAAGTTGAATTCTATTACAATAGGAGATGCATTCCCACTTCCTAGGATCGAAGATATATTCGACCAACTGGGGCACTCCCGATATTTTACTACCTTAGATCTGGCTAGTGGATATCATCAAGTCTTAGTAGAGGAAAAGGATCAATCTAAAACAGTCTTTAGTACTCCACATGGACATTTTGAATTCAAACGAATGCCGTTTGGACTTAAAAGGGCGCCAGCAACATTTCAACGCTTGATGAACCATGTCTTAACTGGGCTCCAAGGTTTCAAGTGTTTCGTGTACCTAGACGACATTGTCATATACGGAAGAAATCTTTTAGACCACAACAACAAGCTCCGACAGGTATTAGAAAGATTGAAATTGAACAATCTAAAACTGAAAATAGAAAAATGTAATTTCCTAAGAAAAGAAGTGATCTACTTAGGACATAAATGCTCGAGTAAAGGGGCTCTACCAGATCCCTCTAAAGTAAGTTGCGTAAAAGACTTTCCAAAGCCGAAAACAGTGAGACAAGTTCAGTCGTTCCTGGGATTAGCAAATTATTACCGAAAGTTTATACCCAATTTCTCTAAAATTGCAGAGCCACTTAATAAACTCTTGCGTAAAAATAGTTCCTTCAAATAGTCGGAGGAGTGCGAAAAGGCCTTTACAGAACTAAAAAAGGCATTAATTACTCCACCTTTATTAATATACCCAGAGTTTGACAAACCATTTATGTTAACCACAGATGCTAGTAGAGAGGCACTTGGTGCTGTTTTATCTCAGGGTGAGATTGGCCAGGACCAACCTATTGCATACGCAAGTAGGACACTGAATAAAGCGGAACGGAATTATTCCACCACTGAAAAAGAGCTATTAGCAATAGTTTGGGCAACAAGAAACTTTCGATGCTATTTATATGGACGAAAATTTACAATCTATACAGATCACAAGCCGCTTAAAGGAATCTTTAATACTAAAGATCCGACCTCCCGACTAATCCGATTCCATCATACGCTCTCAGAGTATGAGTATAATATCGAATATAAACCGGGGAGATACAATAAGAACGCAGATGCATTAAGCAGAATACCCAGCGATAATAGTGAGCAACCTGTGAACAACAACGTTATTAAAGGAACAAATGATAGAGATAGCGCGTATAACGAAACCGAAGAACTTAATAACACTAAAATAATTACAAGAGCGCAAGTCCATCGTGGAATAGGCTCGGAGACTAGTGAAAAAGACAAGAAATTATGTCTCGCAGTAACTAGATCTAGGTCTAAAGCTAATAATAATGTAACCCAAATTGAAGATATACTTCCCACAACCCCTAAAAAGGAAACTGTGAATGAACGAGACTCCGAAACTAATTCCATTAGTTCAACAGAGTCGATAGAAGAAGAAAATGTGCAAATTTTAGGTAACCGGAATGATATTGATACCATTCTTCGTGATTACCATAATGCACCACTAGGAGGACATCTGGGAATTTATAAAACATATAAACGTATAAGAAAAAGCTACAAATGGAAAGGTATGTTAAGGGATATTCATAAGTTTATTAAGCAATGTGTTAAATGTAGTAGGAATAAACATAGTAAAAATACAAAAATGCCTATGGTAATTAGTTTTGTCGCCGAGAAACCCTTTGACAAAGTATATATCAATATTGTAAGTCCTTTGCCAGAAACTCAGAATGGCCATAAATACATTCTCACACTTTTGGATGACACAACCCGAATATTTGACTGCGTGCCACTGCTAAACGGAGAAGCATCTACTGTAGCCAACGGATTCTACAAGCTGATGTTGAAATATAAGATCCCAAAAGCAGTAGTTACCGATCAGGGTGCAAACTTTACTAGCGATCTATTCAAGCGGCTATGCAGGCTATTTAGGGTTAGGAAACTTCAGACAACTGCATATCATCCTCAGGCAAACGGAGCACTGGAAAGAGTACACGGGCCTTTGATTGAATACTTAAAAAACATAGTGGATGAAAACATTACAGAGTGGGACCAATGGCTTGAAGAAGCAGTCCATGTACGTAACCATGCACCACATGTTGGGGGTAAGCATACTCCAATGGAAGCGCTATGGGGTTTCTATGACCCACCCCCTAATAATCTCAAAAGGAACCCCGAACCTCTATACAATTACGATGATTACGTGTGCCAGAGGAAAAGGAGAATGCAAGTGCTCCACCAAAAGGTTAGGTTAGGGAAGTTAAATTTCATGTAGGTGACCAAGTTCTGCTAAGAAATCCCAGTAAAAAACACAAACTATCGCCAAACTGGACAGGACCGTATGAAATCAAAAGAATAGATAGCGAAGTAAACTGTACCCTGCCAATTGGGCGAAAATTAAGAAGAGTCCACAATAATAGACTAAAATTATTTTAGCCTAAACAAACAATCAAACAAAAATATTGATACTGAGGACCGTTAACTAAAATTATTATTATCTACAGATGATGCTGCTGTGGTTGTGCATAATCATACTGATATCTGGAATAACCGCACAAGTGGACGTGACCTCACTCCAGCCCACTGGCGTGGTATTCGAACCTCTGACACCAACATACCTATATTCCCAAACTTGGACCATTTACACGCAAATTCGGATGATTCAGGAAACCGAAGCCTTGGGATTCATCGAAAAGTGCGAGACAACAATGAAAGATCTTTGCAAACAGCTAGAAACCGTTGTAGAAGTAGAATCGTGTCGTGTCTGGGAAGAAGAATTAACCAAGAAAGTAAGAAAGATTAAAAATAGATTATGGGACATAAACTTGTATATGCAAACCAGGGAAAAGCGAGCTTTAGCTGACATAGTAGGTAGGGCCAGTAAATTTCTGTTTGGAACTATGGACGATAGGGACGCTCAGGAGATATATACCAAGTTAGATAATTTAGACAAACAAAGCTCCGAACATGTTCATTTAATGGAAAAGCAAATAAGTATTGTAAAATCTAATTTCAATGAAGTCCATCATGCTTTCGCGAATCTAACCTTAGAACAAGAAAATTTAGGGGAGCGATTTAAAAAACTGGTGGATAGTTTTATAAATTACACCAAAATAATGAAAACTGAAATAAGAAATGTGCACATTAAGACAGACATCAATGCAATACTAATGTACATATTACACCAACTTCAACAAATATACCAAAGAATAACAAATGAATTTACAATAATAAATGCTTTACACCAACACACACTGCATCCCCTCATATTATCGGCAAGAGATATAGCGGAAACATACACAGAGATAAGTCAAAAAGGGCTGACCAATATCCTCGTAGACTTTAAAATTATGAATCAAATAGTCCAGACTGACTCCATACAGGTGAAAAATAAGCAATTTATTAGGATACTTCTACCACTCCCCGAAAACATTATGTATACCCTTAATAAGATCTACATACTTCCCACTTCCATTACAACCGAAACGTCGGCAATTCTTGAAATTTAATCGGATTACTTCCTAAATAACACCCAAGCTCATCAATATATAGAAATGTCAGATAGAGACTTCAAAGAGCACTGTAAAAAATCCACCTCCACCAAGGGTGCCCTACACATCTGTTTCCAGTCGCAACCCAAAAGATTAACAGTCAACAGATCAAACTGTATTGCGAACCTGTTCAATAATCCCTTATCTGAACCGGCCCTTTGTGGACACAGAATCATAGGGAACACCCCTAATGTACTTACAAAAATGGTAAGGCAGAACACTTGGTTGTTTGTATTCCCTCAAACAAGTATATTGCTTACGAATTGCAGCAATCACTTTGGCCACATAACGCTGAACGGAACTGGAATTCTTTCTCTCAAACAACCCTGTACTTACACTCTAGCGGAACACGAAATACCATTCGAAACTAGTTTCAGCCACTACTCGGCGATATACCAACCCGATCCTTTTAACGTACCTAAAATATTGATAGACCCCGATCTCTATCAAAAACAAGATGCTAAAAGTAATGTGAGTTTAAAAGTAAACACCCACGGAAATCATAATTTAGCACTTTTTAACGAAAGTCAAGATTTACAAGATTTGGAAAAGGAAATATATCTGGTGAAGACAAAAAGGGAAAGACAGAGAGTGCAAATCCACACGCCCACCAATACTGGAATAATCGCAATTCTTGTCACAATCATTCTCGGATGCATAATCCTAAAATGCTTACGACGATTGAAGAGGGAAGAACCCACCTTAGCGCGATCCAATCTCGTAATCTTGCACCCTACTTCTCAAGGTAAAGGTAAAGCCCCGAACGAAACAATAAGATCAACTAAATTGCCTGAAATAAAAACGGCAGATGTACCCACAAAGATAGAACCAATCCCAACACCCATAGATCTTCCTACCGAAAAATTGCCCAAATGTTCTGTGAATACAAACCAAATAAAGCCAATCGTATATGAGGTTTAATAACTGTATCCAAAGAAATTATAAAAAAAAAGGGGGATAACTACATGTGATGAGTATGTATATATGTTTTTAGCAATAACACGTTTCTCTAGATACATTACTTATCACGCTTCCTACAAAAACTAAAAATAGATTGAAGTATGTACATATTTTACAAAAAACTGAAACAACAAAGAAAGGTAGAAAGGTATATTTTCTTATATTTTTTTATATATGTATATATACTGTGTTAGTCATCACGATATTACGGCAAAAGTGAAAAACAAAACAAAACAAAACGTTTTCTGTGCTCTGAATAAAAAAAAAAGAAAAAAGGGAAAAATAATTAATTATATATTTTAGTTAATATATAACTACATAGTATGTTTATGTTTATTTTATTTATATAGTTGTTAAAAAGAAAAAGAATAAAAAATACAAATAATGAAAAAATGTGTACCTATACATGTCTGTTTTATCTGTAATAAAAAAATAATAATAACAACATATATATATATACATATTATCTTAGAGCTATACTGTTTTTCTTAGCAACAGGAAATATGCATGTTTTGTACTTAAAGGGAAAATGTGAAAAAAAAACCAAAAACAAAGCCATTTATTTTATTATGAAAATATTATTAGGATTTTAATTGTGTTGCGTAATAACTATAATGTTACTTATTCCTTAATTTGAAGTATATACATACATATAGGGTTCCAACTAAAGTAATCCCCTTTTTATCAAACTTATGTACTTAGCTTTAAGTCTTTCGTTCGTTTCTGAAAAATTGTAAACAAAAAACAAAAAACCCAAAAATCAAATTTGTAATAAGTAAACAAACAACTGCCTTCAGTAATAGCGGCTTCATACTTCCACGTCATCTCGCTAATTCCTCGATTCCGACTTCAGAAAGGGGGAGGAATGTTGTGAATAGAGATCAATCAATTCTTGTTTTGAATATAAATAATCAATTAATCTATGTGAAACAAGAATTGGTTGACATCGCTTCTTGACTAGGTCATTGTTGTGTGGCGAAAAGCAAGACCTTACACAATAAATGCAATCAGGTCTTGCTTAAACGGTGGCACTGTTAAAACTTGCAGTGTATCGCATTTCATAACAAACTCAGAATTATTGGGTTTGTTGTGAAAACGCGTCACTGCGAAATATGCAGGTGACTACCGGCTAATCACAGCGGTGACCTGGTTTATCAAATAAAAAATAAAGAAAAACAAAGAATGCGCGGTGACATGGTCGCTGAAAATGCTCAAGAATGGCAGTCTTTTTTGGATTCGAAGAGAAGTATCAAGTTACGGTTTGTTATACGCAACAAATTAAATACACGATCTATAAAGTTATAAATGATATATATATATGAGCAGAAGTAAAAAGATTAAGTGATGTGTTCTTGTGACTTGCTGTAAAGATATAAATACATAATATATATATATATATGTGAATAAAATTAAAAAGATAAAGTTATGTGTTTTTGTGACCTGCTTAACTCAGCCCAATAGCATTGGAATCTGTACAGGAGATCTCAACATTATTTGGTGCAGCCGGTAGGATTGAATAGTGTGGACAAGAAACCCTGATCCTTAAACCCGGAGTTGAGTCTGACTTTGGGGTGCTATTCAATCTGCCTAGAGATTGATCTTCAACGAGGAATCCAGTGGAGACTAGAGAGAAACAAAGAAAAAACAACAACAAATTCACGTTCCAGATATTATTCTTCCCGTACATCGACTAGATAGGGTAAAGTGAAAGCAGAAAGAGTTTTTAACAGAAAAAACATCAAGAAAAAAAAAGTAAGTGGATACTAGATTCTATGTAAAATTGGATTCAAGCAGTAGGTTTGGAAGAAAAATTATATTACAAACAAATTTTATTGCAAACGACTAATAACACAGAAATGGGAATAATATTTAATCTGTTAAAATTTAGCCTAGTGAATTATATATTTTAGTAAGTTTCCAGAAAACAAAAAAGTGGAAAAACATTAAATTTTAATTATAAAAAGAACTGGGGAGAAAATTTAGAGAAATTTACTTTTGTAGTCGCATTACAAAAAATTATGTTTCAAAATTTTTTATGTGCTTTTGTTTGGTTTTGTTTTGATGAGCGTTAAATTACAGTGTTTCTTTTTTTCTTCGTGTTATTTCGCATATACCTAATATGTATGTATTTTTTTTGTTGCCTTATGAATCACGCACAGTAGTAAAAATAGATAGTTGTATAAATTACATAAGAAAATATTGCGTAACTAAAAGAAAAAAAAAAGTGTTCTGCTAAAACTGAAACCGTGAAGAAAGGTCTCCATAAAACCATTTAAAATATAAATAATAAATAATAAATATATATATATATATATATATATATCTACATATATACACATACGTGCCATTCAATTATTACACGAAGTGAACGTTATGTGGAATCCATCTCGTACAGAGTACTTCTGTTATTCTAACCACTACGTCTTTGTTATGCTATATACTTTGGGTCTAGTTCTTATTCTCTCTGTCACAGACGATAAAGTACCTAATTATGCACCCTAGCAATCTGACGTACACACGATTTACTTTACATGGTTATACGATATACCGCATAATGAGACGAAAAAAAACTTTTATCCAGCCAATAGGAAATTTTTGGTGATTTCATCTCACTCTTAAATATGTGTATATTCTATCTAATTAGAAAATAAAGTGAAAACTATTAACTTTTGGCCTTTATTCTTAATATTCCTAAATTTTTGCAGAATTACGAGTGTTGTTCAGCTTTGTGGTTGAATATATTTTTCCCCGTTACCTTTAACCCCCTGAATTAAGTACCACATACATGGGACAGTGATACATACAGCCCAGACGAAAAGGCCAAACTACTACACATTTAAATATTAACTATCCCAACTTCCAATATAAAATTTATATTAACTCCAGTTTTCTCTCCAAGATTAAAAGTAGTAAAGTACTGTTATCACGATAAACGTGTAAATTAAAGCACGTAGAATTGTAGGACGGTTTGATAATCACCAGTGAAGAATAATAAAAAAAAAAAAAAAAAACAAAAAAATATACTTAAATACGCTAATATACAATAGTAAACTTAACTCTTAATGTGGAATGTTAAACAATACATCAAATGAACCGGAAGCTAGTTCGACTCCCCTTGATGTCAAGCCGAAACGAGAATTCCCGTTTTTCATCTTAAGCTCAGCTCAAAAGCGATATTGGAAAAAGATAAACTCCTTCTCTTTTGACAACACCAGTCCAAACCATAGTTCAGATAGTTCAGAGGATACAGACACAATACCGACCGAAAAAGGTGCCAGTGGAATCTCTCAAAGTCATACCGAAATTCCTATGCCATTGAGATCAGGTCGAGTGTATCAGAGACGAACTAAATCCCTATCAGAATTAGGAAAAGACGGTGAAAAACAGGGTGACCATTACAGTTCTGAAGAATTACGGGAACAACCGGAGGCAATACCACAAGACGCAAACATGGCAAATGTTGATATTTCAAAAGTGAACCAGTTAATCTTCAATAGTATACTTATTTTAACTGGGGAAATAGGCCCAAGCCTCGCACCAGAGGTAACGGTGTTCACCAATTGTTGCAAATATGTAATGAATTGCTTAACTGCCGAAGAAATTCCTATCTTTTTAACTCTACTGCCAACACGTTTTAGGGGTAGAGCAGCTACTTCCTTAGAGGGAACACAGTTCGAGAATTTCAGTGAGTTAGAAACCAAGATTCATAGCAAACTGGTAAACACAAAAAGCTATGTAGCCTTGGTAAATGAACTTCGAGTACTATATCAGATGCCCGGCGAAACATTGACAGATTTCGCAAATAAAGTCCATGCGTTATACAAAAGCTGTCTATCCCAAATTTCTCAACGATATAATGGTGAAGCTGCTACAGCAGTACAAACTGAGTTAAAAGAGACTGCGATTTATGTATTCAAAACAGGGATAATAAATCCCACCCATAAAATGTTTCTGTTACAAGACACAAGTAATGAGTTGACCTCTGTACTTGAAAAGGCTCAAAAATTAGAGAAAACTGAAAGACAGGCAATGTCAATAGTTCATAATCCCTTAGGCATGGGTTTAATGAATCCAATAGCTGCAAGCGGCTATTCAATGTTCCCTAACCCATCCCACAAAATGCCGAGTTCTTTCATTGAACCACAACCAAGAAATCAATATCAAGGGAGGCAGGGAAACCCAGCTCCCAGCCGGTTTGAGAATAACAGACGATATCCGAATGTAAGGTGCAGCTTCTGTAATAGAACCAATCACACATTCGCGGAATGCTTTGAAAGAAAAAAGTCAGGGTTTTGCACAAATTGCCAAAACTATGGACACGTCGTGCAGAATTGCAGGAGAAACCCCTTTAACCAAAGACCTCAGGTAGTAACTACGGCAAACACTCCAGATAGATGTGAGTTTTGTCAGAGAAAAGGGCACACGTTAAATAATTGCCGAGCGAAACAAGAGTGGAAGAGTAAAATACGGAAACAGACAAATAACCAGTCGGAAAACTAAAAATAGGCTTGCGTCGACACCGCGGAAGCCTAAAAGACGTTGAAGAAAAATGGTGTCAGCCCGCCCAAAATCCTAAGTGTTCAGTAAAATTGCCGTTGGATATAGCAGCTAGATCCACGGTCGAACTCTTAGTCGACACAGACGCTGACGTTAGCCTTTTAAAAAAATCTACGTTGCGATCGAACACTCCTATCAACGAAAGGAATAAAACAAGCCTCGATTGTGCCTTCGGGGAAGGCGAGACGACAGGAACATGTGAGGGAAAATTCTTACTAAAGAATCCACAGACATGCGAATTCCATGTGGTCAAAGACAGCGATGAGGATAACGTTCCATATGATGGGATACTGGGCTATAACTTCCTGTCAAAGACTTGCAATGTTAAGTGCCCCAAAGGAACACTAGAATTTCCAATAACAGACACGAACAGGATGCCATTCTCAATACCACTCAGTTCTCACGCTCGCTTAGAGAAATTGAAGCGAAATAGTAGTTTCCATAGGGGTTCTGACTGCGTTAGACCGATCATAAGTCAGGAAGAAGAACCTGGCAAAAAATCGCTTACACAAAATACAGCGCCACTAAAAGAGATGTAGTTACTGAATCAGGTAACTAAGGGATGTTTTTCCAAACCGAGCGAAAACATACAAGTCAGTCGAAAGCGACTCGTAAGGTTTGAGACTAAGAAAGCAATCCACATACCTGCACGTTCAGAAAAACTGGTAAAAATCCCCACTAAAATTGATGGTGAATTTGTGTGCTTCTCAAAAGAATTGCAACCAGGTATCTTTATAGGAAACTGTCTGACAAAGTCTGTAGATAAGGAAATAACAGTTGCTCTACTTAATGTTAATGAAAGTGAACAAAGTTTAGATGTTATAGATATGGAAATAAAACCAATCTTAGATTACGACATTATTGCTTTAAAAGATTCTAGCGCGAAAACTATAACGCGTAAGCTTGCAACGCCGCCACAACAAGAAGGTAATAAGCGCATAAAAGCAAGTGAACAAAGTAAAGTTAATGCGAGAATTAAAGCTGGTGCGTTCTGCATAAGCAATACGAATGAACACACGGCGAAGGAGCGAATTAAAATTTTGGAGGAGAAAATTTTATGGCATGATACCCTGAACAAGGAAGAAAGAAAAGCGGTGCTTGATATATGCCATGAGTACCACGATATATTCTTATTACCAGGAGATAAATTAACCTGTACTAATTCTATTAAACATGAAATCCCTATTCTACAAGATCATTCGCCTATTAATCAGAAGATGTACAGACTACCAGAGGTACAAAAAAACATAATACGAGACCAGGTGGAGGAAATGTTAAGAAATGACATTGTAACTCCGAGCACTAGTCCATGGAATTCACCCCTCCTTGTTGTTCCCAAGAAAGAAGGAGTAAATGGGAAAAAGCAATGGCGTGTTGTTGTCGATTTCCGGAAGTTGAATTCTATTACAATAGGAGATGCATTCCCACTTCCTAGGATCGAAGATATATTCGACCAACTGGGGCACTCCCGATATTTTACTACCTTAGATCTGGCTAGTGGATATCATCAAGTCTTAGTAGAGGAAAAGGATCAATCTAAAACAGTCTTTAGTACTCCACATGGACATTTTGAATTCAAACGAATGCCGTTTGGACTTAAAAGGGCGCCAGCAACATTTCAACGCTTGATGAACCATGTCTTAACTGGGCTCCAAGGTTTCAAGTGTTTCGTGTACCTAGACGACATTGTCATATACGGAAGAAATCTTTTAGACCACAACAACAAGCTCCGACAGGTATTAGAAAGATTGAAATTGAACAATCTAAAACTGAAAATAGAAAAATGTAATTTCCTAAGAAAAGAAGTGATCTACTTAGGACATAAATGCTCGAGTAAAGGGGCTCTACCAGATCCCTCTAAAGTAAGTTGCGTAAAAGACTTTCCAAAGCCGAAAACAGTGAGACAAGTTCAGTCGTTCCTGGGATTAGCAAATTATTACCGAAAGTTTATACCCAATTTCTCTAAAATTGCAGAGCCACTTAATAAACTCTTGCGTAAAAATAGTTCCTTCAAATAGTCGGAGGAGTGCGAAAAGGCCTTTACAGAACTAAAAAAGGCATTAATTACTCCACCTTTATTAATATACCCAGAGTTTGACAAACCATTTATGTTAACCACAGATGCTAGTAGAGAGGCACTTGGTGCTGTTTTATCTCAGGGTGAGATTGGCCAGGACCAACCTATTGCATACGCAAGTAGGACACTGAATAAAGCGGAACGGAATTATTCCACCACTGAAAAAGAGCTATTAGCAATAGTTTGGGCAACAAGAAACTTTCGATGCTATTTATATGGACGAAAATTTACAATCTATACAGATCACAAGCCGCTTAAAGGAATCTTTAATACTAAAGATCCGACCTCCCGACTAATCCGATTCCATCATACGCTCTCAGAGTATGAGTATAATATCGAATATAAACCGGGGAGATACAATAAGAACGCAGATGCATTAAGCAGAATACCCAGCGATAATAGTGAGCAACCTGTGAACAACAACGTTATTAAAGGAACAAATGATAGAGATAGCGCGTATAACGAAACCGAAGAACTTAATAACACTAAAATAATTACAAGAGCGCAAGTCCATCGTGGAATAGGCTCGGAGACTAGTGAAAAAGACAAGAAATTATGTCTCGCAGTAACTAGATCTAGGTCTAAAGCTAATAATAATGTAACCCAAATTGAAGATATACTTCCCACAACCCCTAAAAAGGAAACTGTGAATGAACGAGACTCCGAAACTAATTCCATTAGTTCAACAGAGTCGATAGAAGAAGAAAATGTGCAAATTTTAGGTAACCGGAATGATATTGATACCATTCTTCGTGATTACCATAATGCACCACTAGGAGGACATCTGGGAATTTATAAAACATATAAACGTATAAGAAAAAGCTACAAATGGAAAGGTATGTTAAGGGATATTCATAAGTTTATTAAGCAATGTGTTAAATGTAGTAGGAATAAACATAGTAAAAATACAAAAATGCCTATGGTAATTAGTTTTGTCGCCGAGAAACCCTTTGACAAAGTATATATCAATATTGTAAGTCCTTTGCCAGAAACTCAGAATGGCCATAAATACATTCTCACACTTTTGGATGACACAACCCGAATATTTGACTGCGTGCCACTGCTAAACGGAGAAGCATCTACTGTAGCCAACGGATTCTACAAGCTGATGTTGAAATATAAGATCCTAAAAGCAGTAGTTACCGATCAGGGTGCAAACTTTACTAGCGATCTATTCAAGCGGCTATGCAGGCTATTTAGGGTTAGGAAACTTCAGACAACTGCATATCATCCTCAGGCAAACGGAGCACTGGAAAGAGTACACGGGCCTTTGATTGAATACTTAAAAAACATAGTGGATGAAAACATTACAGAGTGGGACCAATGGCTTGAAGAAGCAGTCCATGTACGTAACCATGCACCACATGTTGGGGGTAAGCATACTCCAATGGAAGCGCTATGGGGTTTCTATGACCCACCCCCTAATAATCTCAAAAGGAACCCCGAACCTCTATACAATTACGATGATTACGTGTGCCAGAGGAAAAGGAGAATGCAAGTGCTCCACCAAAAGGTTAGGTTAGGGAAGTTAAATTTCATGTAGGTGACCAAGTTCTGCTAAGAAATCCCAGTAAAAAACACAAACTATCGCCAAACTGGACAGGACCGTATGAAATCAAAAGAATAGATAGCGAAGTAAACTGTACCCTGCCAATTGGGCGAAAATTAAGAAGAGTCCACAATAATAGACTAAAATTATTTTAGCCTAAACAAACAATCAAACAAAAATATTGATACTGAGGACCGTTAACTAAAATTATTATTATCTACAGATGATGCTGCTGTGGTTGTGCATAATCATACTGACATCTGGAATAACCGCACAAGTGGACGTGACCTCACTCCAGCCCACTGGCGTGGTATTCGAACCTCTGACACCAACATACCTATATTCCCAAACTTGGACCATTTACACGCAAATTCGGATGATTCAGGAAACCGAAGCCTTGGGATTCATCGAAAAGTGCGAGACAACAATGAAAGATCTTTGCAAACAGCTAGAAACCGTTGTAGAAGTAGAATCGTGTCGTGTCTGGGAAGAAGAATTAACCAAGAAAGTAAGAAAGATTAAAAATAGATTATGGGACATAAACTTGTATATGCAAACCAGGGAAAAGCGAGCTTTAGCTGACATAGTAGGTAGGGCCAGTAAATTTCTGTTTGGAACTATGGACGATAGGGACGCTCAGGAGATATATACCAAGTTAGATAATTTAGACAAACAAAGCTCCGAACATGTTCATTTAATGGAAAAGCAAATAAGTATTGTAAAATCTAATTTCAATGAAGTCCATCATGCTTTCGCGAATCTAACCTTAGAACAAGAAAATTTAGGGGAGTGATTTAAAAAACTGGTGGATAGTTTTATAAATTACACCAAAATAATGAAAACTGAAATAAGAAATGTGCACATTAAGACAGACATCAATGCAATACTAATGTACATATTACACCAACTTCAACAAATATACCAAAGAATAACAAATGAATTTACAATAATAAATGCTTTACACCAACACACACTGCATCCCCTCATATTATCGGCAAGAGATATAGCGGAAACATACACAGAGATAAGTCAAAAAGGGCTGACCAATATCCTCGTAGACTTTAAAATTATGAATCAAATAGTCCAGACTGACTCCATACAGGTGAAAAATAAGCAATTTATTAGGATACTTCTACCACTCCCCGAAAACATTATGTATACCCTTAATAAGATCTACATACTTCCCACTTCCATTACAACCGAAACGTCGGCAATTCTTGAAATTTAATCGGATTACTTCCTAAATAACACCCAAGCTCATCAATATATAGAAATGTCAGATAGAGACTTCAAAGAGCACTGTAAAAAATCCACCTCCACCAAGGGTGCCCTACACATCTGTTTCCAGTCGCAACCCAAAAGATTAACAGTCAACAGATCAAACTGTATTGCGAACCTGTTCAATAATCCCTTATCTGAACCGGCCCTTTGTGGACACAGAATCATAGGGAACACCCCTAATGTACTTACAAAAATGGTAAGGCAGAACACTTGGTTGTTTGTATTCCCTCAAACAAGTATATTGCTTACGAATTGCAGCAATCACTTTGGCCACATAACGCTGAACGGAACTGGAATTCTTTCTCTCAAACAACCCTGTACTTACACTCTAGCGGAACACGAAATACCATTCGAAACTAGTTTCAGCCACTACTCGGCGATATACCAACCCGATCCTTTTAACGTACCTAAAATATTGATAGACCCCGATCTCTATCAAAAACAAGATGCTAAAAGTAATGTGAGTTTAAAAGTAAACACCCACGGAAATCATAATTTAGCACTTTTTAACGAAAGTCAAGATTTACAAGATTTGGAAAAGGAAATATATCTGGTGAAGACAAAAAGGGAAAGACAGAGAGTGCAAATCCACACGCACACCAATACTGGAATAATCGCAATTCTTGTCACAATCATTCTCGGATGCATAATCCTAAAATGCTTACGACGATTGAAGAGGGAAGAACCCACCTTAGCGCGATCCAATCTCGTAATCTTGCACCCTACTTCTCAAGGTAAAGGTAAAGCCCCGAACGAAACAATAAGATCAACTAAATTGCCTGAAATAAAAACGGCAGATGTACCCACAAAGATAGAACCAATCCCAACACCCATAGATCTTCCTACCGAAAAATTGCCCAAATGTTCTGTGAATACAAACCAAATAAAGCCAATCGTATATGAGGTTTAATAACTGTATCCAAAGAAATTATAAAAAAAAAAGGGGGATAACTACATGTGATGAGTATGTATATATGTTTTTAGCAATAACACGTTTCTCTAGATACATTACTTATCACGCTTCCTACAAAAACTAAAAATAGATTGAAGTATGTACATATTTTACAAAAAACTGAAACAACAAAGAAAGGTAGAAAGGTATATTTTCTTATATTTTTTTATATATGTATATATACTGTGTTAGTCGTCACGATATTACGGCAAAAGTGAAAAACAAAACAAAACAAAACGTTTTCTGTGCTCTGAATAAAAAAAAAAGAAAAAAGGGAAAAATAATTAATTATATATTTTAGTTAATATATAACTACATAGTATGTTTATGTTTATTTTATTTATATAGTTGTTAAAAAGAAAAAGAATAAAAAATACAAATAATGAAAAAATGTGTACCTATACATGTCTGTTTTATCTGTAATAAAAAAATAATAATAACAACATATATATATATACATATTATCTTAGAGCTATACTGTTTTTCTTAGCAACAGGAAATATGCATGTTTTGTACTTAAAGGGAAAATGTGAAAAAAAAACCAAAAACAAAGCCATTTATTTTATTATGAAAATATTATTAGGATTTTAATTGTGTTGCGTAATAACTATAATGTTACTTATTCCTTAATTTGAAGTATATACATACATATAGGGTTCCAACTAAAGTAATCCCCTTTTTATCAAACTTATGTACTTAGCTTTAAGTCTTTCGTTCGTTTCTGAAAAATTGTAAACAAAAAACAAAAAACCCAAAAATCAAATTTGTAATAAGTAAACAAACAACTGCCTTCAGTAATAGCGGCTTCATACTTCCACGTCATCTCGCTAATTCCTCGATTCCGACTTCAGAAAGGGGGAGGAATGTTGTGAATAGAGATCAATCAATTCTTGTTTTGAATATAAATAATCAATTAATCTATGTGAAACAAGAATTGGTTGACATCGCTTCTTGACTAGGTCATTGTTGTGTGGCGAAAAGCAAGACCTTACACAATAAATGCAATCAGGTCTTGCTTAAACGGTGGCACTGTTAAAACTTGCAGTGTATCGCATTTCATAACAAACTCAGAATTATTGGGTTTGTTGTGAAAACGCGTCACTGCGAAATATGCAGGTGACTACCGGCTAATCACAGCGGTGACCTGGTTTATCAAATACAAAATAAAGAAAAACAAAGAATGCGCGGTGACATGGTCGCTGAAAATGCTCAAGAATGGCAGTCTTTTTTGGATTCGAAGAGAAGTATCAAGTTACGGTTTGTTATACGCAACAAATTAAATACACGATCTATAAAGTTATAAATGATATATATATATGAGCAGAAGTAAAAAGATTAAGTGATGTGTTCTTGTGACTTGCTGTAAAGATATAAATACATAATATATATATATGTGAATAAAATTAAAAAGATAAAGTTATGTGTTTTTGTGACCTGCTTAACTCAGCCCAATAGCATTGGAATCTGTACAGGAGATCTCAACACTCGCAGCTGTATGGACTGTTAATGCCTTGTGCATTGTTTGGGTGAATGGTGGCTCTGGTGCTAGTGTATAATCCATGATCTGTTGATTTGGATGAATTAATACTCCAGATTGGAGGATGTGAGAGACCTCTGTGGTTTTGATCTCTGTTATCACCGGCGATGTTTGCTTTATGTGACTCGTGACAACCTCAAATTGTTGATCTATCGCAGTTTTCAGGGTTATTTCTTTTGTTTTTAATGAACAGTCCTCATGAATGTGGATGATTCCAGTGGCATTGAGAAGCAATTCTTTTCTTGTTCCGTTGCAGATTATTGCTACAACCTTGGGCTCCTTGGTGATGTATAGCCAGGTATTTTTCATCATCAATGCCTTCCAAACAGCTCCAGTCAGCTGCATCTTCCTCATTTCACAAATAGATGCTGTATGGCGATTGTAAAGCTCGTCAACAATACACGATGGACTGTCATCAATGCTATGCACGAATGTCGGAGCGTAAAGATAGGTGTGATTACCTATCATTGTACATGATTTCAACTCTTCCTCTTTTAATTTAAAGTAGAGTTGGTGATTAAAGTTGACAGCAAAAGTGGATAGTTTCAGGTCTATAATAGCAAACGAATTGTTATTGATCATTTATGGTATTGGTGTAACATGCATAAGTTCATATGCATTTCTTTCTATTATGTTCAGGTAGCCATACAGTTTTAGTGTATTATTTTCTGCCTTGATGTCTAGTCGAGGTTGAGGTGTTTCTGATATGAGGAGATTAGAGCCTAGCTTAATTGAAGTATCCTCTATTGCCCTTTTGATTTGATGTGGCGTAATAAAGTCTAGGAGATGACCGTGTTGGTGAATGGCATTCACCCATCGTTTATATTTTTCTGCTAACTCGTCATAGTAATCTTCAGCGCTGAGATAGGTGGATATTACCTCAATTCTGATCCTGTTGTGGTCGGCCTTGCTGAACCATGTAGCCATTTCATTAATTGAGGCAATGACTTGAGACAATCGTGAGTCGAGCTGTTTCAGCTTCTCGCCAATGATGTAGTTAGATTGGTTGATCTTGGAGTTAATGAGCAATACCTGTTGGTTAGTTGTTTGTAGGAGGCCTTCCTGATTATGCTGCAGTAATTCTAAGTCTGTATAAACCTTGTCATTGACCCCAAAAATGCTTGTTAGTACATCTTCGAGTAGACCTCTCCTTCCTCTAGACTTACGCTGGGCTAGTTGAACGATTTCATCAGTGGCCTTCATCAGGTTTTGCCTTCTTGCTGACATATGTTCAAAAAGTATACCACAGTTAGTGATGTAGTAAGAGTCTTAGTTTTCTCGCACATATCTCTTATTTGGGTCCCGGTTGTGTCTATCATTTTTCGATCTTCAATTACCTCGCTTGTTGAAAAGGTAATCTGAAGCCTAAGGTTTCCTCGTTTGATTTGTGCAGAGCCCAAGTTTTCGATATACAAACCAGTTTTGGGATGAAAAATCTCGTAACTCTGGCCAAAAACTGTAGCTATCCAGTATAGTACTATAAAAACTGACTGTAGTAGCTTAGTAGCCCACGGGCAGGGTGCAATCTTAATTTTCCTTCTTTTTGGTGAGTGTGGTGAATCGTCTGCTTTGATTTTTATTGCACATGTTGATGGCTGATCAAAGTGCTCTGATCTAGACCAAAGTTCTGGTTCAGGCTGAATATTGCTGATATGTGATCTCCTGCGAGTGGTGCCTGACTTATGCCTAGCTTTAGAAAGGGTTGTCAATGTGGCAAGAGTTTTGAGCTCAGGTGCTCTTGACGATGTGTATGTATCGATGAGTAGCTAAAAAAGTTTGTTGAGCGGACACTTCTTTATGTCGTTTTTTGTATTTGACTGATACAATCCGGACGATACCATCTTCTCCTGGGTGAAGTTGCACAATTCGACCTAGTGACCATCTTTGTGGTGGTAAATTGTCGTCTTTCACTAGTACCAGCTCGCCGATATCAGGATTATTGCCTTCGGTTTTCCACTTGCTCCTTTGTTGTAGCAAGGACAGATATTCTCGCGACCATCTATTCCAAATATCTTGCTGTAGTTTGGTAACTAACTTCCACCTCTGATGAACCTGCGTGTTGCTTATATCGGGCTCTGGTGGTGCTATTATCGGTCGGCCAATCAAAAAGTGGCCTAGTGTTAATGGTTCTAAGTCTGTGGGATCACTCGACTGTTGGCAAATTGGTCTTGAGTTTAGACAGGCCTCAACTTGGTACAATATCGTGCTAAATTCTTCGTATGTCAGCAGTGTTTCGCCTAGAACTCGCTTGAGATGGCCTTTGACTGATTTAACACCAGCTTCCCAGAGACCCCCGAAATGTTGGCTGCCAGATGGGATGAACTTCCACTCTGTCCCGTTATTTGCTAGAACCTCTGCAGCTTGTCTGGTGGAGTGATCAATTGCAAGCTCCAGCTCCTTGTTCATTTTGTTTCGTGCGCCAAAAAAATTCGTTCCATTGTCACTGTATATTTCCCTGCAATTTCCCCGGCGTGCAACAAATCTTTTATATGCCGCTAGAAAGCTATCTGTAGTAAGATCACTGACTAATTCGAGGTGAACTGCCTTGGTCACCATACATATAAATAGGGAGATATAGCCCTTTATAGTTTTTGTGCCTCTTCCTTTTGACAATTTTGTCAGGAAGGGTCCAGCATAATCAACCCCACAGTGGAAGAATGGTGGGGAAGGAATTATTCTCACAGCTGGTAGGTTTCCCATGAGTTGCTGGGTAGAGTTCTGCCGATGTCTCAAGCATGCTATGCATCTATGTATTCTGGCTTGTACCCTACTTTTGGAATTTATTATCCAGTATTGCATTCTTAGGTAGTTTAGAGTAAGCTGTGTGCCGCCATGTAGAGTCTGGAGATGCGCATGGTCAATGATAAGGTTAGTTACATTGTGGTTCTGAGGAAGTAGAACTTGATGCTTTGCGTCGGCTGAGAGATTGGCATTCTGTATCCTACCTCCTACTCTTAGAACTCCCTCTTGGTCAACAAATGGATGAAGTGAAAGTAGCTTGCTTGAATTCTTCAACCGATCCCCCTTTTTTAAGGTGTTTATTTCTTCAAAGAACGATTCTTGCTGCACAATTTTGACTATGCACATTTTAGAGATTCTTAATTCTTCTGTGGAGAGATGTTGGATCCTTCTTTGGGCCTTTGGTAGCCTGCAGTTATTGATGAAACGTTGACAGTATGCTATTACTCTTACTTGATGCGTTAAGGTAGAGCAGTTAGATATGTCTGCGAATTTTACTGCTGATTGCAGAACCTTTATCGTCCTTTTGACTTCTTCGTTCGTTTGGATGTTAAATTTCTTTGAAGCCCAAGCTTCTGGTGATTTTGCGAGCCAAAGCGGGCCCTCCACCATGTACTCTGTGCAATGAGCTTACTTGGATTAGTACCCCTTGAAGCCACGTCTGCTGGATTTTCTTGAGATGAGACATGCTTCCAAATGTTTGTAAAAAAAAAGTCTTTGAATTTCCGATGTCCTATTCGCAACGAAAGTGTGAAGGGTATTTGGGTCCTTTGCGATCCATGCCGAAACTATCTCAGAGTCGCACCATGCAAATACTGTGGGCGAAGCTATTCCTAAGGTAATGATGGTGGATTTGAGTAGTCCTGCTATCATCAAGGCACCGCGAAGTTCCATGCGTGGTATGTTATTTTTTGTTTTAGCGGTGCTACCTTAGTTTTTGCTGTTAATAGGGTTGTATGGACTTTTCCAAATGAGTTGGTTGTGCGGGAATATATGACTGCTGCGTAACCCTTTTCTGAGGCATCGCAAAATCCGTGAAGCTGCAATTGCTGACCCACACGGTAATTTATCCAGCGCGGTATTCTAAGCGATTGTATTTCATGCAGTTCACTTTCTAAGTTCTTCCAAGCCTTAAAAATTTCAAAGGGCGGCTGTTCGTCCCAATCTGTGCCAGTTCTCCAAAGAGCCTGCATTATTAACCTTGCAGTTAGTGTCACAGGAGACAGCCATCCTAAGGGATCGAATATGGTGGCAATTTTAGATAGCATAGCTCTTTTTGTCAGAGTTGCATTAGAGCCTTCAAGTTTCAATTTAAATTGCAGTTCATCTTGTTTGGGATTCCAATGAATTCCTAAAGCCTTTATTGTGTCAGCTTCCTTTATTTCAAGAATCCCCTTTTCTATTATATCTTCGGGGATATCACTCAAAAGTCCCTCATCATTCGACGTCCATTTTCTAAGATTGAATCCTCCTTTCTTTAGTAACAGATTTATTTCCCTTTGTAACTCACGGGCTTCTTGTTTTGTGTTTGCGCCTGTTAACATATCGTCTATATAGAAGTCGGAATTTAGAACCTTCCGCCGCTCTCCTGGTAGCTGTCGCCAAGGTATCCGTTGATAATCTCTATCCTCTTTAGCGACGCTGATTTGCCTGAACATTTTCGCAATATCCACTGTGTAGTAAGTCATTAAGGCTATATCCAGATTCAGTTTTGCATGATGCATCAAATACAACGCGTGTTTTGGTAGTCGTGCTGTCCTTTTTAAACACGGCATGATGTGGCAAGTAATGTACCATAGACACATCTCCCTTATATGGTTTTGCTGGGCTCATATGCCCCAAAGCCAGATATTCCTTCAAAAAGTTGTTGTATTCAATTTGTAAGTCTGGATTTTTGCTTAATTTCTTCTCCATCTGGATTAGGCGGGCAATGGCTACCTTTTTAGATTGGCCTAACTGTCCCTTATCATTTTTAATTGTACCACGTATCTTCCTTCCTCATCTCGTTTATGCGTTTTTCTGAAGTGTTCTTAGCATATGTCATTAGTTTGAGTTGCTAGAACACTGTATTCAATTTGCCAAAATTTTTCAAGTTGTTCTTGAATTTCTGCGAGTGATAGAAGACTTGTGAGTTTGGTTGTTTCTTGCCAGGTATTAGGGATACTGCCAAAAACAATCCATCCTAATTTGGTATTTTGGGCTGCTGGTTGTCCTGTTTTGACACCTTCAATTAGAATATTAGCATACACGTCAGCTCCCAGAAGCAAATCAATGGAACCTGGTTTGTTGAAATTTGGATCAGCCAGTACCATATTTTCGTATTTCTTAATGTTGATTCCAGTTAAGTGCGTTTCAGGAAGGTAGGAGTTTACTTTGGACAAGACGAGTGCTTCCACTGAGAGGTAAGTGTCTTGTTTGTTTCAGAGTTGGAGCTTGATATTTACCTTGCTGGAGATTTTGGCAGACTCAGATTCCCCAACTCCTAGTATTGTTGCTTTGATTGGATGCTTTTGGAGCTTCATGATTTGAACAGCCTCTTCTGTTATTAGAGAAAGCTGTGAACCAGGATCTATCAGTGCTCTAAAGGATTCTATTTGTCCAAATGCATTGCTTAGCCTCACTACGGCAGTGGGTAATAATACGTGTGTAATTCTGGTGTTACTGGTGTGAAAGGTCATGATATCTTTTGTTGTGGATATTGATTCATTCCCATGTTGACGTGTAACGAAGTGAGCTGCTAGATTGTTTTTATCTGTAGCAGGTGTTTGAGTGGAATTGAACCCTTTTTCGTTATTTCGATGTAATAAGCTATGGTGCTTTCTTTTGCAAAAAAGGCAGGTTTTGGTTGATTTGCACCTTTCTGTCTTATTATGTGCTAGACAATTAAGACAAAGATTGTTTTGTTTGACCACTGCGTGTCGTTGGTCAATTTCCATTAGCTTGAATTCTCCGCATTGATAGATATTGTGAGCTTTCCTGCATACGACACATGTATTCTTGAATGTAGTGTGGAATGTTTTCTTTAAATTTCTGGTATAAACATCTGATCTCGGTTTTTTTGAACTTTTAATACAGTCTAAAACTTGAAACCGTTTTTCTAGGAATTCTAGCAACTCCTGAACAGATGGCATTTCACGAGGATGTGAGAGGCTTTCCTCAAATAATCGAAGGCTTCCTAAATCTAGCTTCCTCATGGTTATACACACAATTATAGGGCCCCATTCGTCCGTATTGCAGTTCAGGTTTTTTAATGCCTCTAAGCATTCCCTTAATAGGTCAAATAACATTAAAATGTCTTCCTGACATCTATGCTCAGTCTTTTTGGCGTCTATTATCGTGTTCACATAGGTTGTGATTATTTTCCTTGTGTTATTAAACCTTGCCGTAATTAATTGTAAGGCAGTGTTGTAGTTGTTACTGCTTAATTGCAGGTGAGAAATTACTCTTTTTGCATCTCCTTCTAAGTGATAGATGAGATATTGCATCTTCTCAATATTACTAAGGTGATGGTTGTTGTGGATGACATTCGAAAAGATATCAATGAAAGATTTCCACTCTCTATAATCTCCGTTGAACCTAGGAATTTTCACTGGTGGTAACTTGGGGAAGTTATTTATCCTTGGAAGCTCTTGATGTGGAAAGGCTGATGTAAGTTGCTGTTGAGGTTCCAAAAACGGCACGGATGTGGCAGGTAGATTTGAGGTTTGAATCGGAGAACCGTTAACCATTGTCGCAGTAGTTTTTGTAGATGTTGCTATAGAAGATACTGCTGGAGGAATTGGTGCCGTTGCAGTAACTGGGGAAGTTGCTGGTGTAGTTTTTGTACTCGTATTTGGTACAGGCAGGTTGCTTGAAGTTTCAGTAGGAAAGTTATAGTTGAAGCGTGACTCTGGCTCTGTTTGTTTGGGGTCACTTTTGGTTGCAGGTGTAGTTTTAGTTGGTTGTTCATCTACTGGATTTTGTGTTTTTACTGTATCATCTTGATAGTTTGCGTACATTTTCTCGGCTCGAAGGACCATGAACAGAATTCAACGGTGTGTTGAATTAAGTTTATTATAACGACGAACCGAAACTCAGCAGTGTGTTGAGTTAAATTTACTTGGCTTGGCTTATCCTCTTACCACTGGCGGGGGATGGATAAGCGCTGGGTTGCTTGGGAAGTTGGTAAAGAAACACTCAACGTACTTGATAATACTCGTTATATTTATTTAAAGCTATAGGCTATTTATAATAAAGAAAAAATGCTAACATGCCAATTATAACAAAATTATGTTTAAAAAGAAATAATTTCTACATAGCAGAGCTATGTTGAATTATTTCAACATAGATAAAAAAAATAAAAAAAAATGTATGGTCAGCTTTTTGACTGACCTGGTAAACCAAAGAGAAAGGGCTCGTACATTATGTATGTAGTGTATGCAGAAACGTAAAGATTTTTTTTATACTGTGAATCAATGCAACCGCTTTATGTTGTGAAAGCTATTTTTAGGCCATGATTGAATTGATTCTAATTATGACGGTAAGGAATTCTTGTTAATTGTTCATGGGATGAACATAATAATATCGTCCACGTATAAGAATGTTTCAGAATCTAGTCCAGCTAAAGCTATTGAAAGCATTGTTTGAAAACTATTGGTTGAAATTTTTAAACCAAATGGCAGTGTTTTAAATTGATAGTGGCCTTTGTTGTTGAATTCTTATTGAACAATTAAGTACTAGGTTGGGATAAATTTATTGATAACACCAACGGTAAGTTCAAAATATTTATTTCAACTCAGAAAACTTGTGTATACGGTATAATGATTTGACTGTTTCATCGCAAGATACAAACTCTACTGCCCTACTAGAAAATTACATGTACAAAAATTTCAAGATCAAGCTACCATTACTAAGACTACATTTTTACATAGTTGTTTGCCCTATAATATATAACTAAAATATTTCATTATATGAATTGTGCTGTGCACTGTAGTGAACCGCAATAGACAACCAGTGTTGTGAACATCCCGCCCGCCTTGAAGTACTTCAATCAGTCTCTTCGTATAATGGTACCAGCTTTGCCAGAGGGCGTTTGAGAATGCAACCTCTGGATTTGACAGTGACCACTCTCACTAAGCCATCATTCCCCGGATGAACCTCTTGTACTATGCCTAAGGACCACCTTCCTGGTGGCAAGTTGTCTTCTCGCAAGATAACCACTTGTCCTGGCTGGATATTTGGATGCTCCCTTTTCCATTTGTACCTCGTTTGCAGATTGGATAGATACTCACTCTGCCAACGTCGCCAAAACGATTGTTGAATTCGTTGTAGATATTTCCAGCGAGTTAGGGATCCAATTTTGTCGCTAGTGTAATCGCGATCCGGTACCATCAACAATGAATCTCCAATTAAAAAATGCGCCGGAGTTAGCGCTTCAATGTTTCCGTCTTGAATGTTCCTGGTACATAAAGGTCGTGAATTGAGGCAAGCCTCTATCTGACATAATAGTGCTAGTAACTCCTCGAATGTTAACTGTGCTTCGCCCATTTCTCGATATAAATGAAATTTTAACGCCTTAACACCTGATTCCCACAACCCTCCGAAGTGTGGGGCAGCAGGTGGTATGAAATGCCACTCACAACGTTGAGTGCTCAAATAATTTGCTACCTTATCATGATGCTCATCATCCTTCAGCAGCAACTGTAGTTCAGCTAACTCGCGCTTAGCGCCAACAAAATTAGTTGCATTGTCACTAAACATGTGGGATGGATAACCTCTTCTGCTGACAAACCTTTTTAAAGCGGCTATGAATGCTTCAGTGGTAAGCTCACTCACCAACTCCAAATGTATCGCTTTGGTACACATGCAAATGAAGAGCGCAATATACGCCTTATATGTTTTACCACCTCTCCCTTTCCATGCTCTTACATGAAGCGGGCCGGCATAGTCGACACCCGTGTTGCAAAATGGTCTGCTAGGTCGAACCCGGTATGAAGGAAGATCTCCCATGTGCTGTTCCAATATTCTGGCACGGTACCTAGTACAAATTACGCATCGCCTAACTATTTTCTTTATCAGTCTTCGACCTCCAATTATGTGATATCTTTGGCTGATTATGGCTTCCATCAACTGCGGTCCTGCATGTTTGGCTTCCCGATGAATGTCATCGACGACAAGGCTAGTGAATGGATGAGATGCATGTAGTATTACTGGATGTTTCTCTGAGTATTCCAGTTCCGCTGCTCTTAATCACCCGCCCACCCGCAATATATGGTTGTCACCCAAAAAAACCTTCAACATAAATAATCGATTCGATAATGGAAGAGGAATTCCTTGCTTAAGTCTTGTCACCCCTTCGTGTGAACCTTCCTCCTGTGCCTTTCTGATCAATCCTATATTGGCTTCCTCAATTTCTTTTGCTTCGAGTATTCGATATGTGACCGCTCTTTTATTCTTCTTAAGTTGAAGGAAACGTCGACATATAGCTGAGATTCGCAAAAGCCGCTTTAAACTAGAATACCTCCGAAATAATTCGCTGATCTCCACTTCATCTCTGATTATATGACATCTTATTTCCAATTTTTGTTCCATGTCAACCTCCTGTTTATCCTTAATCATATCCTCTATTGATGGCATATCTGGACCCTTCCACCATAAGTGATGGTTTAGCAATTCCCTTACTGAGATGCCTCTTGAGGCACAATCTGCTGGATTCCTGGTGGATTTGATGTGCCGCCATTTCACTTGCGGAAGCATTCGAAGAATATCTGAAGTTCTATTAGCTATATAGGTCTTCCATTTTCTTGGAGGCTGGGCCAACCAACTGAGGACGATCGTCGAGTCCGTATGTGGGTAGCAATTACTCAGTTCAATTCCCAATAGGTCCTTAAATTTTGTAATAAGCTTTGCAAGAAGGTGAGCAGCACACAGTTCCAAGCGCGGCAAACTGATTTGATTTAGCGGTGCTACCTTTGTCTTTGAACATATAAGATAAGTCTCATTTTGTCCACATAAACTTGTTGCCCGAAGATATAATACGGCTGCATAGGCCTTTTCCGAAGCATCCGCGAATCCGAAAATCTCCAACTTATCCTTGGACGAGCACACACTTCTAGGTATTTCAATTTTTTCTAATTCCGGTAGTGCGCTCCTGTATTCCTCCCATTCTCTTAGAAGTGGCATAGGTAGTGGCATGTCCCAATCTAAATTTGCCAGCCATAGCGACTGAAACATTATTTTTGCTGTCACAATGCATGGTGAAAGCCATCCTAATGGGTCGAATATCCTAGACACTTCTGACATCATCGATCTTTTAGTATGTTGTGTCTGAGAGCCAAGGTTCACCTTGAAACAAAATACATCCTTAGCTGCTAACCAATGCAATCCTAATGTTTTCATAACCTGATGGGGGTTCTCATCAAATGATACTGAATGCTCTGTAAGTGTAGAAGGTAACTCCTCTACTACTTCTTCCGCATTTGAGACCCATTTTCGCAGCTCAAACCCACCCAAAGCTAACAAGCTCCTCAACTCCTCAGTGATTTGTGTAGCTTTTTCAATGCTATCCGCTCCGCCGATGAAGTCGTCCATATTAAAAATTTTAATTAACAGCATTTTTGCCTTAGGAAACCGTTCGCCTTCATCATGAGCTAGTTGCTGCAATACCCTGGTAGCTTGAAATGGAGCACTACTAGTTCCGTATGTAATCGTCAACAGTTGATATATGGAAACTCGCTCCGCAGGATCTGTTCTCCAAATTATCTGCTGATATTTACGATCTTCTTCATTAACTAATATCTGCCGATACATCTTGGTAATATCCGCTGTTAACCCAATTTTGTGCAATCTAAATTTCACTAGAAGCGCTATCAATTCTGGCTGAATCACCGGCCCCTTCAGCAGCATATCGTTCAGTGACATACCATTTGATGTCTTTGCGGATGCGTCAAAGACGACTCTAGTTTTTGTTGTAGTACTTTCAGCCTTAAAAACTGCGTGATGTGGTAGAAAAATACCTTCCGATAAACTTTCCTCATCCAGAACACCCCTTTCCTTCATATGCCCTAGCCTGATGTACTCCTCCATAAAGTCTACATAAGCTTCTTTGAGTTCAGAGTTGCACTTAAATTTACGCTCCAATGATGCCAACCGTGACCTTGCAGCCTTCAATGACTTACCAGTAATTATTACCTCTGACTTGAATGGTAATTTCACCACATATCGTCCACCTTCAGTTCGCTTATGTGTCTTTTGAAAATGTTCTTCAATCTGCTTGTCTTCCACCGCTTCATTAATCAATGTTTCGGGCTCCTCCAATTCCCAAAATCTTCGCAATAGGTCATCAACCCCTATATGCGTGTGAAGGGTGATAAGTGCATCCGTAGACTTGTCAAAATGTCTACCACCAACAGCCCACCCAAATATAGTATTTTGCATTACCAGCTTACTGCATTTATCAAGCTCAATTTGACCATCCTTCAAACAACTAAAAAATATGTCCGCCCCTATTAAGATATCAATGGGACCCGAGCGAAAATAAGAAGGGTCGGCTAAGTCGATGTTTGATGGTGGTGGAAGAGCAATAGTATAGGCTGGCATATTACCGGTGATGTTGCTTAAAATGAGAGCACGAACTTCAGCGCTTTCCGACGTAAAACGGGAATAAAGTGTCAATCTCACTGCTCCTCTTGATATCTTGGCTTTCGTAGAATCCAGCCCATGTATAGGTATTCTTGCACAGCTTTGTTTGAGTCCCAAACGTTGAGTACACTCTTCCGTGATAAGTGTTGTCTGCGACCCGGAGTCTAGCAATGCTCTATAAGGCTGCAGTACATTTGACGAGTCAGGGACTAAAATTACTGCTGTTGGTAATAGAACTTGACCTCGTTCCTGCAATGCCACAAATGAATTCACGGCGTTTGAACTGGGTTTACTAGTGGGCGGCGCCTCCTTCTAACGCTGACGTTGATATGGTTCTATTTCTACTTCCTTCCGTGCCGTTTCACACACTACTTCTTGATGCAGTAGGTGATGGTGCCGCCTATTACAGATTCTGCATAACTTGTTTCTGCATTTCCGCGCCGTATGATAGCCTTTCAAACATATATAACACAGATTATTTTCAGCAACGAATTTACGTCTTGTTTCCACACACAGTTGTTTGAACCTTTCACAGTCTTCCAAAAATGACCTTGTTGACAACTCGGACATGATGATACTGACAGAGTATGTATGTGCTTTCGTCTTTCCGTCTGCCTTCCGCTACCCTTGTTTGCACCAATGACTTCTAACTCACAGATGCGTGTCATCAGGAACTCACAAAATTCTTTAAATGTTGGCTTATCCACCTTTGCTGTATTTCTTGCCCAAAGTTGCTTGGATTCTGCTTCCAACTTGCTTGCCCCGACATACACTAGCCAGTAGTCCCACTTATCTACCGGTACTTTAAGTGCCCCCAGTGCATTTACCGACTCCTGCATGCCACCAAGTAATTGCTTGATATTATGCAAGCTTGTTTCCCTAATGGTTGGTAGCTCCATAATAGTCCGAATATGCGCTTCTATAATGAACTTGTCCTTATCATAGCGACCCTTCAAGTTATCCCAGGCGACAGTATAATTGGCATCACTTATAGGTATGTGTTTTAGTAACGAGGCCGCCTCGCCCTTTAAGGCTCCTTTGAGATAATGTAATTTTTTAGCGGGACTAAGTTCAGGATGTTCACCTATCAAGGAGATAAATAAATCCCGAAATGCTATCCAATCAACATAATTCCCACTGAAAGAGGGTAGCGGTGTGGTTGGTAATTTAACTCTACAAGAAGCCGAATTTGTGTGAATATTACCACTTGTTGAACCTGCGTCTATTGGCGCTACATTTAATGACGTAAGACGTTCAAGTAAAGCGCCGAATACTGCTTGATTATCCGCCAAAACTTTAATTGAATTTTCTAGTTTTGCTTCGGTGTCAGACGGTTGCCGATTATCTTGTGCCCTCTTTATTAATCGTCTACACTTACTAGTTAAGCGATAATAACGCTCCTCAAAGGTATTTCTCTCCTCGGCTTCCTCTCCTTCATCAATTCCCCCCTGATCCTCGATATCCGATTGAAGATCATCGTATCGGGAAGCAAGACCTTCTAATTTATCTAATCTGCCCTTGACTGCTTCCTCATCAATTTCCTCGAAATCTTCCTCTTGATTTAAAAAAAACTTCAATACGACTCACCTGACCTTTGATATAACTTCTTTTCCTTTTCAGAAGTAATAGTTCCGCCATATTTTTGGAATTTACCCAAACAGATAACAGTGTGCATTAATCCGACTGTCACTGTCTAACAAATTGGCAATCACAATTAATTGGAATTGAATCTTTCTCACGCACTGTAGGAGCTAAATTTGTCACACTCACAGTTTCAAATTGCTATGTAAAACTCTCGCGATGCCGTGGTGGGCTTATACTTAACCCGCTGTCAGTTAGTTTACTATAATGTACCGATTCTGCACTACCACCAGATAATAACTAGCAATCCGACGCCTTGTATAAACCCTTGTGTATGATCGCACCGATTTCACCGATTTTTTTGTATATGCGCCTTATCGCACTAAGGTATGCATTGTACAAATTTATACCGTTTACACTAGTGCGACTGTAATTGCACGACTACCATATGATAACGAAATTCGACGTGTATATAAGCGCACTATGTGTGTAATTTCACCGATTCGTTTGTAGTTAGTGTAATAGATGTAGAATGAGCTGTCCGTGCCTTCGTATATAACTCTTTACCGTTGTTTCAAGTAAAATGCCGTTGTAATTATGCGGACACAAATCGACCGATTTAAGAAGTTACACAGATTCCCGCCGAATATAATATGCAATTGCATAATCCTTAGTTTAACTTCTTTTTAACATAAACTGTCAACTGTACCGATATTCACCGTCCCGAACTCGTTTAATGCTACCAGATAATTACGTAGGCTAAATCAAATTCCTGATACTACACACAATTAGTAAAGCAATTCAATTTTATGCACTATGTCTCCAAATTTTTCCGTGATTATTGTCACTATATTGCTCCGAGTGCCATTCGCAACTTAATTTCACTCCGATGCTCGATTTGCGATTGTCCGAGTCTGAGTAGTTTATTTGTATAACCGCCCGCCGCCCGTATTTCAAAGCATTCTTTTTACACAAGATTTCTGTCCCTGCTCGGGCGCCATGAACAATTAAGTGCTAGGTTGGGATAAATTTATTGATAACACCAACGGTAAGTTCAAAATATTTATTTCAACTCAGAAAACTTGTGTATACGGTATAATGATTTGACTGTTTCATCGCAAGATACAAACTCTACTGCCCTACTAGAAAATTACATGTACAAAAATTTCAAGATCAAGCTACCACTACTAAGACTACATTTTTACATAGTTGTTTGTCCTATAATATATAACTAAAATATTTCATTATATGAATTGTGCTGTGCACTGTAGTGAACCGCAATAGACAACCAGTGTTGTGAACACTTATCTAATTTGATTTGATGAAATGAACTTGTAAGATCAAGTGTGGAAAAGTATTTCGCTCTTCCAAGCTTGTCAAGTACATCATCAAGTCTTGTAAAAGGAAATTTATCATCTGTAATTTTTTTATTTAGTTGTGTAATGTACTATAATATATATATATATAAATATATTCGTGCAGTAAAGCACAAATTACTGAACAGAGGCAATTGCGAAATTCCCGACCTGGATTAACATGCATAAATCTGCAATCAATCCAGTGTCTTCGCAAAATGCATTGACCTCTTGTCATCAAGTAATTGTTTGTTGTAAATAAGCGAGGAAAGTATGCGCAATTCTGCTGATTCGTTCTGATCGCAGAATTGGGTCACGAAATTGACGAAAGTTGCAGGTAAGTGCGCTCAAGAACGAAGAAGTTCAGAGAGTTTTGATTTGATTTTTGGATCGGGAATACGGTGAGCGGTTTTCTAGTTTCGAAAGTAGTAACTGGAATAATAGTTTAACAAGTTAATGATAATAAATCGAATTATATTACAAAAGAGAAGAAGTTGATTGAATAAAAAAAAGGTGTTAATAATAACGAGTTGTTTGAATTAAATTCCTGTCCCGTGAAAAAAAGTTACCCTACAGTCTGAAATCTACAACAAGACGCCATTTTTTATTTCCGTTGTCGGATTTTTTTGGAACAATTAATAAAGGAGAATTGTATGGACTTATTGATGGTTCAATAACGTCTTCCTTTATTAGCTTGTCTATTTGATTGTTTATTTCCTCGATTTGTGTCTGAAGAAGTCTATAATTTTTAATATATTGTTACGTGCAATAGAAAGAGACAACTGGTGACATCTACTGGAAATGGAGAGTAAACGACTTCAGGTTCGGAGAATTGATTATGGTATCTACAGGAAGGTTCAGGAATAGAATGAATAGAATGAATAGAACAGTCAAGAAGCTTCTGGAAAATAGAACACTCGAGAATAATCTGGAGAGTTTCTAGGGTATAAATATAACAGTTGTCATAGCCAGAATGAGAGTCTTGTCTTAGACGTTGCAGTGTTAACAAGCGAAAGTAATAACGTGCGGAAGTGTTGTAATTAGATTGCGATAATTGAAAGTACAGTATTAAGCGATAATTAAAGTGTAGTTGATTAATTGAAAGTTTGTGAATTGTTAAGATTAGAGTTCAATAAAGAATTTGTATATTAAATATTTAATATTGTGTTTTAAATAACGAACCAAAAAGCCACGCTCGCAACAACTGGTGTCAGAAGTGAAATAAATTCGCGAAATAAAGTGGTGGCAATTGACTTTAAAATTCAAAGTGTGATTAATTTTGTGAAATTGTGTTAAATTTTGAAAGTTCTGGAAAATAATTTATATTCAACTTAAAGTGAATTACTAAAGTAATGGGGCGAAAATTCGAGGAGCTTCGAACGCAGGATTTGAAAGTGGAGTTAGGGAACCGGTCATTACAAACGACAGGTGCAAAGAAAGTTCTAGTCGAGCGACTCAGACAAGCTTTGATAGAGGAAGGAAAGGATACTGAAACATTTGTTTTCGAAGATAACTTGGAAGAAACCGAAGTTGAAGAAGAGCCTACAATGAAAATGGAACAGCTTTTGAGTGCTTTAATGAGCAAAATGGAAGCCCGTTTTGATGAACAAAAGAATTCTCTCGAGGAACAAAAGAATTCTCTCGAGGAACAAAAGAATTCTCTCGAGGAACAAAAGAATTCTCTCGAGGAACAAAAGAATTCTCTGGAATCCCGTTTAGATGAGCGGAAGAAATCTATGGACGAACAAAAGAATGCTTTCGTTGAACAAAAGAATTCTCTGGAATCCCGTTTAGATGAGCAGAAGAAATCTATGGACGAACAAAAGAATGCTTTCGTTGAACAAAAGAATTCTCTGGAATCCCGCTTAGATGAGCAAACGAATTCTCTAGAATCCCACAATTCCACTTATGGGTAGAGAAGTTCGACGACGTTGCAGGCCTAGCGTTTGTACTAATCGTTCACAAACGAAGTGAAGCTGTGAGCCTGAGTCTAACAGCACTCTGCAGTTCACAAGAATCCCTGAAGCGCTGCTAACTCTTATAACAGCAGTTGCTAGCATAACTTGGGACCCTTTTGCTGACATTTGACTCATGTTTGTTGCACTGAACGACCTGTTAAGCCAGCCATGTCTCACTACGGAGACAACTTCAGGAATTAAGAGGCTACATGACTGCACCAAAGAATGTCTATTAGCTCTCGAGAAACTGGGCATTCATATCAACGATTGGAGTCCTATATTGCTGCACCTACTATTACAGAAGATAGATAAAGACTCGAGGAGGCTTTATGAACAATCGCTGAAGTCTCCTCGAGAGTTGCAAGATATAAGCGACTTCTTAAAGTTCTTAGAGTCAAGATTTCAGATGCTAGAAGCAGTTCACACAAGAGAAGAGCGCAAGAAGACATCCACATTTACAGCTTCAGCTCAAACACCTCAGTGTCCTGTTTGCAAAGCAGAGCACAAAATCTACAAGTGTACCAAGTTTCTCTATTTGCCAATTTGCCATTAGAGAATCGGATTCGACTTGTCAGACAATTGCACTTATGTCCAAACTGTCTGAGATTTGGTCACAAGGCCAGAGAGTGCTCATCAAGCAGCTGCAGGAAATGCAACAAAAATCATAATACATTAATTCGTGATCCGGAATTAGAAAGGGCCAAGTCTGCACCACATCATGCTAATAGCTCTGTCAGCTCAAATGACCCACGCAAGTCAACCTTACCACATGGAAGGAAACCTGTCAGCACCCTTCAACCCAATGAAATAACGCAGAGTACTATGCAATCAGTATCCAGTGCAACAAACATGAGTCAAATGTCAGCAAAAGGGTCCCAAGTTATGCTAGCAACTGCTGTTATAAGAGTTAGCAGCGCTTCAGGGATTCTTGTGAACTGCAGAGTGCTGTTAGACTCAGGCTCACAGCTTCACTTCGTTTGTGAACGATTAGTACAAACGCTAGGCCTGCAACGTCGTCGAATTTCTCTACCCATAAGTGGAATTGGAGGTCTCGAAACAAACGCAAGGTACGAAACTACACTCACGATTCATTCGAGGCTAAATGACTTTGCTACTGACATAAACACAGTGATTTTAAAAACTATCACGGAACAACAACCTTCAATGTACATCAAAACATCCAGCTGGAATATTCCCAACAATATACAGTTAGCAGACCCTGCATTCCACAAACCTCAGTCTATTGATATGTTGTTGGGGGCAGAGCTATTTCTTCAGTTGCTGGAAGAAGGGCAAATCAGACTACATAATGACCTGCCGTTGCTCCAAAATACTCGGTTTGGATGGATACTTTCGGGAAGAATACAAGAAGGAACAAGGAGCAAGCAGAGTTGCTATATCGCAACTCAACCTTCAGTCACAGCATTGGAAAGGCAGCTCCAACAATTTTGGGAAATAGAAAATCACGACTCGCCTCCTAGGTACATGTCAAGAGAGGAATTAGAATGTGAAGAACACTTTCAAACCACCGCTCAACGATCAACATCGGGACGATATACCGTAAAACTACCATTCCGGGAGAAACCTTCAAACCTTGGGTCATCTTTTGACATCGCAGCTAAGCGATTTTTCGCCTTAGAGAGAAAACTGTATAAGAACGAAAACACTAGAATACAGTATATAGAGTTTATGAAAGAATATGAAGCTCTTGGTCACATGCAGCCCATCGCAAGGGAACTCATTCCTCCCATACATTATTATATGCCACACCACTGTGTCACGAAGGCTGATAGCACCACCACTAAGTTCCGGGTGGTGTTTGATGCATCAGCTAAGACAACATCAGGTAAATCGCTCAATGACATTCTGATGGTAGGGCCAACAGTTCAGCCGGACTTATTTTCCATCTTAAGCAAATTCAGGATTCACAAGTACGTGATGACGGCAGACATTTGCAAAATGTATCGTCAGATTGAAATACATCTAAACGACAAAAGGTTTCAGCTCATACTGTGGCGTGATTCCAAAGAGAAACCACTTCAAACGTACCAATTAAACACTGTTACCTATGGAACCGCCGCGGCTCCATTCCTTGCAACCAGAAGCTTAAACCAGTTAGCTCTGGCTGAATACGACTCAGCTCCAGAAGCAGCAAATGTCATTCTTGGAAGCACCTATGTAGACGACATCTTGACAGGATCTAGTTCAACACAAGAGTTAATAAACCTTAAGGACGATCTAATACGACTACTACGATCTGGAGGCTTCGAATTAACAAAATTCAGCACCAATCACACCGAGATATTGCAAACTGTACCAGAAGATCACAAAGAGAAAATGATTCTCATCAATGAAACTGAGGTTACTAAGGCACTAGGATTAGTCTGGGAGCCAAACAAAGATACATTTCAATATCACATCGCAGAATATAGGCCAGATAAACTAACCAAGCGTACAGTATTGTCCGACATAACTCGTATTTTCGACCCTCTTGGATTGATAGGACCCGTCACAGTATTAGGAAAGCTATTTGTGCAAGAATTATTTAAAGACAAATGTACCTGGGCTGAAGAATTGCCCGCCCAATATAAAGAAAAGTGGATCAAATTTAAGAAACGCTTATCTCAACTAAAAACTTTAAAAATTCCGCGACATGTAATATTGTCCAAACCAATTGATGTGCAACTTCACGTATTTTCTGACAGCAGCGAATACGCCTATGGAGCCTGCTGTTACCTCGGATCATCAGATCATCACGGACAAATTAGGGTTAGGCTCTTGTGTGCAAAATCAAGGATAGCACCACTGAAGACCATGACACTTGCTAGATTGGAACTCTGTGCAGCACTACTGATGGCAGAACTAGCTGAAAGAGTGTGTCAGTGTTTATCAGTCAAAGTATCAAAAATCGTTTATTACACTGACTCCACTATTGTACTCTCATGGATCTCCTCGCCGTCATACACATGGACTACCTTTGTGGCAAATCGGGTAGAGAAAATACAGCAACTGACTCAAACGAACCAGTGGAGGCACATTGATGGAGCTCAAAATCCTGCCGACATCATTTCTCGAGGCATGCTGCCTGATGCCCTAGTGCAATCAGGGCTATGGTTTAAAGGACCAGCATTTTTAGTCAATCCCGAAGTAAGTTGGCCCAAACCATCATTCAAATTGCCTGACAGGGTTCCGGAGATAAAACCGAAGAAATCAGTACTAACCACAGGAATAAAGGAGCATGGATACACCGATATTCTACAATTAGTGAACCATTCAAACTCATTTCAAAAGATGCAAAGAATATTTGCCTACTGTATCAGGTTTACACAGAATTGTAAGACATCATCAAAGGGGTCTAGGAAAACGGGAGAACTTTCAATCACAGAATTGGATAAGGCTTTAAGCGGAGTTATCAAGAATGTACAGAGAACTGCACTTTACCGTCAATATTTGGAGTTGAAGAAAAATAAAGCATTAGATCCGAGTGACCCCATTCAACACTTGACTCCATACCTAGACCAAACTGCCCAGATCATCAAAGTAGGAGGTCGACTAAAACACTCTGATCTTGCACAAGAAGCAAAAAACCAAATACTGCTGCCCAAGGGACACAAGTTTAATGAGTTGTTGTTCGATCATTTGCATAAACAACACATGCATGCCGCTCCTCAAGCATTAATCGCAATTGCAAGACAACGATACTGGGTCCTATACGCCAGAAGACTTGCCCAGAAAACGGTTTATAGGTGCATAAGATGCCTTCGGTGTAAGCCAAAGGTTCTAGAACAAATATTGGGAGACCTACCAAAGGAACGAGTAAGGACCTCAACACCATTTCACACCACAGGCGTCGATTTTTGTGGTCCTATAATGATTCACTTCAAGTGCGCGGAAAATCCCCGACAAAGGCTTACATTGCCGTGTTTGTTTGTTTCACTACAAAGGCAGTCCACATGGAGCTAGTTAGCGATCTCAGCGCTGAAGCCTTCCTCAACGCCCTAAAGAGATTCATAGCTCGAAGAGGTTTATGCGCCACTATCTTCTGTGATAACGCAACAAACTTCTTAGGGGCAAGAGCACAATTAAAAGAATTAAAGGACATGTTCACTTCACACAAATTGCAGTCATCGCTGTCGCAGCTACGTGCCCAGAACCATATTGAGTGGAAGCCGATTCCTCCACGATCACCTCACTTCGGGGGTCTCTGGGAAGCGGCAGTGAAATCTGCAAAACATCACTTAACCCGCCAAATAGGAAATGCAAATCTAACTTACGAGGAACTGCACACTATTATCGTTCAAGTCGAAGCCATTCTTAATTCCAGGCCATTAACACCCATGTCAGCAGACCCTAACGACTTTGAAGCGCTAACACCAGGGCATTTCTTGACAGGCAAACCACTGACAACATTTGCTGAAACAGACATCAGCGACCAAAAATTTAACAATTTGACGAGATATAGGCAAATACAACACATCCAACAAACATTTTGGCATCGATGGTCTTGTTTTTTTGGCTGGCAATTGGGATGGTGGTTAAAGAGTGATCGACTGTGTGAACTAGAAAAGTTTTATTTGGAAAAGTTAAGAAATTAATTAGTTACGTTGTGTCGACACTACAATAAAACAAAAAAATAAGCAAAAAAAAAAAGAAAGAAGAAACTACAAATAAAGAAAAAAACAATAAAAGAACTCTGGATTATCGGGATTATTGTGGGTAATAAGCACATGAATAATGTGTCGGCAAGATGAGGCTACCAGTGAGCTCCGAATATATCTACGCATAAAGCTAAGTATTTTTTTTTTGTATAATATATAAAATCAGTTTTGTGGAGTTGGATTTTTCGTGGCTGGCTGGCGATAGGAGTGCTAATTAATTTTCTAAGTCATCGTCAGAATCAGTTCTTAGTTTTGAATGATATATAGATTTCTGATTTTCATAATTTTTTTTATGCGTGCATTCCTAATATTTTCCATTTTTCTTGTATATTATTCTGAATTTGGTTTTGTGAATAAATATTCCGCATATTTGTTAAAGTTGAGTTGTGCTTGTTTGTGTTGCGATAGTTTTCAGGTTTTCTGATTTCTCCTTTTCAAAAAAAAAAAAAATCATATGGCGCCCAATCTTATACGTTAATATCCACCCCGTCTCCTGAGCAAAGCTCTCTACGTGCTGCAGAGTACGTAGCAAAATTTTGTTTACGTTTTATGGCACTTTCGTTCATCATAAATTGCTGTATTTGTTAAAACACTAAATTTCTGTTTTTTTTTTTTTTTTTTTTTTTTTGCATTATGTTTTACCTTATCGTTATATTTATTTATACTTATTTATATCTTGTCGATATTTAGACATGGTTGAATGCACTGTATAGTTTTGAATTTAATTTATTTCAATTTATTTCGTTTTCCTCCTTTTTTATATATTTATTTTTATTCACTTGTTTCGTTCTTGTTTTTTTTTTCTTTCATTTAATTTTTTTTTTTATTGTTTTTTTTTTTATTTTTTTTTTATTATTTATTATTATTTTTTTCTTTCTCTTTTCTTCAGAACCCTGGACTATATATTCACAATTGACATAATCGTTATCGCTAAGTTTATAATTAATGACAGGGATACCACTGAGCTACGATATCTTTGCCTTTAATTCCCATTCAAATAAAGAAACTGGCTGGTTCGGGTGAGCAATGGAAGAAACTTAAACCTGATAAAAAGCGATATTTACTTAGAGACAATTTCATAATCTTATTTACGCTAAGTTATTCAATTAACATTTTTAATTATAATTTTTTTTGTTTTAATTAAAATTAAAAGAGATTAGCAATGGCCAAATTTAAGTTGAAATCAGAAAATTAAAAAAATTAATGGATGATTGATTAGTTCTATCTTAAATCTAATCCGGTATTCTGTTGAAGATAAGTGCTCTTCCAGATGATAATATTCATACCAGGTACCATAGATTTAGAACCCAAGTGAATCCATTGAACGTACGTAATACTTCCCAGATCGTATAAAGGCGTAACGAATTGAAGTTAGGCTACGCTATATATATATAAATCGTCATCCTCGGCATCAGTTCCGATAAAATTTATATTTCGTAATCCTTAATCCATGCCAGAACAAAAGAAGGGATAATAGGGATAACATCAATCCAAAGATCCGAGTCCTTCTTCATACTATGTAGACCTACAATGACAACAAAATGTCAGCAGTATCGCCAGCTCACAGAAAGAACACAAAACATAAATGGAGACGAACTTCGACACCGTAACAAACACCTCCCCTTCCTTCGAGAGATTTCCCCGAAATCTCTTAAAAGATAAGTATAAAATTTGGTTGAGTGTCATGCAAAACAATAAAATTGTTATAACAGTGTATTAAATAAGAGAAAATGAGACATTCGTAGTTTGTGTGTACGTATGCTGGTACTAAAACAAGTGAAATGAACAAGTTTAATCTTCGGTGACATTGCAGGAGTACGGCTTTAAATCTTTAGCGTGCCAGGTACCCGCCGATTTTCCCTGTTTATCCTGAAGTTCATATGTCCAAGGGGACTTAACTTTCACCACATTGAAAGGACCTATATATTTAGGAGCGAGCTTAGCATTGAAATATTTTGCCGCTTCCGACAGGACACAATTCTTGCGCCAAACGATATCGTGAAAGAGGTATTTTTGATCTCTACGACGCAAGTCATAAGTTTTCTTCGCACTTCGTATAATCTCTTCTTCACATCTTTAATAACTTCGCCTAACGCCGTCGATCGCGTCTCTGGGTCATAAACTTCTCCTAAGCCTAATTTTTTATGAGCCCGCCCATCTGTAACCATTTCACGTCCAAAATTAATGAAGAAATGGGTCAACCTTGTCGTTTCTTGCGTTGAAGTACGGATTGCACATCCAATTTTCGCTAGACATAGATCCCAATTACGGTGGTTGTCCGAGACATAGGCGCGGAGCATGGACTTTATAACCTGGTTGGTTCTTTCAGAAGGATTAGCTTGTGGATGGTAGAAGGCAGTGTACCTAATATCTACACCGTAATTTTCACAAAGATTTTTGAATTCGCGGCTTTTAAACTGGAGTCCATTATCACAAATAAGAGTCTCCGGGACGCCTAGAAGAAGAAAAACATTATCCTCCAATAAAGAAGCGACAGAACGTGCTGAGGCTGACCTTAACGAAAATAACATGGGAAACTTGCTGAAATTGTCAACTATGGTTAATATATATGAATACCCTCTACTCGACCGAGGCAACGGTCCAATGAGATCCATGCTAATAGACACCCATGGTTTATCCGCAATTTTGCGAGTGACCATAAGCCCCGCCGGTTTCTTTAACACTGGTTTTGTCGACTGACAGATCAAACATTTCCTGACGTATCTAGCTACATCTCCCTTCATTTTCGGCCAATAAAATCGTTGACAAAGTCTATCGTAAGTCTTTTGAATCCCTACGTGCCCAGATATAGATATATCGTGCGCTTCATAAATCAACTTTCTCCGCTCGCCCTTAGGTATGACCTGCTTCCAATTATCCTCCTCTATGGAAAGTGCAGGATATCGGGGTCGAACATGTTTCCACAAAATACCTTTATCTATACGCCAATCTGGGAACTTTGAAGGATTATTAGCAATGTCACTCTTCATTTTGGTATGCCACTTATCAGTCGAAACTATTTTTGCTGCAATACAATCTATTACCTGAACTGATCTTGAAAGCCAATCTGGAAGGAGGTGTTCTTTGCCTTTTCTATGCACAATTTCGACTTGCAAACCTTGTTCCCCTACCACGTAACCTAAATAACGCAACTCGGGGCGACAAAATTCACACTTTTCATAGTTGATGACTAAGCCGGCTTCATGCAGTCTACTTAAAACCTTGTTTAATACTTGGAAATGATCATCAAAATTCTTGGTTACGATAACGACGTCGTCTAAATATACGAAAACATGACTCTCTAACTCAGAAAGGACTCGGTCGATTAAACGCTGCCACGTTGCTGGCGAGTTTGTTAACCCAAAGGGCATCCGCCGAAATTGAAATAGACCTCTGCCTGGCACAGTAAATGCCGTATACTGCTTAGAATCGTTTTCTATGGGGACTTGCCAAAAAGCTGACTTGATATCCAAAGACGTCATGTACCTCGCGTTTCGTAATTTATCTAGTGTGGCTGAAACATATGGCAACGGATACGCGTCCTTCTTCGTCACCTTGTTCAGTTTTCTAAAATCAACGCAAAAGCGGTAACTGCCGTCTTTCTTTTTCACCATAACAACAGGGGATGCCCAAGGACTATTTGATGTCTCCACTATACCCTCCCGCTGCATGTTATCTAACTCCTCATTAATTATTTTTTGTATCGCAGGCGAAACAGGGTAATAACGTTGTTTAATAGGTGAGGAATCCGTTTGTATCACATGTTCGACCATATTGGTACATCCTAGAACCGAACCCATCTTATCTTTAGTTTCTACAATTAATCTTTCAAGTTTCTCTCTTTGGTCCACAGACAAATTCGATCTACTTTCTAAAAAATTCAAAAAGTTAGGTCCACTATCATCAAATTCCCATACATCCCTTGCTAAATTCACTGATATTTCCATAGATCTCCAAAAGTCAGCACCTAATATAATCTTATGAGGTAGTTCTGGTATAACGAGAATTTCTAGAACCTTCACTCGGCCTTGTAATTCTACTGGTAAACTAATTTCACCCGCCACGTGTATTCTATCCCCATTCGCAAGTGTAGCTGACTGCGCACAAGTATTACGCAAAGAAAGATTCAAACTACTTAATGCCCTCCATCCTATTTCCCCGATAATGGTTCGAGAGGCACCCGAGTCCAGCAATCCCACAAGCTTTATACCAAAAATTGTCACTTCCAGGAATGGTCGCATATCATCTTTACTACGAGTAAAAACATAATCCACCAGAAGGTGCAATGTGTTATCTTTCTTATCATTCTTCTTAATCACGGCGGCTTCTAAGGATTTACCGGAGCTCGAAACGCCGCTTATTGCCGAGCTCTTCTCTCGTTTCCCGTCTGTTGTGCTTCTCGCTGCGCTGAACTGTTAGGAGGACTACTAGTGCCTACTTGATTAGCTTGACCCCCTCTGCAACTATTACATTGCGATCGGATAATGCCAGGTGTTCCACAACCGAAGCATTTTAAATTTTGACGACAAAATCGGACTATGTGACCATCACGCCCACACTTGAAACACTTTATTTTAGGTCTTGAATTATTCTGTGAATTAAGCAATGCTGTCACTGAAGGACTCTCAGAGGCGATGTATGCTAAATCTGGTTCTAATAGGGTAGTATTACGCTTACATGGTGGAGGAGCAAATGCCTCGACCGAGGTACGAATTGCTTCCAATCGTCTTCCTAAATCTACAAGATCTTGGATAGTATCTACTTCCGTTAAACCTAGTTGCGTTTGATAGAACGGAGATATATTACGCTGTAGAATTCGAAGCTGCTGAGCTTCTGTCAAAGGATTCGTGAGCCTAGAAAACATACTTGACATGACCGCAGCGTATGTTCCTATAGACTCGTCTTTTCCCTGAGTTCTCCTTTTAATTTCTTCTAAAAGCAGATCGTCGTAATCAGTCGGTAAAAATTCTTTTCTTAGCTCCTTTACCAGATCTGACCAGGAATGAAAGCTAGTTTTGTTTGCTCTGTACCATATTAGAGCTCGGCCCGAAAACAAATCGAGAGCAGATCTGAAAAGCTGTGATTTACTAACACCTCTAGCTTCACTCAACTCGATCACTCGTTCCAAAAATGAGCTCAGAGATTGCCCTTGCTCCCCAGAAAAGGAAATATTCCATTTGTACAATGGCACCCTAGATCGTGTTGTAAGGATAGTAGAATTATGAGACAAAAAAAATTCATCGTCTGACGCAGACGAATCTCCAGCTGGATCGTCACCTTCAGCTTTAACTTGTAGTGAACCGAGTGCAAGAATTAATTCTCCCCTAATCTTCTTCTTCGCATTTATGTGTTCTTCTTCTTCAGCTACAACCCTGCTAAGCCTTCCCAGGGCCCATTCTATTTTAGTAACGATTTTTTTATGCTCCGCAGAGCCCAAGTCACTTTTGAAAGTGGTTACCAAGCCATTTATTTCCTCGACCTTTTTTAACAAAGCCTCTATGTCTTCTGCAACTTCAATCGGATACGGCTCTATCACCGTTGGCTTCCCTAGCTTCTCAGTTTTTAAAGCAGCCCTTAAGTTAATCCTCATTTCTTCAACTCTTCCAGTAGGTAAACCACGGATTATGAGCTCATACGAAAGTTCTCCCTGATTAAGCCTATTAATCTCCATTTTCGAAAATCGGTGTGAAACTATCAAATGAGACAAGTACAATACGGAAAAAAAATAATAGTGGAGGAGGGCTATAATATTCGAGGATGTATTCCTGATTTCAGTCAAGCCAGTTCTGAAAATTTCGCTCGTAGATAACTTAAATAGACCACTTCAATATCAAGGTGTTGAAGCTCATGTAGAGAGAAGAAAAGGGACTCCCTTTTCCAAATCGCTTATAAATTATTAATGCATCAGTATTATACTCCACTTACAGAGAAAACTGAAGATATTCTCTCTTAATGTAATTTACCTTTGGAACTAAGCCAGAAAGACCAGTTCGAAACCTCTTTAAGGTGGGTATTAGACAATTGTCCCTAAGCTATTAACTAAACTAGATTTTCCCTGAAACTTACTTTAAATTGAGGCATAAATTATTCCCTGGGGAGTAACCTGACCAAAGATTTCTTTTTTTTTTTTTATAATATGTAAGTATATAGACGTTAATATAAATTTCAGATAATCCAACTTCCAAATTGTAATTCCAATTAAATTCACCAATTGAAACTCTTCGAAAATTTATGTTAGGAGCACTAAAACTAAAGGTGCCTAGTTATGTAATAAATGTTCCGTGTTATAGTAATCGATTTTATATATTATTTTAAATACTAATTGAAAGAACTATAAAATACAATCTCTGTGGCTATTTTCATATATGTATATTGAACTAAGGCAATTCACCGAAAGTAACGAATCCAAATTGAGAAAGTCTCCCTCGAGACGATTACGACCAAAGCAGCTTATATTTTAAATTGCTTCTTTGTTAATTAAGATCAATATTATCATCGCACACAACTTTTATATTTGAAATACCAACTATCCCGAGGTTGTAAAATTTTATTTGAGATCCAAAAATTCGAATTACGTATAATGCCACCTAGGGATTATGGCCTATTTCAATTCAAGTTTCCATTTAAATATAACAAGTTAGGCCGAGTACTCTACTGTTATACAACATTTGCACTTTTGGCTATTTTCAATCAACGTTTTGGGATAAAATTAGCCTTGTTCCTCACTTACTGCTGTGATATCATTAACAAAAAAAACACAAAACCCAAAATGAAGACTCTAGATAAGTTCCATCCCATGATTTATAATTTATTTGTACAACGGACAGCTTGAACTATTTTGACATAATAAATCCATTTCCATAATTTTCAAAAGCAAAAAAAAAAAATAATGAATTTAGTTGATTCAAATCATCAACACTTCTTATAGTAGTTGAATTTTCCTGCGTTACTCAAAAAAAAAAAAAAATATTAATCCCACAATTAACTAAGGTTCAAAATTTCGATTATCTCTTTAACATGGGTTAATAATTTTATATCCTTATTGAATGTTGGTAATTATTTGCAGGTATAAACGTACTCAACAATTCAACCGTATTGAAAAATTTATATTTGTACAGAACTATTCAATTAATAAAACTTAATAAATTCTGATAAATCAGTTTCAGATAAGTAGTTTAGTTGGAAAAACAACACAACGCCTCTAGAATTGAAACTTAGCACAATAAACACTGCTTTCTTAATTTTATATTCCTCCCATATAATGTACATATATGTATATTTATTTATAATATACGTAAATATGTGTATCGATAAACTTCTGTGAGCGCTTAACCAAAATCTTAATGTGATCCAGCTCTATAACAAAACTAAATGTAGGATACACTTCACTAAATGTAGCATACTTCCACTTTCGATGATACGATATTACTTTATCTTTCGAACTAAAACAAAAAGGTGTTCTCTAAAGCGCTTATGTAATTTAGATAATTTGAATACTTTTCACCACGCAATCGATGATTTTTGATAAACAGAAAATTTTGCTTAATAATCCTTTATTTCTTTACCTACCGGAGAAAGGAGAAGTGTAAACAAAACACAAAACGTATACACTACTAATGGCTGGCTGGCAGTGCTTTTGATAATTGCATTGCTATGTATGTACATTTATTTGAAATCCTCAGTTTTATCAATATCACCAATTCTGTACGCAGTACGACCTCCAATGATCGTTTTAACTCGATTATCACTGTAGATTTTTCCAACCACAAAACTTAAAATTACATCAATACAAAATTTCTATCCCATTGTTTCCCGCATTGGCCCACTATTCACAGCTGGCTAACTGTCGTACCAAATATTATATCGGGATTGAACAAAAGATGAACACGATGTACGTGAAATGCAATTGGCCTGCGCTATGACGACCATTCTTGTTAAACCGTAACGAAATTATATGCGGTGATATGCGATGTAGAGTAAAAAAAAAATTGCAGATACTTTTGTGCCAGAATTTCTTGACCATTTGCACTTTTAAATAAAAATGTTTTCGCTGTTATAAATGTATCTTCGTATGAATGCGGGAAATACTGATGTAAACGTTCACTAAAGCGTTCACTTAAACCTTATCTGATTCCACTGCAATTTCAATCCATTTCACTTTTATAAAATGCTAAAATACGTAAAACCCAAGTACTTGTTGTGCTGCTGATTTAATGCTCCTTTGAATTTTTTTAAGGCCCCACGTTGGGCGCCAAAATTTTGCTACGTACTCTACAGCACGTAGAGAGCTTTGCTCAGGAGACGGGGTGGATATTAACGTATAAGATTGGGCGCCATGTGATTTTTTTTTTTTTTGAAAGGAGAAATCACAAAACCTGAAAACTATCGCAACACAAACAAGCACAACTCAACTTTAACAAATATGCGGAATATTTATTCACAAAACCAAATTCAGAATAATATACAAGAAAAATGGAAAATATTAGAAATGCACGCATAAAAAAAAATTATGAAAATCAGAAATCTATATATCATACAAAACTAAGAACTGATTCTGACGATGACTTAGAAAATTAATTAGCACTCCTATCGCCAGCCAGCCACGAAAAATCCAACTCCACAAAACTGATTTTATATATTATACAAAAAAAAAATACTTAGCTTTATGCGTATATTCGGAGCTCACTGGTAGCCTCATCTTGCCGACACATTATTCATGTGCTTATTACCCACAATAATCCCGATAATCCAGAGTTCTTTTATTGTTTTTTTTTTATTTGTAGTTTCTTCTTTCTTTTTTTTTTTGCTTATTTTTTTGTTTTATTGTAGTGTCGACACAACGTAATTAATTAATTTCTTAACTTTTCCAAATAAAACTTTTCTAGTTCACACAGTCGATCACTCTTTAACCACCATCCCAATTGCCAGCCAAAAAAACAAGAGCCCCAATTCTCACTCGCACTTGCATATATATTGCACTTTTGACTCGTGTGGTAGCTGGTTGCTTCCGTTTCAATATTTACGATATTTGCATTAAGTTCGATATCGTTTCTGTTAATACGGCGTTCGCAACTTCTTGTACAAAAGTATATCTTTATTAAAGGCCTCTGCCCTATTAAATGTTTACGTTTTATGGCACTTTCGTTCATCATAAATTGCTGAATTTGTTAAAACACAAAATTTCTGTTTTTTTTTTTTTTTTTTTTTTTTTTTTGCATTATGTTTTACCTTATCGTTATATTTATTTATACTTATTTATATCTTGTCGATATTTAGACATGGTTGAATGCACTGTATAGTTTTGAATTTAATTTATTTCAATTTATTTCGTTTTCCTCCTTTTTTATATATAGTTATTTTTATTCACTTGTTTCGTTCTTGTTTTTTTTTTTCTTTCATTTAATTTTTTTTTTATTGTTTTTTTTTTATTATTTTTTTTTTATTATTTATTATTTTTTTTTTCTTTCTCTTTTCTTCAGAACCCTGGACTATATATTCACAATTGACATAATCGTTATCGCTAAGTTTATAATTAATGACAGGGATACCACTGAGCTACGATATCTTTGCCTTTAATTCCCATTCAAATAAAGAAACTGGCTGGTTCGGGTGAGCAATGGAAGAAACTTAAACCTGATAAAAAGCGATATTTACTTAGAGACAATTTCATAATCTTATTTACGCTAAATTATTCAATTAACATTTTTGATTATAATTTTTTTTTGTTTTAATTAAAATTAAAAGAGATTAGCAATGGCCAAATTTAAGTTGAAATCAGAAAATTAAAAAAATTAATGGATGATTGATTAGTTCTATCTTAAATCTAATCCGGTATTCTGTTGAAGATAAGTGCTCTTCCAGATGATAATATTCATACCAGGTACCACAGATTTAGAACCCAAGTGAATCCATTGAACGTACGTAATACTTCCCAGATCGTATAAAGGCGTAACGAATTGAAGTTGGGCTACGCTATATATATATATAAATCGTCATCCTCGGCACCAGTTCCGATAAAATTTATATTTCGTAATCCTTAATCCATGCCAGAACAAAAGAAGGGATAATAGGGATAACATCAATCCAAAGATCCGAGTCCTTCTTCATACTATGTAGACCTACAATGACAACAAAATGTCAGCAGTATCGCCAGCTCACAGAAAGAACACAAAACATAAATGGAGACGAACTTCGACACCGTAACAAGCAGAATACCTTCAAGAACTTCAGACAAGAAATAAGTGGAAGGGAGTGAAACCGAACCTGAAGCCAGGAACTCTAGTGTTAATAAGGGACAAAAACCTACCACCATTAAAATGGCCCTTAGGCAGAGTGGTAGAAACTTTCGATGGCACGGACAATGTTACAAGAGTCGTGAATGTTAAAACAGCCTCCGGAGTTCTTAAAAGATCGATTCACAATCTTTGTCCCTTACCAGAAGAAGAACATTATTCCGAATGCAGCAACATTGAAGAAAAGGGTTCAAATTCACCTACCGATAAATCAATCAAATCAACAACATGTCTCTTGAGCTCTAAACAAGGCTTGGTCAAGACTTCAAGAGACATCGAGAGCAAGCAAGCTCCAAAGAGATCAAAGCGACCTTATCATCTCCTTCGAGGAAGATTCTTCCCAATTAATTCCAATTGGGCAAACTCAGACTTTGTGAAGAGGAAAAAGACAACTAAAATTGCCGAAAGTTCAGAGGATAATACTAAGCATAGTACGAGTCCGGTCAAAACATCCACTAGCCTAAGGCTACTAATGTTGACTTCACTCATCCTTCCCATACTAGGACATTCTATTAAAGAACCTGTGAAGGTAGACCCATTCACTAGTCACCCAGGCATTTTTTTCGAAAAAATAGGACAAGCACAATTAATGAATAGTGAATGGAATTTAATAACCTATTATAACCTCGACAACTATTGGAACGAGTTAAAAGGGATCAGGAAATGTATAGGTGAAATAGGCAATCTCTGTAATAATACAACCATTCGAAGAAATCATTGCTTGGAAATATTCTCCCAATTTCAACATCAGCTTACGCACATCGAGGAATCCAATGAGATCCTACATAAACGAAGCAGTGGACGCAGAAGAAGGGCACCCCTTGAAATAGTGGGAAGTGTCGCAAACACACTTTTTGGAATTCTCGATGCATCTTATGCTGAGCATATTGAAAGGGAAATTGAAAGGTCTCGTACGAATGAAAACCACTTGCTTTACTTATTGAGAAACCAAACATCTATACTGGAATCCACAACCAACATCCTAAAGCGGAAGGACGAAGCAATCCAACGTCAATTTAAGGCAATACAAGATCACATTCAGGCATATAGCAGCTATATAGATAACCTACAACATGAGAAGGAAGCAACGCAAGCATTTACTGCACTTTCCCTGCTGACCAGCTTAGTTCTACAAAACTATCAGCGAATGCAAGATGCTTTACTAAGTGTTCTCATAGATCTTCACCACAGTAAAATTAGCCCCTTGCTAATTACTCCAACACAGCTACGGGAACAACTTACAATAATAAAGCAACACCTTCCATCTACCTTATCCATACCAGGAAATGACCCGGATGACGGATTAATGGTGTACAATATAATGTCAGCCGCAACTAGGGTAACAGAGTCATATATACTGTTTGATATCAGGATACCGTTACAACATAACGAATATTTCCAACTATTTAAGTTAATTCCGGTTCCAATTCCACATGAAAACGGATTCCTCCTAATCAAACCTTCATCGGAATATTTAATTGTAAGCTTGCCCAGAGACAGATATTACCCCCTCACGCAAAGAGAATTGGATAGCTGTAAACAGCTAAACGAGGAGAAATACTTATGCCACCAGAATCATCTGATTTTTAACTTAAAGGCCAACATAAGCCAATGTGAGATGGGCTTGTTGAATCATCAAAAATCACTATCAAATTGTCAACTGCGATCCTCCAATCGTTCGAGTATGTGGACACAACTTCACACTCCCAACAATTGGTTGTACTGCATGGATTCGGAGACGACATTCAACATCGTATGTGGAACACGAGTGATGCAAATAACCCTCAAAGGAAGCGGTGTTCTACAGCTCCGACCAGACTGCTCAATAAAACAACCATCCATGACGATTACTGGTCATGGCCGCTACCTGAGCAAGGTAATTTCATCATTCATTCCACAAATGAACCTAAGCGATTTCTCAAGGAGCCACAAGGACACGCCAGAAAAACATGCTACTCCAGAGCTTCATCTGCAATCCAATGATCGCGAATTGGATGTCCTGATCAACCAAATACAAGACCTGAAGGAAAGGGAAATTTTTCATCAAGAAGCAACACTACATGACGTTCACCATTACACCATCAGTTACGTTCTTCTATGCGCACTACTTGCTGGATGCAGCTACTATACCTATTTCAAACGCAAGCGTTCCCGAAATCAGCTGTCCATATCTCCTCCAATACCAGCAGCACGCTCCCATATGACGATCAACGAAGACTTTGTGTTCCATAGCAACCCAAGGGGGCAGGATGAACAATTACCTACGAATTAGATTAATGTACATATATGCATGCATATCTACAGAAACAAAATAATTCATTTCTCACGGTACGGTAAAACTTCTAAAATTTCATATTGCGTCTGGGGGCATAATTTTCATGCGCAAGTAATCAAATATCACTTGCCTGCGCCTGGGAAGTGCAAGCTTGCAAATTCTTACGTGAAATTGCCGCCTGCAGTTCTCATGAGAAAATTATTTTCCCAGAAAGTTTTATTTAAATTTTATATAAATTAACGAGTTTTGGAGAATAAATATTCAGTATTTTTTGAAGAACAAAAGGAGTCTTTTTAATTAATATACAGACCGTATTCAGTAGTAACTAGAATTAATGACGTGGTATACAGGATTCAGCGTGGCACAAGAGGCAAGCATAAAATTGTTCATTTGGACCGCTTGTGTCAATACTACGAGCATCAAGACCGTGGACCACGTGTTGTTCGGGACGAACAAATTTAAGAAGGGGGCAGTGTTACGTGCAATAGAAAGAGACAACTGGTGACATCTACTGGAAATGGAGAGTAAACGACTTCAGGTTCGGAGAATTGATTATGGTATCTACAGGAAGGTTCAGGAGTAGAATGAATAGAATGAATAGAACAGTCAAGAAGCTTCTGGAAAATAGAACACTCGAGAATAATCTGGAGAGTTTCTAGGGTATAAATATAACAGTTGTCATAGCCAGAATAAGAGTCTTGTCTTAGACGTTGCAGTGTTAACAAGCGAAAGTAATAACGTGCGGAAGTGTTGTAATTAGATTGCGATAATTGAAAGTACAGTATTAAGCGATAATTAAAGTGTAGTTGATTAATTGAAAGTTTGTGAATTGTTAAGATTAGAGTTAAATAAAGAATTTGTATATTAAATATTTAATATTGTGTTTTAAATAACGAACCAAAAAGCCACGCTCGCAACAATATACTGGATTCTTGTCTGTGGTGGAGATTTTTTGACTGTAGAAATTATTTGTAGTTAATTTGTCATCCGGTAAATGGAAAATATCTGTGAAATTTTTGCATATTTCTAAAACAGAATTTCTCGCATATTCATCTAGATTTTCTAATTTGAGTTCTTTCAGAAGTTTAGTGAATCTGTTGTTGTTTTTATACTTGGTACTAGTGTTTATTATGTGATAGTTTTCAAGAGGTTCTATTTTGGGTTTGAAATTTTTTAGGATAATTTCTCTATCTAGCGTATTTAAAATTTTGACGTGTGCAACGCCTTTTGCAGGAATTATAGAATTAGCTATGAAGATTCCTTTTTGTATTTCTTCGTTTAGAACTATATTATCTTATTTTATATTAACATTGATTGCTTGTATTATGTCTGTTCTTAGTGGGATCTTTATCAAATTTAGATTTGGTAGTTTAGTATTCATTGGCAATATAGATTCTATCTCATTATGGAAGATAGAAATTGTAAAATTTTCATAATCAATTTTACATGAATTTTGAATTAAAAAATCTATTCCTAGAATTCCACTTGTCAAGATTGGAAAATCACCATCTACTATATCAAATTTTTGTGGAATATCCTGACCTTCTATTTTTAGAATGATTCTGACTGAGTGATGCCCGTTATTTTACATTTTTTGTGTTCTTGAATTCCTTCACCAGATTCATTGCGTTTCAGAATTGATATGTCGGCTCCAGTATCTATAAGAAATGACTTCTGGCCGAAAGATACATTTATGGATGCTGTAATATAGTTGGTTAAGTGTTTTGTAAGACTATATATTTTTACTTGATTTTTTATTTCCCCCGAATCGGTTACTTGGGGACTCTTCTATTGGGAAGATTTCGAGATTGATTGCCATGTCTATACTGAATATTTGATTGGTTGTAGCTTTGGTGTTTATTATGAACTCTATTATTTCTTGAATATGAATGTGAGTTCATATTAGGATGATTTATAGCATAATTTTGGGAAAATCTGCGGTTATTATGATTGTTATTTCGTCCGATGTTGGTAAATTGTTGACCTCTTGGATTGAATGAATTCTGTGCATGTCGATTTTTTCTATAATGATGGACATATGCTTGCTGTCTTGGTACTTCAACTTCAACCGCAAACTGCTTCTTGCAATGTTTTAGGCCTTGCGGTGAAAACTGTCGCCTTTATCTGTTCATTGAGTCCATTCATAACTGCATTCAATGCTATTTGGTCATTGAGTTTCGCAATTATTGTTCTATTTTCTTCACCTTGCTCTGTTATCTGTATAGAGTTTAATTGAGCAACCAAATTTTCTATTTTTGTTGCGTAGTCTGTAATTGTTTTACCAGACTGAGTTATTTTTGTTAATTCTGTTTGTATGCTGAGTGGTGTTTTAGTGCTTTTAAAGATGTCACGCAACGTTTTCTGTAGCGAGTCATAGCTTTTTTCAATTGTGATATAGCTTATCTTGTTTTTGACTGCTTCTGAGAGTCTTGTCTTTAAAACAAAATCTATAATCTGCTTTTCTGCTCATTATTTGCTAGATCATCATGCATAAAATGCACTAAATTCAGAAAGTTGTCCAGATTTTTTATTTCTCCATTAAATTCTGGAATAACTTTTATGCCTGTAGCTATATCAAATGTTGCCATTTTAGGTTCTGAGTCCTTATCTTCTAATAATTCATTTGGTTCTGAGTCCGTATCTCCTAGTAATTCATTAGTTTTTTGTATCAGTATTAAATCTAGTTCCGTGTATTTTGCCTCAAATTTTTAATTTTTGTTTGAGTGCGACAATCTCATCTTGCATGTATGCTGTTTTATATATGTTATTAAAATTATCTTTTATCTCTCTGGCTTGTTTAGAGTATATGTGCGGAAGAGTATGTTCTATTTGGAGTCTTTTTAAAATTTTCCAATATTTTATTTAATTGTGAGATAAACTCCTGTAAACTCATTATTCTATCTACATGTCTAGTTATACTCTAGCTATGGCTATCTGTCTATCTTCTGTTTTAATCAAATATTTTTTAATTTTAATTGCTATCAAATATAAAATAACTAGAATTCCTAAAATGAGTAATATTAGCTCTAAATCTGAAAATAGTCTATTCCCTTGTTCTATATTATTTATTGCTGAACCTGCATTATTGTTTATTACTTCTCCTTTGGATTCTTTCGACTGTTTTTTATCCATTTTGAGTGACAAAAGAAAGTGGTAAGTCAACATGAAAAAAAAATTAAAGGTTTGTTGTGAGCCGATATTGAAGATAAAAGAAAAAAAATAATGTTGATATTTTACTTTATTTTTGTTTTTTTTTTGTTTTTGTATATATATAGAATATTATAGTTTTAATGATTATAATGTATTAATTAATTTATTAATTAAAGGCTAATCTATTATCATTATTATTAGCTGTGGTTTTTTATTTATTCCTTCTCTTTTTTGTTTTTCTTTTCTTTTCTCCTTCATTTCCTTTTTCAGCTCTGCGATTTTCATCAGGAACTTCTTTCTCTGCTCCCCTTGCGATATCACAGCTAGACGGTGATATTCGCCGATTTCCTTTCTAAATTTTGCCTCGAAGCCAGCTCTGATTTTTGTGTAGTTTTCCTTTGGGGGTTGTACTTCAAGTTGTTGGTTCTTATTTCTGCTTCGGTATTCCTCTATTGTGATGGGCCTCGGTCCTTTGGTGGGGACCCGCAAAGCGTCTATCAGGGATTCCTTTAATTTTTTCCAGGGTTGTAGAGTCTCTTCATAGATTCGGTCCGCAGGGTCGCCATGTTTCGTCATGCTATATATATATTTTCTTATTAATTAATTGTCAATTCACCAATTATAATTCTTGCTTTTTCATATACTACATATATATTGTATGCGATGTTAAATTTAGTATTCAAAAATAGCGCTTAAGTTTGTATACCATTCTCTATTTGTTATACTGTGCTAAAAATAGAGTTCAGTGAATATTCATTACTAGCCATTGTTGTAAAAATTTGTAGAACGACTTGCATTCGAGACCTGAAGCATTAATCATCTTGGCAAGAAAGGTATTTTTTTATTCTTCTTCGACACAAACTGCAAAAAAGCTTGCAGTTTCAACATTTGGCGCCCGAGCAGGGACAATTTCTCAACTTTATCATTGCCTTTGGTTGAAATTTTAATCAACTGCAAGCAATAATTATATCGTCGCTGGATTCATAGCATTGATCATCTGTCGTCGTTGGATCGCTGCACACGTGCATCTATTTTGTTGGACGATATTCTTCAAAAATATTGCTGCTGATTTAATCATCGTTGGATCAAATCATCGAGGGAAATTGCTCCAATTGAAACAAAGCCGCCTACACAAGTACCATACTATTTTTCTAGAAAGCGCCGTAAGTAAACTATCGTAAAGGCCTTGTGCGTGCGGCACGTGAACAAATAATTTTGAACATTGCAAGGTACATATTTTCAATTTCATATTTTGATCATTATTATTATGCCTATTGTGTGAATATAAATTTTTTAATGACTTATATATATGAACGCATAAATTATTACTGCAATTGTTAGCGTGAATAAAATTATTAGTTGTCTGGCATTAGAACACATGCATAGAATAGATAAGAACAGTGCTTCTGAATAGAGATTTTATCTTTTAGGTCGTTGAACCTTTATATATATTATCTTCATAAATTTACTCATTCGTACCTAAGGAAACATTCGGTTTTGGATTAGCGTTATAATCGCTATCGAATTAATTAAATTATATTTGCTATTAAAAACGTTCTCGAATATAAAAGCTTGTGAAGGCATCAATGCCAGTGTGACCATAGCGGGGTTGAAAATTAATTGTAAGCTTCCTTTCTAATTGAAAAATCTTAAAAACAATTCGTGATATCCTGAAGGTAAGAAATATTTCGTTCAATATGAGTGAACTCGCCGATCTTAAAATACAAAGAGCGTCTTCAAAGGGTTGTATTACGCGGATAAAAAATATCATTGAGTCCAAGGCAAGCTCCTTATCAAACACTGAACTGGAATGTCGGCTAGGCATCCTTGAGTCCTACTTTAAACAGATCTTGTCGTTCCAATCAGCTATTGAAAAACTAACTCCAGAGGATGCTAATGAACAAAAGATCAGGGGGGATCTGGAGGACTTATATTGCGCCACTAAATCTAAATTATTATCATTGATGAATGGTCAACGTGGTTCAAGTTCCTTTCAAGATCATTCATTGTTAGCATCGTCCATTGTTAAGGACAATTTACCGAAACTTAAGTTGCCACAGTTCAGTGGTAAATATTCAGAATTCCCTAATTTCATTGGATCATTTACAAGGCTGGTGGATAAAAATGATTCATTGTCAGCAATAGAAAAGTTTGACCATTTACTCTCATGCTTAACTGGTGCTGCATTACGCACAGTTAAGGCGTTCGAAATCAGTGAAGATAACTATTCTAAAGCTTTAACTCAATTAAAGGAGAGATACGATAATAGGTACCTAACTTTTCAAGAGCAGGTATTAGATTTGTTTAATTTACCCAAAGTGTCTAAAAATTCTGCCAATCAGTTACGATATTTGGTAGATAGCACTAACGCTCATTTGAGTGCACTAAAGAGTTTAGGCTCAGAAGCGGACATTACGAATGCGTTAATAATTCATCTGGTGACCACTAAATTAGATCCTGAATCACAAAATAAATTGGAAGAATCAATGGAACACTCTAGTCTGCCAACCTGGGACAAATGTTCTAAAATTCTTAACAAGCGTTGTCAGTTACTAGAAGCTAGAGAAACCAAAGCTGAACAAAGGAATGATTTGTCGCCGGCGGCGTCGACAAGACTACCGAATTTCTATAAAGGAAAGAAATCTAACTCGAATTCTACAACATTAACAATTTCCAAATCTCGTTGTCTATTTTGCAATGACTCTGGTCATACTATTAATTATTGCCCAAAGTTTCTCGAACTCCCTGTATTGCACAGGTTTGAACACGTCAAGAAGAAAGCATTGTGTATCAATTGTTTGTCGAAAGGACATAGCGTAAAGAAATGTACTTCGAGGAAGTGCAGTGTTTGCTCTAAGCCCCATCATACATCTTTACATAGATACGCTGCGAATACAGTGCCAGCAGTCGAAAGCACAAACCATACCAACTTCAATACAAACATAGGGTCCCAAACGTCTGGTGCGGAGAATTCTAACTTAAGTTCGTCGTTATTATCTAAGGATAATGTCCAGGGTCATGTTTTCCTTGCCGCAGCTGTTGTCCAAGTGAAGGATAGTTCTGGTCGATATCATCTTGCTAGGACATTACTAGATTCAGCCTCTCAGCTTAATTTTATTTCGGAGAGTCTTGTTCAAACGCTTAAACTAAAGAAACATAGAACAGATCTAACTATCAGCGGGATTGCAAATGTTTCTTCGGACGTTCGTTGGTCTACCCAAGCTGCTATTAAATCTAGAATCTGTGATTTCGAGACTAATTTATCATTTTACGTCCTCCCACACATAACCGGTCTTCAGCCGGAAAAAGGTGTAGCCGTAGATGATTGGCATATCCCATCTAATATTCAATTAGCTGACCCAGAGTTTTTTAAGCCACAGAAGGTAGATATTCTAATTGGTGCAGATGTCTTCTTCGAACTTCTTTGTGTGGGTCAAATTAAGTTGGAAAAGAACCTACCTACTTTACAGAAAACTCTCTTTGGATGGGTGGTCTCAGGGAAATATGTTAATCCGCTGCCTCTATCGCCCACTTTGGCTTGTATAGCTTATGGTCAGGAGAAAGCTGACGGGATTGTTGCGGAGGATATATCCTTGAGTGAATTAGTCGAGCGTTTCTGGAAGGAGGAAACTATTGAAGGGACACCACCTATCACGAATCCCAAGCATACAGAATGCGAAGCTATCTTTCGCGACACAGTACGTCGTTTACCTGATGGACGATTTATGGTTAAGCTGCCCTTTAAGGATTCATCATTTCAGTTTACAAACTCTTTAGAAATTGCTCGTCGTTGTTTCTACTATCTGGAAAGAAAACTAATGAAGGATCCGGAGCTCAAGATAAATTATTCTCAGTTTCTAGAGGAGTATCTTGCTGCAGGTCATATGGAGGCACTAGCTATTGAAAATGTGCCGAATCCTCATTACTTTATGCCACATCGTGGCGTTTTGCGGCCAGACAGTTCGACAACGAAACTTCGTGTTGTCTTTGATGCTTCCTGTCGCACGGCATCGAACAAAGCACTCAACGATGTACTTATAGTGGGCCCCACTGTACAAGATGATCTTTTTTCGATTATATGCAGATTTCGTTGTTACCAATTAGCACTAACCGCCGATATTTCCGCCATATACAGGCAAATTTTGGTATATCCCGAGGATCGGAATTATCAGCTTATTCTCTGGCGAAATAGTCCTAAAGAAGATTTACAAGTCTTTCGTTTAAAAACAGTCACTTATGGTACGGCCTCTGCTCCATTTCTTGCAACGAGATGCTTGAAACAATTATCAGAGGACTACCACTCAAAGCTACTAAAGGCTTCAAAAATAGTGGCGCAGGACTTCTACATAGACGACCTTTTAACTGGTGCAGATACTCGTGAGGAACTTATGGAAATTCGTCGTGATGTTGATACTATCTTAAGGTCTGGCCAATTTTCTCTGAGGAAATGGTACTCGAATGACTTGGATTTCTTATCAGAAATTCCGGAAGCTGAACGTGAGAAGACATTAAGAATTAATGATACCGATGTCGTTAAAACGCTACGTATAATATGGGAGCCCATCGCTGATGAGTTTCGGTTTCAATATAAACCACCGATCGTTTCTACGTCTGGAGTCACTAAAAGGACAATTCTGTCGGATGTCGCTCGGTTGTTCGACCCGCTACAACTCGTAAATCCGGTAGTTGTGCGCGCGAAGATTTTTTTACAAAAACTTTGGTTACTGAAACTAAATTGGGACGAGTCGGTTCCCCAAGATTTAGAATCTCGTTGGTGTCAGTTCAAATCTCAATTGCAAGCAATCAGTAGTATACGGATCCCGCGATTGGTACTTTGTGTAGGCAGGGTTTCTAACATTACACTTCATGGATTTGCGGCTGCATCAACCAGGGCCTATGGTTGCTGCATATATATTCAATCCTCCGATGAGCTTGGAAACGTTTTCGTTAACTTACTAACAGAAAAATCAAAAGTTGCACCAATAAGAATATGCAGATCATTACCTTGCCTGGAACTTTGTGCAGCATTACTGCTTTCGAAGCTCTTAGTAAAGGTTCGTGACAATTTTCCTAAGTCTATAAGTGAACAGTATCTCTGGACAGATTCGGAGATCGTGCTCGATTGGCTGGCCAGCCATGCATCTAACTGGAAGACCTACGTTTCGAATCGCGTGTCGGAGATTCAAACGCTGACCGAGAAAGCAACCTGGAGGCATGTCAACTCTAAAGCAAATCCAGCTGATATTATTTCCAGAGGTATTGCAGCTGATGATCTCCTTAATTCGATGTGGTTTTCTGGGCCAGAGTTCTTAAGGCATTCAAAGGACAAGTGGCCTCCCTTGAAAAAACGGCATATGAGCCCCGATGACTTACCTGAACGAAAAAAAATTAAATCAGTTCTAATGGGCTCCGTCTCGGATAACTTTTTACAAATTATTCACTCAGTTAGTGATTTTATTAAAAATTGTCGCCGTTTCGCATATGTACTACGCTATGTTCGTAAACTAAAATCTAAACGTACAAATGACATCGTTGAAAGCGGAGAATTGACGGCAGCTGATATCGACAACGCTTTCATGTTCCTAGTATGGGCTATTCAACAACATGAGTTTTATGAAGAGATTCAAACATTAGAGCAAGGAAGCGAGATATCCAACAAAAGTTGTCTGCGAAAACTTACACCCTTCCTAGAAAAATTGCCTGGGCTAAACTTGCAATTGTTAAGAGTAGGTGGACGACTGGAACTTGCTGATGCACCTATTGACTATCGTTTTCCCATTCTATTGCCTCTAAAGAACGCTTTTGTTAAATCGTATGTAAGGTACTTACACACTAAGAATTTCCATGCAGGCCCACAAGCGTTAGTTGCGATTATTCACCAAAGATTCTGGATAATAAATGCTCGAGATTATGTCAGAAATATAGTGCGCAGTTGCATTCATTGTAATCGATACCGTCCTCGTTTAGCACAGCAAATTATGGGAGTTCTACCAAAGAGCAGAGTGAATTTTTCACTGCCATTCACACATACTTGGGTGGATTTTTGTGGACCTATCAAAACAACTTACCGTCTTCGAGGAAAAGCTCTTTACAAATCTTACATCGCCATATTCATTTGCTTTGCTACTCGAGCTACTCACATTGAAGTTGTTTCGGACCTAACCTCGGAAGCGTTCATAGCTGCGCTTAAGAGATTTGTCGGCCGCAGGAACTTATGCCGACATCTGTATTGTGATAACGCAACCAATTTCGTTGGAGCTCGTCGCTTGTTGGAGGAATTTAGGGATACGTTCTACCAGGAATACACTCAAAAGGACATCGCATCTTGGTGTAGTACCAACGATTTTCAGTTCCATCATATACCCCCGAGATCGCCACACTTCGGCGGGCTCTGGGAAGCAGCGGTGAAGTCCGCTAAGACTCATCTTTACCGCTCGTTACAGAATGCTCTGTTAACCTTTGAAGAGCTGACCACAGTTATGATTCAAATTGAAGGCATCTTAAATTCGAGGCCTATAGTCCCCCTTTCCTCTGATCCTAACGACTTCCAGGCATTAACTCCTGCACATTTCCTGACACAAGCCCCTCTAGAACCTGTCATTGAACCATTGTATGAAATTGATAAAATCAAATATTTTCGTAGATGGCAGCGTGTGTCCGCACTTCACCAACACTTTTGGCATCGCTGGTCAAAGGAGTATTTGCACCAACTGCAACAAAGATGTAAATGGCAATCCAAGGGTGTCAACATTCAACCGGGATGCATGGTGTTAGTTCATCAAGATGACCTTCCTTCTTATAAATGGAAATTGGGCCGTATACTTAAAACTTTTCCGGGTCCAGATGGCAAAATACGTGTAGTCGAAGTACAAACTCCTCATGGTATAATACGACGAGCCGTACATAAATTAGCACCTCTTCCAATGGAGGATTAGAGATTGAAACTCTCTCGGATACTTTCAACGGCGGCGGGATGTTTCGTCATGCTATATATATATTTTCTTATTAATTAATTGTCAATTCACCAATTATAATTCTTGCTTTTTCATATACTACATATATATTGTATGCGATGTTAAATTTAGTATTCAAAAATAGCGCTTAAGTTTGTATACCATTCTCTATTTGTTATACTGTGCTAAAAATAGAGTTCAGTGAATATTCAGTACTAGCCATTGTTGTAAAAATTTGTAGAACGACTTGCATTCGAGACCTGAAGCATTAAACATCTTGGCAAGAAAGGTATTTTTTTATTCTTCGTCGACACAAACTGCAGAAAAGATTGCAGTTTCAACACGCCATGTAAATAAGTTGCTTCCTTCCCTAGATTCCGCTGGCCTTCTTCAATTCGATTTGTTAATTAAATGACTTTTAATATCAGAGCTAAAGAGCTCAATCTTTTAAAAGAGCACCAAGTTAGAGCCAAAGGCTCAATATCTGGTGTTTGAATATGGATATTGTTACATTGTGCATGTTCATAACAGATTAATCTAATCCTATCTTAATTCTTATATAAAGAAATTCAATTGAAATTGTAAAAACAAACAAGATATATATATGCATATACCATTAATTCATAATTTTATATGTAGGTCAGGCATGAATAAAGGTTCATATTATCATTGTAATAGGAAACCTAATTTCATTCACCTGGCGCTAAATTCATTCACCTCGCTTCATGCAAAATAAATTCTTAGTCATTATAATCTAAAGAAAGTTGACACTCAGCAATAGCTGAGGAATTTATTTTGCATACAACTTGCAATTTCACTAGATAAGCAGTATCGGAAATTCTTAATTGAATATTGCTTTCTTTTGTTTTTTGGTAGAATAAGTAGTAATGTTAGCAAAATTTGAATATAAATTCACGACGAGTAATTAATAAATTATCAGTTGTTAATCAAATCTAGAGCGTTTTTGTTCAGTATCTCGTAACCCTTCTAGTTTTTCAGGCTTTTGGTATTCGGTTAAAGTGCCGTTTATACCACCATCCATAACAGCTAGCAAGCCAGGCAACTGTATTAGCCTTGGTATATCGGTTCAAGTGCGGTTTATACCATCTGCGTTTTAAGGCTAAGAAAATATAGGCAAGACAAAAAAGTCTTGTCTTAACATTTGGTGACCCCGACGTGATCAAGTGGAACGCTTGACTCACGAACATCATCTCTATTAACCATTCAACATATCTGAATGTATAATCTTCGATCACGCAAGATGACATCATTCGACGCTTTAGTGAAACAGCAAACAACTTATGGACAGGAGATCCAAAACATTATAAAGAATTACAAGAAGGATGAACAAGAGAGAAGAGTGACCATAACATATTGCGTTGAATGCCTTCAATGATTGGAAGATGTATGGCGCCTATTTGAGTCATCAGACGACGAGATAAGATTGATTGCTGACCTTCCACCAGCGCACTCTTATTTTACTCAAGACTACTTCAACTCAATCAAATCCCTGTTCCTCGCCAGGATGGAATCCATTCGCAAACAAGACACGAGTTCTACGACCCAAATGGGAGGTAACAGGGAACAAACAGCAGAAGAACCTTACAAGGAGTCGTTGAAGGTGCCACAGAAAAAATATGACCGTCCGCAAAGATCTTCAACAATGTCAGAAGACTATTCACCACAAATAATCCATGTTTTGAGAAGACAAGGAAGAATCATCGAAACCTTACGACATGTGCTCTATTTAGCTGCTACAAGTGGACAAGAACAGCCAAGACAGTATTATGATCAAAAAATCAAATCCATCAGTCAACATTGGGCACAGATTGAAGAGTGTGATCATAAAATATGGGAACTGACTGAGGACCCAATCAAGGAGGGCTATGATGCAGAACAATTCATGAAAATGCAAGAGGAAGTGGATAACTGCTTGATATTATTAGCAACTAAACGTAACAGCCTTAGTGCAACAACAATGCAGTCATCCCAGTTATCAAACGTCAATTCAAGTGCAATACTGAAACTGCCCAAGTTAACACTCCCGAGATTCGATGGTGATTACTTGAAGTGGACCCAGTTTCACGACTTGTTCACTCAGATGGTGCACAATCAACCAATGCCAAATTGTCAGAAGTTATGGTATCTCAAGGCCAACTTAGCTGGAGAAGCAGAAAGATTAATAAGGCACTTTACGGCCTCAGAAGAAAACTATACAGCTGCTTGGCAGACCTTAAAGGATCGTTATAACAATCGCAGACTGTTGGTAACAGCACTCATTAACAAGTTATTATCTCAGTCAGCACATGTGAACGATAATCCTTCAGCTGCTACAATAAAATCGCTACATGATACTACACAAGAGTGTCTGTTAGGATTGCAGAATTTAAGCGTTTCAACGGCAGATTGGGATCCACTCTTGCTTCTTATCTTGACAAAGAAGCTTGATAGAAACACGTACACTCTATATGAGCAATCACTATCAAGGCCCAGAGAAATGCAGAATATAAAGGTATTTCTATCATTTCTGGAAACCAGATTTCAAGCACTCGAAGCACTCGGCACTAAGTATAAAATTGACGATTACCAAAGAAGACATGGCAACTCCAAGGCACTAACTTCGATAATATCATCCACTTCAAGTCGAGCATCATGTATGTCATGTAAAGGGAACCATCATCTTTTTGGATGCCCCCAGTTTTTGAAATTGACACCAGCCAGTCGACTGAGCTTTGTACGCAGTCATAACTTGTGTTTTAATTGTCTCAAGCCTGGTCACAGCAGCAGCCAGTGCATACTTCGAGGATGTACAAAATGCACCAAAAAACACAATACGCTTGTACATCTAGAACCATCAGGGAAGGCAGAAAAATCTGATGTCAAATCACCGAGAAGCTCATCTTCAGTAGATGTACCGTTACAAAAGGCTGATACACCAGGTTATCAACCAGCCATAGTAGCAACACTCACAAACCAAAAACCAAGAGGCTATGTTCTCCTGGGCACAGCCATTGTCAAACTCATATCTAACAAGGGAGACACAATAGAATGTAGAGCCATTCTTGATTCAGGCTCTCAAGTTAATATAATAACAGAAAGGGTTATTAAGAAACTAAATTTGACACCAAGTTCAGAAAGAATCACCATACATGGTGTCGGAAATAAGAAAGGAAGAATCCAACATAAGGTTAATTTGCGGTTAGAGTCCACAATGAACAAATATGCAACGAGAGTAGAAGCCTTTGTGCTACCAAAAATAATCGCGCCACAACCAACGCAGTCATTTGACATCTCTGAGTGGGACATACCTAAAAACATCAGACTTGCCGACTCTAAATTCAACATAACCGACTCAAGTGATTTGCTTTTGGGAGCAGAGTTTTATTACAACCTACTGTCCGTTGGGTATTGACAGGCAAGATCGATCAGATTGAAACATCTGCCGCTACATGTGGTATATGTTCAGAGGACGAACAAACAGATCAACTTATTCAAAGATTTTGGAAACTTGAAGAAGTTGCTGCAGCAAAGGACAAATTCACTCAAGAAGAAAGGCGATGTGAAACTCACTTCACGCAAACAGTCCGTAGAGATGACAGCGGACGATTTATTGTTAATTTAAAATTTCGTGAGGAATCAACAAAATTGGGCGAGTCCAGAAGCATGGCATTGAACAGATTTCTCGCTTTAGAAAGAAGATTGGCCAAGGATGCAGCCTTAAGGTCTCAGTATGTGGAATTCATAACAGAGTATATTGATCTCGGAGACATGAAGGTAATAAATGGCGATAGCATCCAATCGCCCTATTACTTCCTTCCGCACCATTGCGTTCTAAAAGCCGATAGTAGCACCACTAAATTAAGAGTGGTGTTCGATGCATCGATGAAGACGTCATCTCAATTGTCTTTAAATGATATCTTGTGCGCAGGACCAACAGTTCAAAGTGACTTATTTTCACTACTGCTGCGGTTTCGGTCGACCAGAAATATCAGCTAATTTTCTGGAGAAATGATCCAAGAGAATCATTAAAAATTTACCGACTATGTACAGTCACATATGGTACTCGACCAGCACCTTATCTGGCAACAAAATGCCTTCAGAAATTGGCCCAAGAAATTACCATTAGATATCCATATGGTGCCGAGATCCTGAAAAATTACTTCTATGTGGATGATTGCATTACAGGATCAGACAGTTTGCCGACAGCCATAATAATGCAGAAGGAACTTACAAAACTTCTACAAGGCGCAGGTTTTCGATTGAGAAAATGGTGTGCCAATCACGCCCAATTGTTGCAAGGCGTTCCACCAGAGGATCAAGAAATAGACCTTGACTTCGAAAACAGCACAGAAGAAAAGATAAAGACGTTAAGACTAACATGGCTGCCCAAGTCAGATCAATTTAGAATTAAAGCAGTCTCTAACCAAGGATCCAGGATCACTAAAAGAATAGTTACTTCTGACATAGCCAAACTTTTCGACCCTTTAGGTGTATTGGCACCAGTAGTAGTCACCGCTAAGATCTTTACCCAACAACTTTGGCAACTAAAAATTGACTGGGATGCAGCCTTACTAATGGAACTTCATACAAGATGGCTTAATTTCAGGACCACTCTGTCAACCTTAATTAAACGTCACATTTCCCAGGCACGTATTTGCAAAGGAAGTTCCAAGGCATATGCAAGTCCATGCGTTCTCAGATGCCTCAGAAAAGACCTATGGCGCTGCACTTTATATCCGATCGATCAGTAAAGATGGCAGAATTATTGTGAGACTACTATGCGCTAAATCTCGCGTAGCACCACTACAAAAACAAACTGTTCCCCGTTTGGAACTATGTGCAGCTCTAGTAGCAGCCGAACTTGCAAACCGCATAAGGAAGGAACTGAAGTGGGAAGAAGTGCCAACCTATTTCTGGTCAGATTCGGAAATAGTATTATCATGGATAACTTCAACATCCACATCATATCAAACATTTGTTGCTAATCGGATTGGTGCAATTCAAGAATTAACCATAGCGGCACAATGGCATCATGGGAGATCAAAGGATAATCCAGCCGATGTACTCTCCAGAGGGCTGGAGCCAAACAAATTAGAAACATGTCATCTTAGTAGTAGAGCTATGCCAGTTTTGGCTCACTTTTTCCATACAAAAAGTGTCCGGAAAATTCCAATTATTTTGGTGCCTCTAACCGGGGGGGTTCTGTGCCACTGAGGGGGCTTCCGTCTAGTGGTATAGTGGAGCATGCCTGGGGAATTCCTTTCCTATCGTCTGGCTGACCGATGACGTCATCTGGTTGCCGATCCCGTCAGCTGATCATGCTCTGTCATAGCTGATTTGAAAATCCAAACTATTTTAGTCTACGCCTGCCTGAGGGAATTCCTTCCTACCGTCTGGCTGACCAGGGGATGACGTCATCTGGTTGGCTGATCCCCGTAAGCTGTTCAAGCTCTTGTCTTAGCTGATTTTCAATAAAATAATGCTCGCTTTTGCTGGAATCGAACCGAGAACGCTTGGTTTTGTAAAATCCGAGGCGCTCTACCATCAGGCCATGGAGGTGTTGTGTGAATGTTCTTTAAACTTGCTATATACGCTTATAGCTGTGGGGACAGAGACATCGGGACACTTGTGCAAGACTGGACACACACACACACACACACCCATACACCACACACACACACACACACACACACACACACACTACGTCATACCAAAAGGTTTTCTACCAGGCGATATTCAGTACCATGTTATTAAATTAGCAACAACAACAACTAACGTAGGTAGGTATATTGGCTTAGATAAGAAATTGCCTAACTTTTTGATTTCAGGTGCAATGCTTCTAATTTGATTCATTGCATAAACTATTCGTACAGCCGAATAATGTAAACAAAATCGCAGTCGAATAATGTAAACAAAATTCGCACAGACCCGAGTAAAGTAAACAAATTGAACGATTCCCAATTTCTTTAGCTGGAAAAAAACAACAACTGATAAGTTGTCTTAGATGAGTAGTGGAAGTTATAATTGAAAATTTCTTTTGCCGATAAAAAATCAACAACAACTATAGCGTAAGTTGTTGTCTGTATGTATCTTTTATAAACAAGAGTGATAATGATATTCGATATCTAAAAAGAGATCACGGCTGCTTGGGATGGTAAGAATGGAAATTAAAGCCTAGAAAATTTTCGCTGTAGGGGTGTGCGTTTACTGAAAAGTCTTTTCAGAAATCCTCTACGGGCTATGGTATTCGTGATATTAGCGATCATACCTTTTATGATGTAATTCATATTACTAATAGTTCAAGTCTAGGCTTTTTTTTTTTTTTTAAGCATTAAATTGAGAATTGGTTAAATTAAAATATTTGATCTATAATATTAATGTAGGATGATGTGGGACTTAGATGAGTAATGAAAATTGTATAGGTGCAGCCTTGTTAGAAAATTTTTAGTCTTCAAGTGCAATGGCATGACTGGTAATTTTATATCAAACAAGTTCAGCCATTTCCTTGTGTCTATTGGAACGTCTTCCGCTCAGTAAAAATCTTATCAGCAATGCCGCTTCATATTTATATCCTCTAAGGTATCATAATCCGAAATGGTGTTGTATCAATAGTGTAATAGCATAAAGTAATAAAGGCTAAAGAGATGACAAGTTTAACTTTGCTTTGCGAACCGATATTTGAAAGCTCAATCTGAAAGTTTGGATGCAATCGTCAAAGCTTTTGTTTCAGAGCTCGCGTCTTCTGTATTGATTTTGCAGCCCACTGTACCAGCAGGAATCCCATCAAGTCAAGGCATGATGTACTGAATGAAGTAAATGCAACACTACCAAAGTTTACCATGGTAGATATTAATACGCATATGAATGTGTTACTTTTGAAAGCTCTTTTGATACAAAATATTATTGCTGCAGGCGGAAGAAAAATTTTGCGATGATATACAACTCATTTGGAGGTATTAACTGCGTTTTTTTTATACTGTACTGGTTCATTGGAAATTTAAATTAATTTCATTCTATAGAACGTCTATAGGTAGCCATGATTTTTTTATGGGGGCAAATTATCAAATTGCATTTCAATATTCACAAAATGCTAAAATAGATCTAAAATATTTAGCTCTAGTTCTCTTCAAAAGCTGGCAATTTGGTGGTTTTTATTCATTTATAAATCCGTGCATCTCCTTTTATAGGGATCAGGAAAAAAGAACGCAGCATTGTAATCAGAATAATACTGCATATTATATGCAAGTAAATTTCTTAGACGGCGATGTTTTTTCCACTGTTGTATACAGTGTTTTTATCTTAAAGACGTAAATATAATGAAATAGTTGATGAATAATTCTAACAGCTTGAAATGGGAACATTTTCGAAAATATAAACAACATTTTTACAAATTCATTTCATCAATGATTTTTATGTACTTCATATTAAGATCGTGTGATATTCAAATTGTCGGTGTTATGAGCGGAGTGAAAAATGATAAAATTGACTATTCTTTGCGGATTCCCTGAGACAATCCTTAATATTTTCAATATCGATTATCTTTAGAAAGAGAAATATAGGGCAAACGTCCTGTTTTTACATGTTGAAAAACTTTATGATAAATATCTTCCAGAAATGATATATGAAATTTTAAATTTACATTTCTCATACAATGCAGGCAACCACTTAGAAACATTTTTTCTACTCGAAAAAGGGTTAAAAGAATAAAGTATACTATTATTTTTGTAAATAAAATTGTATGCTTTTATTATTTTTAGTTTGTTAGTTGCTTTGTGTTTCTGTTTAAAGAGTTTCTGGGTGTCCCATATGCAGTGCTTTCTGATTAAAATATCAATAAAATAATCGAGTATTTTTAAACGATGTTCATAACACAGATTATCTTCTGCAAACCAATCGCTAAATTCGCTGATTTGCCTTGTTTTCTCAATGCATGTGTCCTTTATGATTTGTTTTATCGATTTCATATTTGGACTATGCTATGCCTGCCTGGAATTATCATGTTTGTATTGGGCTGGTATGTATACTTATTGGATGAGAGCTTTAGTGACAATATGCCATCGTTTACTTGCCAGCTTGGAACTTGGTGATATCAGTTTCTTGTTTTATATGCTCTTGCTGTCGGGGGTTATCATGTGTGTTTGGCTGGGCTGGGGTGAATATATATCTGAAAATAGATCATGTGAAACTGCTGCGATATTAAATTTAAAGCTTTGATGAAAGAATGCGATGTTCTAGATGGCAACAAAATGAAAGTTTATATATATTTGGTAAGATTATGTTCTATAAAAAAAATCTGATAAGCAGAAGAAAATTGTATAATAATCTGGTAAGAGTATGTTCCATACAAAATCTAACAGGCAGAAGAAATTTTATAAAAATCTGGGTGTCTCTATTGAACCACAAGAGACTTGTTTTTTCACAGGTTTACCTGGTAATCACTATTTTTAAAATTTCGAATGGGATCCTCAAATAAATGATAGTACTGCAGAGTTATCCATTTGAGAACCTTTTTCACATAGCTCATCAGCTGCTTCATTACTCTAGATATCCATATGTCCATGAACCTAGAGTAGGGTGACCATATGCTATAGGCTATAGGCTATAGCTTTACAAATACATAGTGGTAAAACAAAATTTTATAAGAATCTGGTAACAGTATGTTCTATCCAAAATCTAATAAGCAGGGAAAATTTTTATAAGAAATTGATATGCTCTATACAAAATCTAAGTGGCAAAAAGAGAATTGCATGAGAATTTGGTTAGTGGTTAGTGTCTTCTTGAATGTGAGACTGTTAAGACGAATATTGAGGAGTTTATAAGAGAATATAATAACATTTTTATCGATGAGCATAAGAAACAAATTCAAAATTGCTATAACTTTTTAAAATTATATATAAATATTGAGAAAGTCGAATCAAAATGTTATGAGCACCATGTAAGCTGGGCTTGGGCAAGAGATGATTCAACGGATTCAACAGTGTGAGTAATAAAACTTGTATTATAGCTAAAATACCATTTAATGAAATAGTTTGTTTTAATTGTATTATAGTCTAATATATACATTATAGTAAAATAAAAAAGTTAGAGGGAAACCGATTAAAGGAAGCCCAACCATTGAATGATACACTAAGAATTAAATGTTAATATTTTTTCAATTTATAATAAATTATATTTTATATATGGTATTCTTTTTATTCAATTTCCCTACTAAGTCCAGAGCTCCCGAATTACATTTGCCCACTACAGCGAGCTCCTAATCAGGTGGTTGAGCGTTTTACCCAGAATGCTAGGGCGGCTTGAGAAAAAAACGTATACACGTGGGATCGACCTTGACCCCTGACATCACATTTGAAACCAGAAGGGCGTTATCTGACCTGTTTAAAAGCTGTTAAGCTGTTATCAGACCTGTTTAAAAGCTGTTAAGCTGTTATCAGACCTGTTTAAAAAGCTGTTAAGCTGTTATCAGACCTATTTAAAAGCTGTTAAGCTGTTATCAGACCTGTTTAAAAGCTGTTAAGCTGTTATCAGACCTGTTTAAAAAGCTGTTAAGCTGTTATCAGTCCTGTTTGAAAAGCTGTTAGGCTGTTATCAGACCTGTTTAAAAAGCTGTTAAGCTGTTATCTGACCTGTTTGAAAAGCTGTTAAGCTGTTATCAGACCTATTTAAAAAAGCTGTTAAGCTGTTATCAGACCTGTTTAAAAAAGCTGTTAAGCTGTTATCAGACCTATTAAAAACCTGGTATGGCAGCAGAAGATATATCTAGTATGATATACAAAATCAATCATGGGGGATCATTTCGGAAGCTTCAACGTATCATTGCTTATATGATTCGATTTGTAAGGAATGCCAAAATTCCAGTCAAATCACGGCCAAACCATCGCTTCATCACTTGTCGAGAATTAAATGAAGCCTTATGCATCATAATAAGAGCCGTACAAGAACTTGAACTCATCAAGGAGGAAATAAAACAATTAAAGAAAGATCATGAATTAAACAAGGGAAGTTGTCTAAAAGGTCTTACACCATTTGTGGATGACAAAGGCATCATCAGAGTGGGCGGTCGTTTAAAGGATTCAGTACTAGAATATGATGCAAAATATCCTATGATTTTGCCCTATTCAGATCCGTTAACAAAACTATTGATGTTAACAATTCAAAAGGAGAATCTGCACTCTGGCCCGCAAGCCTTGCTGGCCGATACAAGACAACGCTTCTGGCCAATAAAGGGAAAGTCAATCGCGAGATCAATTGTTCAGCATTGTGTAACATGGCAAGAGCCAAACCAAAAATGCTGACACAGGACCATGGGCAATTTGCATCCCGCAAGAGTTTAACCAGCACGACCATTCGTTAACTCCAGTGTTGACTTTCGTGGGCCAACCTGGGTACATTACAAAATTCGGGGAAAGAGACCTCACAAGGCATACATCGCTGTTTTCTGCTGTTTTGCAACAAAGGCCGTCCACTTAGACGTGTCTTGGCAACAGAAGCATTTATTGGGGCATTAAGGCGATTCATGGACCGCAGAGGAAATGGTAAGAACTTATACTGTGACAACGCAACCAATTTCGTTGGCGCATGAAACCAACTACGCGAATTGTCCGAGGCCATCCATTCTGAAGCAGCGAGGGAATCCATAGCAGGAACTTGCATTAAAAGAGGAACCGATTTCCACTTCATTCCTCCGAGAGCACCACACTTCGGTGGGCTATGGGAAGCTGCTGTAAAATCCGCAAAGCATTTACTTATAAAGACAACTTCAGCCGGATCTCTAACTTATGAGGAGCTGGAGACACTAATGATCGAAATAGAAGCAATTCTGAACTCTAGGCCGCTAACACAGATATCAAATGACCCTAATGACCTGACTGCTATAACTCCTGGTCATTTCTTGGTAGGTGAACCATTAACGGCACCCATAGATGCAAGTGCCAAGCAATTGAAAACTAGTCTGCTAGCTAGATGGAAGCTAGTGTCTGATATGAAATACGAATTTTGGAGAAGATGGTCCCGAGAATATTTAAATGAACTGCAATATCGATTCAAGTGGAAAAAGCGTTGCCAGAACATAGATCCTGGCACTGTAGTGTTTATACAAGATGATAATCTTCCAGTCATGAAATGGCCACTTGGGAGAACTCTTCAAACACATAAGGGAAACGATGGTTATGTTAGAGTTGCTGACGTGAAAACAGCTAAAGGTATACTTCGTAGACCTATTCACAAGCTGTCACCATTGCCGTGTGAGGAGTTAGATCATAACGAGTCTCCAATGAACAATAATGATATGGCTGAAGAAATTACAGAAACAGAAGAATCGCCTCAAGGAACAAGCAATGTCGACAAGGATCAAGTGCCCAAGAAACGACGACGGCAGTCTTATGGCGCTGCAATTGCAACACTATTATTGGCTTGTTTGGTTCTACCACCCGAACTTGGAGCAAGCATCGATATCGAGAGCTTCGATCCTAAACCGGGGATATATTTCGAAAATATCGGCAAAATAAATTTCATATCAACCGAATGGAATTTAATAGTTTATTACGATTTGAAACCATATTGCATGGAGCTGTCGGTATTATCAAATGGGACGAGGGCGTTACATAACTTGTGCCAGCAAAGTAAAACAAGGGGCGCATGCATCCAGATAGTAACAGAACTTCAGCAGATTGAAGAAGAGTTACAGGCCGACAATATGCTCCTGTCCACCAGAAGACAAAAACGAGGTGCTATTGACATTGTCGGAAACTTGGTCAATTCACTTTTTGGGGTCCTTGACTCTAAATATGCAAAAAAATTTCTGAAACCATAGATACCATCAATGAAAATGAAGAACATCTTCTAACGCTACTGAAAAATCAGACATCAATAACTGACGCAACGATTAACGTCTTGAAAAAGGATCAACTAGCTGCAGAGAAGAAATTTAAGGAGTTAGACGTCCAAATCACCCACTTGTTAAACCACATAAACCACACCGGACAAGAAACGTATGAGTTAAAAATCAGCCAATTATTTACAACCCTATCCATCCAAATGATGTTCATAATATCCCATCTTCAGAGAAGCAGTCTTCAATAATCGACGTGTTAACAGACATACACCACGGCAGAATCAGTTCATTACTTGTGACGCCTTAACAATTACGTAACGAACTTATCATGGTCAAAAATCACCTACCAACAGGATTGCAATTACCCGCAGATCAGAATGATATTGTGGAACTATATAAAACCATGTCCGCAGAATCAGGAGTAACTAACAACAACGTAATAGTTAAAATCAGAATGCCGCTGGTCACTATGGAAAGGTTTGACTTGTTCCAGATGATGCCGATACCTATGTCAATTAATGAAGTGCTTGTAGCTGTACGGCCTTGCGCTACATACATCGCTCTCAGTCCACACAGACATCAATATTACCCAATGACAAAACAGGAACTGTCATTCTGTATGTCGACAGAGGAGCTCAATCATGTATGCCCTCTGAACCATCCTATATATCACAAGGGGGCGGCCGCTTGCTCCTGCGAAGTGAATCTATTCAACAATTCACCATATAGAAAATGTGAAATGCAAAAAATAGAGAACAGTCCTGCTTGGATTCTGTTCAATAATATAAACCAATGGATCTTCGCAGTCAAGGAACCCACCACGGCAAATGCTTGGTATAACGAGGAAACCATCCCGCTGACTTTAACAGGTTCTGGTCTTTTAAAGATGATGCCAGATTGCGTCATCAAGCATGACTTACTGACAATTCGAGGAATACATACATATCCTAGCAGCATTAGAACATCCTACAAGAGGTTAAGTGAGTTAAGCAAAATCACCACACCAGAACAGCTACATCCACTCATCGGTAACCTAACTCCCTACGAAGTCCAAGAAGACCAACTGGAAGAATTGATGAGATTGGTCTCATCACAGCTCCAAGAGGAAATAATAAAGAAGACTCATTCCCACAATATCCATCAATTTACCATTGGCTATCTTTCACTCGGACTGATTTTACTCTTGATCCCCATCCTGATATTCAAGAATCGAGATGATTGTAGGCAAAAATCGAAACGGCTTAAGCCTGCACCCAGGCAATCTACGGAAGTTGACTTCAGTATCAACGTCTAGTCATTTGAATCTTCGAACGAAGATTCAATGCGGGGAGAAGGTTAAATTGTGCATGTTCATAACAGATTAATCTAATCCTATCTTAATTCTTATATAAAGAAATTCAATTGAAATTGTAAAAACAAACAAGATATATATATTGTTGCGAGCGTGGCCTTTGGTTCGTTATTTAAAACACAATATTAAATTTTTAATAAGCAAGTTCTTTATTTCACTCTAATCTTATACAATTCACAAACTTTCAATTAATCAACTCAACTTTAATTATCGCTAATACTGTACTTTCAAATATCGAAATCTAATTACAACACTTTCGCACGTTTATTACTTTCACTTGTTAACACTGCAACGTCTAAGACAAGACTCTTTTTTTTGGCGGTGACAACTATTATATTTATACTCTAGAAACTCTCCAGATTAGTCTGGAGTGTTCTATTCGAGAATCCTCTTAACTATTCTATTCAATCTATTCTTGAAACTTCCCGAAGATTCTATCATCGATTCTCCGAAACTGAAGTTGTTTACTCTCCATTGCCAGTACATGTCACCAGTTTGCTCTTTCTAATGCACGTAACACTGCCCCCTTCTTAAAGTTGTTCGTCCCGAACAACAGGTGGTCCACGGTCTTGATGCTCGTAGTACTGACACACGCTGAATCCTGTATACCACGTCATTAATTCTAGTTACTACCGAATACGGTCCCTCCCATTGTTGTTGTAGTTTTGGAGAACGTCCCTTATGTCGTTTCGGATTGTACAGCCAAACAAGATCACCTTCGTTGAATCCTGCGGAATTAGCACTTAAGTCATAGCGGGTCTTCATCCGATCAGTATTTGCTGCTAATTTCGTTCTCGTGGCCTCGTGCACATCAGCTAATTGTTGTTTGAGCTCCGATACGTAGTCTTCTGGTAACTTTTCTTCACCTCTGGGGGTACCGAATTTGAGGTCGCTAGGTAAACCCATCTCTCTTCCGAATATGACCTTAGCTGGGGTTTGTCCGGTAGTGTTATGAATGGCTGATATATAAGCCATTAGGAATATAGGAATATGCCGATCCCAATCGCGTTGATGATAGTCAACTACTTTCTTTAGATGCGCGATCAATGTTCTGTTGAAACGCTCTACCATGCCATCAGATTGTGGGTGTAGAGGAGTTGTTCTGGTTTTTCTTATTCCCAACATTTTACACATCTCCTGGAAAGTCCGCGATCCGAAGTTCCGTCCTTGGTCCGAATGAATTTCGTGAGGCACAATAAACCTACTGACCCAATTCGTTATTATTTGTTCCGCAACTGTGGTTGCCTCTTGATTAGGGATTGCATAAGCCTCAGGCCATTTACTGAAATAGTCAATGGCAACTAAAATATAACGGTTACCGCCATCCGTGTCTGGAAAAGGTCCAGCGATGTCTACAGCTATCCTTTCAAAGGGGGCTTCGACATTATACTTATGCATTTCTCCTCTGCTTCTGTGTTGCGGCCCTTTGCAAGCAGCACAGACAGTGCATCTGCGGCACCACTCCTCCACATCTTCTCGCATATGTACCCAATAAAACCTTTCCCGTATTTTGGAAATTGTTTTGTTCACTCCCAAATGTCCTCCAGAGGTTCCACCGTGCATTTCTTCTAGAACATCTTTGACGTATGATGCTGGCACGACTATCTGCATTCGGAATGATTCGCCGTTAGGTGCTTCCCATTTGCGTTTTAATATACCACATTCAACATGAAGAGAGTTCCATTGAGCCCAGTAACTTTTCAGCTTCTCGCTCCGTTCCGAAATATCCTTCCAGTCTGGTCTTTCCATGTCTTCTTTCCAATCGAGAATAGGTGAATTGTCCGGATCTTCTCTTTGTGCTGTTCTCAGGCCCTCGTTGTCCCAACCTGTAGATGGTTCCACGGTTACCAACTGTATAGTTGCTGTTGTTTCTTTTTCTTACACCCGGGCGCAATGTTTGCATTCAAGTTTGCATGGACGTCGTGAAAGGGCGTCTGCATTTCCATGCATACGACCTCTTCGGTGTTGGATTTCAAAATCATAAGACTGGAGTCGCTCTATCTATCTCGCCACTTGTCCCTCAGGGTTCTTAAACTGCAGAAGCCATTTGAGTGCTGCATGGTCGGTGCGAAGGATGAATTTCTGCCCGTAGAGATATGTATGAAAATGTTTCGTTGAACTTACAATGGCAAGTAGCTCTTTTCTTGTGGCACAATAATTTTTCTCTGATTTTGAAAGTGCTTTGCTATAGTAAGCTACTGGAACTTCTTGACCATTCTCCTCCTACGAAAGCACTGCACCAATACCTTCATTGCTGGCATCCGTGTCTAATATAAATGTTTTTCCCAGCTTTGGATAGTGAAGTACTGGAGCTTCACAGAGCTGTTGCTTCAAATTTTCAAAACTTTCGTTGCATTTATCCGACCATATGAACAGCCTTCCCTTTTCTGTAAGTTGATGTAGGCTTCTTCCTATATCTGCAAAACCTTTCACGAATCGCCTGTAGTTGGTAGCTCAACCAAGAAAACTCCGTAATTGATGTTTGTTATTTGGAACTGGCCAATTTTTGACGGCTTCTATCTTCTCTGGATCGGTTCTTACTCCTTGTGATGAAACTATGTGCCCTAAATATTTAACTTCATTTTTGAATAGAGCACATTTACTCGCACTGAGCTTCAATTTTGCATCTTTGAGTCTTTGAAGTACGTCCCGTAAGTTGTTTTTATGTTCCTTGAATGTGCTTCCGATTACTATTATGTCATCCAAGTAGACAAGACATGTTTTCCAGGTTAAACCGCTTAGAACACATTCCATTAGTCGTTCGAATGTGACTGGAGCATTACATAACCCGAATGGCATTACTTTGAATTGCCACAAGAAAGCAGTTTTCTCTCGGTCCTCGGGATGTATTTCCACTTGCCAGTAACCACTCTTTAAAACCAGCGTGGAAAACCATTGCGCTCCGGAAAGGGTATCCAACGTGTCATCAATCCTTGGTAATTGATAGCTATCTTTTCTCGTCACGTTATTTAGTTGGCGGTAGTCTACACAGAATCGGGTGCTGCTATCCTTTTTCCTAACCAGAACAACCGGCGATGTCCAAGGGCTGTTAGATTCCGCTATTATTCCTTGTTTCTTCATGGAGTTCATCATGTCTGACACTTCTGGTTGTTTGGCTAATGGAAATCTTCGTGGTGTCTGTCGAATGGGCCTGGGATCTCCTGTATCGATCCGATGCTGGACAAGATTTGTTTTACCATAGTCATCATCATTCATTGCAAATAATTCCGAAAATTCTTCGATCACCTCTTTGGCATCGTTGTGTTGTTGTTCACTTAAGGCACTGGACGAAAGAAGTTTCTGAACCTGTTGGGAGTAGCTGGTATAGTTTTTGTCTCCTTGACATTATTACCATTATCCAAATTGACGATTTGGTAAGCGGGTTCATTTTTTCCAATTATAGAACCTTCTTTTAGTTGTACTTCATTTTCGGATGTGTTAAGCACTCTGACTGGTATTAATGTTGCAACTTCTGCTTTCACTAAAGTCTTGCTAACAATGATGCTCGATGTAACTTTTGTGGAGTTAGGCTCCACCAGATAGAATCTGCAGGTCCCGATGTCATCAGTAAGCTTTGTCCATACTAGTGTCTCGGAGCATGGCGAAAGAGTAATATTTTCGCAGACCATCGTCCTTACTTTCGCAGGATGATCTGCTCCCTCTCCTAGTTTCATAGGAATTTCTATGTTCCCATAATTGAGAATCCGCTCTCCGATATCCAGATTTATTTTGTATGTGGTCATGAAGTCTATTCCAAGAATGCATTCATCCATTATGTCTGAAATCAGGAAAGTGTGAGGAAATAGTAGTTCGCCTAGTGCTGCTGCTCCAGTTGCTGTTGTTAGTAGATATTTGGTTGTGTTGTGAAGCCATTTGTTCTTCACAAGATCTGTTCTAATAATTGATCTTGAAGCTCCAGTATCGATAGTGACTGCGCAGTCATTTTTTCCTATACTTCCATATATGACAAGACTGCTATTATTTCTCTGTAACTGGCCTACTAGAATGATGACTTCGGGCTGCCGATTCCACCAACCAACTTCTGCCCCACAAAGTTGGTTTTTACTAGTTTTCCGACTGCTCAACAGGAGAGCTGATGCGACTAGTCGCTGCTTGATATCTAGTCTCTGCACGAATAGCTTGTTCCCTGGCTCGACATCTTTGGCATTCTTCTCTCCCTTCCTCAGGTAATTCCACTCATCGACGTTTTCTGCAGTCTCTTTGAAGGTGCCCTGATCTATTACAATTCCAGCATCGAAGGACACCACGTGAGGGCGGGCTCTGTGATGATTGCACTCTGTTACAAGTACATTCTTCCACTGAAATTTCTCTTACTCGTACTGCACTCCGTGAAGCTTGTCTGGCGGATTCATACGCTAATGCATAGGCTAGTGCTTCTGCTGTTGATTTCTTTCCTGCTACTCTTAACGATTGTTGTAAATTTTGATCTGCAATAGCGTTCACAAATGCCTCCGTCGCCACTTCATTGAGAAAGTCCGCATTTACGCTGTAGTATGAAAGATGCGCTAATCTTTCTACATTTGCCTGCAGTTGTTGTAGTGATTCGCCATGTTTTTGAATCCTGTTGCGCAACTTTAGGCGATATACTTGCTGCATGTGTTCATCTCCGTAACATAATTCTATGGCCTGTACTAATAAAGTGTAATCAATCGATACAGTTTGTAAGAGTTCTGACGCAGGACCTCGAAGTGCTAACACCAGAGCTATAGCTGTGTCTTCATCATTCCATCCATTTACCTCTGAAGCTGCCTCGAATTGTCTCTTGAAGATATACCATGAATTTTGTCTATCAAATATTGGAGGTTTCATTCTACCTGCGCCAGATATTTCAGCTGCTACGTTTAGAGGCTGACGATGCCTTATTCTTTCCAGATCTGCTTTAAAACTGTCAAGCTGCTCGGTGACTTTTTGTTGAGCTTCCGCCACTTCCTGCTCGATTCCTTCAATTTTCAAATTCTGTTCGCCTAACGAGTTTTTCAGAAAAGTCTTCTGTTCCTCCAAACGAGTTTCTAGACAATTCTCCAGAGAGATCTTTTGTTCGTCCAAACGGGTTTCCAGAGAGTTCTTTTGTTCTTCAAATGCATTCTTTTGCTCGTCCAAACGGGTTTCCATAGATATCTTCTGCTCATCTAAACGGAATTCCAGAGAATTCTTTTGTTCAATGAAAGCATTCTTTTGTTCCTTGAGAGAATTCTATTGTTCCTCGAGAGAATTTTTTTTTTGTTCCTCAAAAGCATTCTTTTGCTCGTCCAAACAGGTTTCCATAGATTTCTTCTGCTCATCTAAACGGAATTCCAGAGAATTCTTTTGTTCGTCGAGAGAAGTCCTTTGTTCCTCGAGAGAATTCTTTTGTTCCTCGAGAGAATTCTTTTGTTCCTCAAAAGCATCCTTTTGCTCGTCCAGACGGGTTTCCATAGATATCTTGTGTTCCTCGAGAGAATTCTTTTGTTCATCAAAACGGGCTTCCATTTTGCTCATTAAAGTACTCAAAAGCTGTTCCATTTTCATCGCAGGCTCTTCTTCAGCCTCGGTTTCTTCCAAGTTATCTTCGAAAACAAATGTCTCAGGATTCTTTCCTTCCTCTATCAAAGCTTGTCTGAGTCGCTCGACTAGCACTTTCTTTGCACCTGTCGTTTGTAAAGACCGGTTCCCTAACTCCACTTTCAAATCCTGCATTCGAAGCTCCTCGACTTTTCGCCCCATTACCTTAGTAATTCACTTAAAGTTGAATATAAATTATTTTCCAGAACTTTCAAAATAACACAATTTCACAAAATTAATCACACTTTGAATTTTTAAGTCAATTGCCACCATTTTATTTCGCGAATTTATTTCACTTCTGACACCAGTTGTTACGAGCGTGGCCTTTGGTTCGTTATTTAAAACACAATATTAAATTTTTAATAAGCAAGTTCTTTATTTCACTCTAATCTTATACAATTCACAAACTTTCAATTAATCAACTAAACTTTAATTATCGCTAATACTGTACTTTCAAATATCGAAATCTAATCTATTATCGCAATCTAATTACAACACTTTCGCACGTTTATTACTTTTGCTTGTTAACACTGCAACGTCTAAGACAAGACTTTTTTTTCCGGTGACAACTATTATATTTATACTTTAGAAACTCTCCAGATTAGTCTGGAGTGTTCTATTCGAGAATCTTCTTAACTATTCTATTCAATCTATTCTTGAACCTTCCCGAAGATTCTATCATCGTTTCTCCGATCCTGAAGTTGTTTAATCTCCATTGCCAGTAGATATCACCAGTTTGCTCTTTCTATTGCACGTAACAATATGTATATACCATTAATTCATAATTTTATATGTAGGTCAGGCATGAATAAAGGTTCATATTATTATTGTAATAGGAAACCTAATTTCATTCACCTGGCGCTAAATTCATTCACCTCGCTTCATGCAAAATAAATTCTTAGTCATTATAATCTAAAGAAAGTTGACACTCAGCAATAGCTGAGGAATTTATTTTGCATGCAACTTGCAATTTCACTAGATAAGCAGCGGCGAGTAATTAATAAATTATCAGTTGTTAATCAAATCTAGAGCGTTTTTGTTCAGTATCGCGTAACCCTTCTAGTTTTTCAGGCTTTTGGTATTCGGTTAAAGTGCCGTTTATACCACCATCCATAACAGTTAGCAAGCCAGGCAACTGTAGTAGCCTTGGTATATCGGTTCAAATGCCGTTTATACCATCTGCGTTTTAAGGCTAAGAAAATATAGGCAAGACAAAAAAGCCTTGTCTTAACAGATATCTTCAATGAGAGCTGAAAAGCTCATTACCTTTAATATCAGCCATGTTGGAGCTAAAGAGCTCAATATCTGGCAATTGAATTAAACATCGAGAGTTGCAGGTAAAACTCTGAATTTTTATTTCATATTGCACTTAATTTATACTTTTGAAAATTGCTTACATCGTTAAAACCTTAATACGACATATTGTTCTCATGAGAACTATTTTATATTACAAAGAGTATTACAAAATTGCTTACCTTGCTCATATTAGCAATATCGATCAAAAATATATATTATCGATAAATTCATATACATTAACCCCTACATGAACAAATATAGTATTGCTTAGATGCTTAATTTGCAATCTTTTTCTTATTGAACAAATGCTAAGTAGATATGGCACAGTTATCTATTGCGTCATTGAGCAATTACTTTTTTAAGTTCACTGAATAATGCATTGTATCATAGATGGCACAAGAAAGTTCTTGTGCCATCTATGATTGTATGCATCATCACGGTGCAACGGTGACCAGTGGCAAAACCCTCGAGAATACTTCACAAGCCATGAAACAGACTCCCTCCCTACCACATGCGAGGCCTATCGGAGTCCTTACATTCTAAAATACTTGCAGTGTTCTTATGTAAAACTGACAAAAGTTTGATTTGAATAGCTTCTCCGCCCTAAACTACTATTCATACAGAAAAATGATGTTCCGATAATCTCAAGCTTGCTTTCTTATCTTCCGAACAGTAAAAAAATTTTCATACCTTTCCTAACAAAATTATTTAAAAAAATTAATCTTAACCAAATGACTACGATTTCTCAAACAAAAATTCTCAACTGAGTAATCATTGTAATGTCGCTGTGCCGTCATGGCATGCCGTGGGCTGATTATTTCGAATGTAGCTGCCTACAGATTCGGACTCCGGCTGCACATACACACATGCATTTATCACTGAGCTCAGATGTATTGAGCGTTAAATGGTAAGGTTACTTTGTAATCAAAACTATTTTATTATTTTGTTAAGTAAGGTATATAGGAAGTGTAGCCTTTCGGAAGATAAGGACTTAAGCTGTAAATTACTAGAAGACTATTTTCCTGTATGTATGGTAGTTTAGGCTCTGTGGCATACATAAAGCCAATGTTTAGCACTTTTTCATAAGTATCAATATAGAACATTTTAGAAAACGGACTCCGAACGCACACATCTAGATTTCTGTTTCATGGCTTGGGAAGTATTATCGAGGGTTTTGCCAGTGGTGATCATATTGCATTTTTACAACTTTCTTTCACTTAGCGTAAATTTATGAATGGATCGTAGAATGGCGCATGGCTATTCCCATCATATTTCTTTTTTTTTTTTATTTACTTTTGCTTGTTATGTTTGTTTCGTTTATTTTTATTATACCCTAGATGAAATCATAGGGGTATACTAAGTTTGTCATTCCGTTTGTAACACCTCGAAATAATGATGGTAGAGCAAAATGGATTGGACACCCATTCATAATATTAAAAGTTATTTCGATTTTTGCATGTCCGTCCGTCCGTCCGTCTGTGCGCACGATAACTCGAGAACGCGTATACTTAAAGAGCTGAAATTTTGTACACGGACTTTAAAAAAAAAAGTCAAATTAAGTTCGAAAATGAGACAAATCGGGCAACTCCTTCGTGGGGTTGCCATATAAAAATTTCGTTTTCCGCTATATATTTGGACACTGCCTGAGAACGCATCAACGTAGAGAGCTGAAATTTCGTACATGATGTTTTTACTATATTAGCAAATAAAATGTCAAAAATGGACTAAATCGGGCAACTCCTTCTTGGTGTTGTCATATAAAAATTTCGGTTTTTTACGTATACTTTGAAAACGATCAGTCCAAGACATTTTTATTGTACTAAGAACTTCTGCAGAATACGAAATCCTATAAAATTGTTTATTACCATTTTTTCTGTGCGACAAACTGTTCTAGAAATATATGCGAAAAACTAATTTGAATAATTTTTGCCAGACTGAAAACTGTAGCACCAGCAACTCCAGGAGGCCTCTTCGATACTGCACTAACATGGTGAGTATTGAACATTTTCTTTTCTCGTCCATAATATAGTCTCCTTTTTTGAAGGACCACAACTATTAGCAACTAATTAGGTTAGAAGAAAGAAAAGGTCTTGGACTCAGTCATAGCGAATGCAGTAAACTCATTACTGAGTGGAAGTAATAATAAAATTAGAATTGTATTCTGATAAAATAAAATATTAACGAATTAAATATCTTTGTAAACAAGTTAAGTGTTATGTTATAGCGGCATAACAGAATGCAGAATATGAGAAGAAAAAAATTGTAATCAGTTATTGCACGATTCTTGAATTTTGACATTATAAATAGCATGTACATTCTTTATAGGATTTAAGTGATAGCGCGCATACATGACATATTATTGTCCCTTACCTTCGGACAATAACATCAATATTTCATCAAAATGGTCGTAATTCAGAGAACAAAATGTCTGATAAGTTGACTATTCTCGGAAGGATATATTATTGCGTCAGCGTTACGTCATAAGGTCTTAGTCCATTATGAACAGTTAAATCCACTTTCCGTAGAACTGTTACTTTGTTAGTGTGTTGTGGTTTCTTTGCGAGGAAACAGTTTGATTTAATTCTTTGCTGTTTCTGTCTTTCATACTGCTTCAATTCTTCCCGGTAGCGACTTTAGTAGATCAAGTGGAGCAGCTATTGAAGCATAACTCCTATGGAGTAGCTATTAAAGCACAACTCCTAGATTTGTGTGGAGTAGCTATTAAAGCATAACTCCTAGGTTTAGTGTGGAGTAGCTATTAAAGCACAACTCCTGAGGTTAGTATGAAGTAGCTATTGAAGCACAACTCCTGAGGTTAGTGTGGAGTAGCTATTGAAGCACAACTCCTAAGTAAATACACCGTTGGACGTTCACTGACTAACTGACCTAACATTTTGTATAGACAGCGCATAATTAGTGTTAGATTTCATTATCGCATTTGTCGTTACATACGTACATAGACATACATAAATATCGCATACATACATAAATATCTTGCCAAACGGTAACCGCTTGTTATTCTTTCATTGTGATATTCATGATTTACTTACATATCTTCATAAATATCAATTTCTTCATATACAAATCGTGAACCATCATTTGGTCACCTATGTTCTACCGCTGGCGCAAGTTATCGTATTACAACGTGCGAATTCTTGCGCGCAGGGTATTGCGTCACTCGATCTACCTTTACTTATTTCCTCAAGTGGTTAAGTAATTGAGGAAGGTCAGTAACGAGTGAAATTATAATGCAATGAAAACGATGTAGGTATGTATGTTCATTGAAAAATGATTTGGATATGTATACATGCGCTTGTTAGCATTTCTTCGATAATTGACGTAGGTATGTACATATGTAACTATGTTTGCTAGAGCTTCTTAGCTGAGGTATGTATGTAACATACTTAAAATTGTGGGTGGAGGTATGTATGTAACAAGTGATTTCTAATCTAGTAGAGAAGCCTAATTTTATGCCGAGTTCGAAGGCCTGCTAGTTGGTATTTAGAAAGAAAGAGGTGGAATTTATAACATTGTTTGAGTAAAGGAATATATATTGAATATGGATTCGTACACCGATTTATACTTCCCTTTTCAAAATTTTAAATCATATTTCAAATTGTAACCCACTTCTAGTTTTTCAAATAAGAGTATTCCTTTTGAGTATATGATCTCTGGACTATTTAAGTAGATCAAATACATATGTGTAAAGCTGAAGAAAACGTGTTGCTAAATTAATAATAAATATTTCATATAATTAAGAAAAACTTCCGAGATTGTCTGTCTTTTCGATGGGTCTGTGATGTGGAGCCCTTTCTTGGCATGGCTGAATAAGGTTCACTTCTCCGATCATTCCAGGTCATCAACAGGGACACTGGAAAAAAATGTACCGCCCTCGGTGTCACTGGGGATGGGGCACAGCAGTGTAGGCAGACCATCTGCGCCTTCATGCAAGTAAGGGTAAGTGGTGTAAGGGCCCCTTCAGGGCTGAATGTGTGCTTGTCTGTTTATGTTAGGCACAATTTCTTTTTATATCGCACTAGCCGAGGCGCTAGCGTGCCGCCCTGCATTCCAAAGCTGTTCACCGGGTGAGCTATTAGCGTGCTGACTGGAGGGACTTCACGTCCAAGGGTACACACTCGAAGGTACTACCATAACAATTTCCTATGGCAATAACTCGGGTTGATTCTGTAGCACAGCACATCGCACTTCATCGCCGTAAGTCTAAACTCCAGAGTCTCAATTATATTAAATCTCTTGCACAAAATAATATCTTACTACAGTTTTTTAATATTATAAAGTCTAAATCACTTTTAATCGCACTTATTTATGACAAAATCACACCAGACTTCTTTTCGATAATTCAGAAATGAGCAGAAATGTCGAATTGACAGCAAATAAAGTTCCAAGCCTTCTCGTGTTCACAAAAAGAAATGCTTACCAAACGTACACGAATTTTACCAGCATAGCCTATACTTATTGCTATATAATCTAAGGGTTTTACTCTAGTTTGTGTAATTTTAGTGTGTTTTGTGTAGTGTTTATTTAATTTCCATCTTTTTTTCATCATGTCCAGGTAAATGTAAAAATTTTATTGAATTTGTTATGGAATATGTTGTGGAAATGCCTGAAAAATTTGTAATATACATTGTAATCTTTATTTTTTAGAGAAAAATTACGGAAAGGAGTTTGAATAAGGAAGAAATCATTAGCAATACATACAGAAGAGGAATGTCTGCACCGTTTACGACATTTTTATAATGAACTGACTAGTCAGTTGATCGATCGCATCGGTAGTCAGTATAATTGATGAACGAAGTCAGTAAGTTATATTGAATTACAATGTCGCCATACTCCACGGTTATTTACAGCAAGAAGTCTTGAGATTTGTATCAATCACGATCTGATGGCAAACAGTGCACTGCAACAGGACTTGTTTCTTGCGTTACATTTTGTGTGCTCGATCTAAACTCATGGCCCAAAAAAGAAATCGATTACAGAGTGTAATAAATTATTTTTGAGTTATTATCAATAATTGACCACAGAATAATTTTTGACTTTTTATTGCTTTAATATATATTTTTGAAGTCGGTATTAATTTTTTTAAAAGGCTTTATTTCATAATTTTTAATAAGCAGTTAAGGTATATCATAAGAATCCATTCCACATAATATTGTGAAATATGGGTAGACCCACTAAACGCGCAGCTTATATGAGCTAACAACGGTCAGCTGAAACAAGTGAAGAAAGGAAAGATAGTTTAAGAAAAAAACGGACAGAAAGTCAGAGTATATTCTAAAATAGAATAATAAGCCAAAGGAACATAAGCACAGAGAATCGTGTTCATCGCCTTGGTGTGATACATGAACGTTTTTCAAGTGATATGCAGAAGCGGCGTATTCATCACCTCAGATTTACACATGAACATTCATCAAACGCGATCGAGGAGCAACGAGCTCATCGTCTCAGTTTGGTATACGTACGTATTTCAAACGAGATATAGGAGCAGCCTACTAACCGTCTCAGTTTGATACACGAACGTTTGTGAAACGAGACACACCTGATGCGTGTTCATCTTTTCAGTTTGATAAAAGATCGTTTGTCAACGAATCTTCTGAAGCTAGGATTATTCGTTTAAGATTTTTAAATAGCTGTTAACGTGTTCACAGACGTTGCTTGTGCTGTTTGTAAGAGATATATAACAGGGTGCTTGCTAGTGTGACTTTCAAAAGGAGGAAGGTGATTGTACTTACCTGAACAAACAATAAATTGTATGGCCGTTATTAACTCGATGTATGAAGAACTTAAACAAACATTGAAAAACTACAAGTTCGTAAATCTATAAAATAATGGTGTTTTGGTTTTTTATGTAGAAAAAACTGCTTAATGTCAACTCATTAAACGAAAAACTTTTTATTAGATCAGAAAACAAAAACGCCTTAGTTGACTTGATTGACCTGGGTTGCTTCGACGTTGTATGTCGATAATCTTAAACATAATCCCGACATTAAGATATTGTCTTAATTTATTGGTAGCTTGACAAGTTTTGCTGCAGGTCGTTTGACTTCTCCTTTTGACGTTCTCAACGTCACGACGCGAACTAGATTGTCTCGTCCGGAATGTTCTTCTATTACACGTCCGAGTACACACGCCGACGGTGGCAGGTTGCTCTCCTTTATTAGAACTAAGTCTCCTGTGCGCAAGTTTGCTTCAATTCGTGTCCATTTTGTCCGACTTTGTAGACTGGTCATATAGTCCAGATGCCATCGTTTCCAAAAATCGTGCAGCATCTTTTGTACGACACGCCATCTCGTTAGAGTTGATATCCTTGCGTTGACTATGGCTGGTTCGGGTAGCGCTGTAATAAGGCGTCCAATTAGGAAGTGGGCTGAAGTAATTGCATCTACACTGCTAGTATCATCCGTTGTTGACATAAGCGGCCTCTAATTGAGAATCCCTTCGATTCCCGTGACAAGTGTGGTAGCTCTTCGAACGTAAGGCGTGTTTCACAGATGGTCCGCTTCAGTAGGGTCTTCACTGATTTCACTCCCGCTTCCCAAATGCCTCCGAAGTGGGGAGCCGAGGGAGGATTGAAGTGCCAAGTGACGTGGTTATCTGAGAGAATATCTGCCACCAACACATTGTAATTCTGAAAATTTACTAGATGATATAATTCGCAAAGCTTCCTATTTGCGCCTACGAAATTTGTAGCATTATCGCTGTACATATTTAGTGGAATGCCTCTTCTTGCAATGAATCTCTTCAAGCATGCTATGAAAGCGTCGGCCGACAAATCGCTAACAACTTCTACATGACAAGCCTTGATGACTTTTGCTCCTCTTCCTCGATGTCGAAGCAGTGAAAATGGGCCTGCATAATCCACTCCTACATTTTCGAAGGTCTGTGTGAATGACACTCGATGAAAAGGTAGATTGCCCATCAACTGAGAAGTGACGTACCAACGTGATAGTGTCTTTCATGGTTGTGTTTAATCAGCAGATCCACAAAGATATGATTCTTTGGCAGGATGATCGGATGCTTGATGTCGTATGAGCATACAGCATTTTCTAGCCGTCCACCGACTCATATTATTTTGTCCGTATCAATGAAAGGATTGAGCCTTCTTAGATGTCTTGAATTGGCAATTTGTTTTCCATCCTGTAGTGCTTGAATCTCCTCTGTGAAGGCATCAGCTAGCGTCCATCGTAAGCATATCTTCAAGGAGTCTTTTAATTCACTTGCTGTAAGCCATCTCACTGATATTTTGGTTGATGACCTGTTGGAGTTGATAATGAATCTGATACACCATCCCAGGATGCGAAGTATTAATCATAACGTAGACTTTCTTGAAAACAGATTCTCAAGTGTGTCGTTCTTGATAGATGCAGTACACATGTTGATGCAGGCTTCCTTTTTCTCTAACTCTGTCTCTGTATTGGGAATATGTACTACTGAGATTTTTCTTGCATAATCTTCTATAAGCCATGATGGACCCTTCCACCACAGCTCTGAACTCACTAATGTTTGTGGTAGCGTACCTCTTGACGCGATGTCTGCCGGATTCTCCTTGGACGGTACGTGGTTCCAGCAATTCCTTGGTAGTATTGTGAGTATTTCCGCAGTACGATTGCCAACATAGGTTTTCCACCTTCTGGGGTGTGATGACAACCATGACAGAACCACCATAGAGTCTGTCCATGCAAAACACCTAACATTCGGTTTTCCGAAGGCCACGAGGATACGTTTAAGGAGATTGGCTAGAAGCATCGCAGCACAGAGCTCTAGTCGTGGGATCGAGATCTGTTTGATCGGTGCCACTCGTGTTTTGGATGCCACTAATGTGACGCTGACGTTCCCATTGTGAGAAGTGCTTCTGCAGTATACTACTGCAGCATATGCAGATTCGGAAGCATCTGAAAATCCGTGTAACTCTAGAGCTTCCCAATTTGTCTCCAACCACCGAGGGATGCGAATCTTCTGAAAGTGATGAATGCTTCTGCGAAGTTCATGCCACCTTTTTGCTAACTCTCCCGTTACTTGGTCATCCCAGCCGTAATTGTTTAGCCACAGAGATTGAAGGATATTTTGAATGCGATTGTGATAGGTGATAATAATCCAAGTGGATCAAAGATGCGGCTTGATTCTGAAAGTAATGTTCTTTTGGTTACCAGCGACTCGCCAGGGAGATTTACGTCAAAAATGAAGCAGTCTTCTGCTGGGATCCATTTGATTCCAAGAATCTTCAATGCATCTGGATGTGCATCAAATTTTACCGATGCAATGCTGCATATATTTGAGGGGAGTGTGTTTAAAAATTCTTTGGCATTGGAGGCCCATTTTCTCAAACGAAATCCTCGACGCTCCAGTAACGTTGACAATTCTTCTTGGAGTTGAATGGCTTCATCTACCGATCCTGCCCCTGACATTAAATCATCTACGTAGAAGTTATTTTTGATGGCTTGTTCCGCGAGTGGAAATTGTCCCTGAAACTCAACGGAAAGTTGCTTGAGAGCTCTCGTAGCTAGAAAAGGTGCGGACGAGGTTCCATATGTAACGGTGTTTAACCATAGATGTTGAATTGGTTGATTGATATTCTCTCTCCAGATAATTCGCTGATAAGTTCTATCTTGTTGATCGACCAAAATCATTCGATACATCTTTTCGATGTCACTAGTGACTGCCACCTTATAAGTTCTGAACGATAATAATATGTCAAAAATATCCCTTTGAGTCCTTGGCCCAACGAGAAGCTTCTGGTTTAAGGATATACCAGATGATGTTTTGGCCGAACCGTCGAATACAACGCGAAGCTTTGTCGTTGTGCTCGATTGTTTGAAATTATGTGGTGAGGAAGATATAAATGTTCTTCATTGGTATTTACCAAGTTGCTTGGAATAGGCTCGAGATGCCTCAGTCGTTTGTATTCATTAATGAATTTACTATTATATTTATAGAGATTCGGATCTTTTTCAAACCTATTTTCTAATGATTTAAATCTACGGATTGTTGTCTCTAAGGAGTTTCCAAGAGGTGGGCTGTCTTCTTTAAAAGGAAAGCGAACTGTATAGCACCCAGTGGCTTCATCAATATAATGATTTTGCATGAAATGTGATTCACAGAATTGTTCCTCTACGGTGTAGGATGGCTCTTGTTGAGGGATTTCTTCTATTTCCCAAAACATCCGTAAGGCTGCATCAAAGTCAATAATATCTGCGTGTAAAGTTATAACTGGTAATGTTTCATTTACCTTGTCTACTACTCTCGCCACGATGTATCCGAATATGGTATTTTGTAGTGCTGGATGATGCGGTTGTAAGATGCGTTGCCCTTCCTTCAGAATCTGAATAAAGTGCTCTGCTCCTAACAAGATGTCAATTTTGCTCCAGCGGTTGAAAGTTGGATCTGCAAGTGGGAGTCCTTTAATATAATCCAGTTCTGAACTTGAAAATCTGTTGCACGTTGTACTGACGTTAATTTATTCAGAACGAAGGCATGAATGGTAATGTGTTGTGCCTTATCAAGCCGCGATGTAAGTTTGAGAGCCAGCCTTCCTCTGGTGTAACCAGTTTTTACCGATTCTAGACCCTCAATTGCGATTTTGGACCTTTCACGTTTCAGTCTTAGACGCTGTACACAATCTTCTGACACGAAAGATGCCTGAGCTCCGGAATCTACCAAAAGACGACATAGTTGTGGTACTCCGTTTACATCTGGAACGTTAACTAGTGCCGTTGGTAGCAGTGGTAGTTTGGTGTGTTGTGAATTAATCGATGTCAAGGCATTGATTTGCGGATTCCCAACTGCTTGCGGGTTGCATGAATCAGCTTGAGTTGGCGTGAATGTGGCTGTTTGAGGATTCAGGTTGCTTGAGGTGACAGGCCGTGAATTGTTTGAATGAAGGTGAGAGGACTTGCTTGATGAGTGATGTGCGGTGACTTTATCGGTTGAAGTCTGGTTGACATGCAGTAATGAGTGATGTGCTTGTCTACAGTAGTGGCATGAAAATCTCGACTTACACTTCTGTGCATGATGTCCACCACTAAGGCAATTGAAGCATAATGCGTGTTTAGTTACCAATTGACGCCTAGCCATTATATCCATACCCTTGAACCTCGAGCAATGGAAAAGTGGATGCACCTCAGAACATTATGGACAACTTTTGGAGGCCTCGGAGTGAAGGGCCCGGATTGCTGGTTTTCCCGGTTGTGTCCTCTTAATAGATGGCTCAACAGTTTCTAAGGCGTCGCATCGCTTATTTAGAAAATTGATCAGGTCTTGATAGGAGGGAAGGTCATTGGCTGCAATCTCTTCAGCCCAAGCTTGTTTGGTTTCTGAATCAGTTTTGTTGAGGATGAGGTAGATAAGCCACGGATCTCTATCCACTGCCTCTTTTCCTAGAGTGGGAATTCCTCGGATTAACTCATCAGATGTGTCCGTGAGTTTTCGCAACATTGTTGATGACGGGTGCGACAAATTGCATTGATTGATGAATGTTTTTATGTAGGAGTTTAAAATATGACGTTTCTTGTCATAGCGGGCTACAAGCTTAGACCATACTTCTTTGTAGTTTGCGTCAGTTACTGTGATGTGCTTAATCAATGCGGCCGCTTCGCCATTTAGAAAACCATTTAAATATTGCAGTTTATGAGAAGCCGACAGCCCTTCTCTTTGGTCGACGGATGAGAGAAACAAATCCTTGAATGACGGCCAGTCCTTATAATCTCCAGTGAAAGACTGAATCTGTATTTTAGGTAACCGGATTTCCAAAATATGTTGCTGTGAGAATTCGATTGATTAAATTTGTCAAAGAAGGATCGTTGCTGATCGAAGTATCTGCTCATGGTTTGATTCAGGTCTACTTCCGTTGAACTAAGTGCGGGATTATCGGATGTTATTGCTTTTATTGTTTTTGCAAGTACAGGCTTTATTGTGAGGTACTTGTCTTCAAAATCCGAAAACTCAGAGGGTACTTCGAGGGTGACTAATTTGTCATCTACGGCGACAAATTCTACCATTAGTTTTTCTAAGACTTCTAATCTTACTTCAAATTCTTCAGGCAGAGTTTTCTCGACAAATGTTTTCAGCTTTGTCATCGAACCCTTTATGCGGCCTCTTTTGACCTTCAGCTCAGCTTCGGACATTTTTATTTAAATATTTGGTTCAATGCAAATTCCCGGGTTCCGGCACCATTAAATGTTTTGGTTTTTTATGTAAATTGAAAACGAAAAAACTGCTTAATGTCAACTCATTAAACGAAAAAGTTTTTATTAAATCAGAAAACAAAAACGCCTTAGTTGACTTGATTGACCTGGGTTGCTTCGACGTTATATGTCGATAATCTTAAACAAATGGCTTTTCCAACGACTACTCAAACAACACCGTACTTCTCTGCATGAAATTAGACTATAGTTTTTTTTTTAACTTACGTGTTTTCAGTTACTAAGGGAACAAATTATTTGTGATTTGAATAGAAGAGCTAATAATTTTTTTATGGCTATAGGGCTATAGCTAGAACATATGTAGGTGAAATAGGTAATTAAAGAGGAGAGTTTTTACAGTTTTTGTAAAAAAGTTATTTTAATCGGAGTTTGTTAAAAAAACAAAACACAGGTAAAAGTAAAAAAAAGGTAAAAAAATCCGAAATATTTAATTTTGGACCGCCTATCCAGAGTTAATAGGAGAGGAGTACGGGGCTGGTTGAGCAGTTGTTGGAAAGGATATGAGGTCTACATATAATGAGATCTTAACAATGACCATGTATCTTTGAGATAAAGGGTGTTTATTGAGAAATTAGCATATTTTCTTAATCACCCTGTAACGGCTGTAACCTCAAAACGGTTAAGATGTCCCCCTCTACCATACAATTTATTGAAGGTCTAGGTGAGTACGATCACCTCCTTCCCATTGGACTTCTCACCAGGAAACACCCTTAATAATTCCATTAATCGCGATTGATATACTCTTCTTAGTTGAAGAAGTTGTTCATCAAATCTTGACCAAATTTCTATGGGAAGAAGGCAAGACTTTTAAATAAAAAATTCAGAATTATCTAAATTGGTTAAGAAATAAGTCCCGAAGATATGAGGTAACATCAATACAAAAACAATTACTGGAATTGAAAATCTCTTCTTTCTGAAGTCGGTTAAAAATATATATCATTTAGTTTCATTTGGAATTTGAGTTAGCAAAATCGGTTGCTGCGCTCTCGAGATATGAGTTTTAGAAGAATACATTTCATCGTAAAATATTGAAATTTCTAACTCCCTAGCAATGTGGGTTAGGACGTGGTAAAGGAAAAATATGGATGAGCTTTTTAGGTATTCCATAAAAACCCTGAAAGTTTCATCCAAATCGGAAATGGTCGGATCCAAAATAAGTCCAATTTGATGGTTTTCGTCTGTATATTTATATACACATATGAATTAGATGAGCAGATGATTTGAAGTCTAACCTAAATAATTAAAAAAGCTTTATGTTCTTTTTTAAAAGATCGTTTGTTTATGTAGCAGATTACATTAATTAATTTCTTTGTAACACCCAAAATCCACCGCATCTAAAAAATATTAAATAACATTTACAAATTATTTTTATGTAAAATATAGAAAAAAAGTACCGACAGTTGTTAGCCCATCTTTGCTCCCAAGCTTTCATTGCTGCAGTTTTGGCAACACTGCCTATGCTACTACATGTGCCACATCTTAAGCATTTACGAACCACAGATGGTTTTTTTCCTAATAGTAAATTCCGAACGCTGTCCACCATACCATCATTTGATAAGCCACCTTCTATTGGAGGAGTATCTCTCCAAAACTTTAAACATTCTGGCTCTAGGTTGTAAGTAAACTATAATTTTTCACAATGGTTAAAACTAAATAATAAACATGATTTATTAGCTTACCTGTAAAGGAAATGGATTGAGATGTAGTACAGGAGAAGTTATTGATGTCACGGAAGAAACAAATTGTAGTTGTGGAATTAACACCTGACTAGGTAACAGGCAGCATTCATCTGAAAGAGAAAATGAAAGGAAATAAATTCACATTATGCAGAATAATTTGTATTGCATGTTCGAATTGTAAATTATGTTTGCGGGTAGGCCTATTACCAAAACCATATACAGTAATTTCCCAAGAAGATAAATGACCAGAAATTCTTGGAGTCTTACTAAATTTAACTACAGCGGACGATGCGAGTGTAGATGTAGGAAAATATTTCAATTTACTTAGCGTATGTAAATATGTAGTTTGATCAATGTGGGGTATTGAAAAGTTAATCGATCTAATGTGGCAAAAATTCTTGTAAATCTAATTTTGGAAAGTTTCTCCGATTTTCTCCAAACTAGAGTCATATGAAAATGTAATGTCCACGTAAGAAATGAGGTAGAATTAACATTATAATACTCTATTTCATGTATTAATATAAAAGTTAAACTAGAGCTTAACTACGAAGCTTGAAGAAAGCCTCATCTCGCTAGTTGTTATCTCAATGTGTGTGTAGTGGACTTAGCCATTGATTTCTAAACAACTTCATTGTCTAGGCCTACACGCTTTACTTTTTACTGAGAGGCATTTGGGGAGGCAAGATTCCGAAATACCAAGTTTCGAAGGGAAGCACGGGCAGCGTATCATCGGCAAGGAAATAGTTTCGGCCATATTAAAATTGTGAAATTTCTGATCGGACGGCTGTGCACCTGTTTACCTTGTTTACCTACGATTTGAGATGGTAATTGTCATTACGTGCTGTAAATTAACCTCGGTGATCATATAAGGAACTATTGAGGAGCAAAATTATTGTGATGACACGACTAGGCACAAGGCCAGAAAATTCCTCCCGCTTCGTGCTGAACCTACACGGTCAGCCCATTGAGTAGCAGTGACCATAGCCATGACTAACCTCGTTTATACCTTATCTTAAGTCAGAGGTTACAACTTATTTACACAGAATACATTCAATGGATGTGTTACAACTCTCCCCATTTGAAACCTTAATGCATATTTACAACTTTCCACCTTTCAAATCCTGACAATTCAATAGATTGTCTTAGTTCTACGTACATAGAATTGCTTGTTATAATTCTCTTACAACATATCTTTCAGACCGATCAGCATTTATTTAAATCGTTATCTACTTACTATGTATTATGGTTTACAAATTTAAAACGTATCACTACCTTTTACTTCTCTATCTATAGTATACAACTTGAAAACATTTAATTAGATAGTACCTATGTTCTATAATTCACATATTAATTTACCAGGAAAAAGGGCGCATTTCCTTTAAGTAATTCATCAAATGAGACACTATAATTATCCAAGAAATTTCTTTCTTTTCATATTACCTTTCAGAATTTGTATTCTATTCCTTTTTTAGCACTGCTCAATGAATTCATTCTAGTTTATGCTTGCTACTCGTCTATCATCGGCATCTGTGTCTCTGGTTTTGCGGTGGTTTGTCTTGTGACGTATTGTTTTCCAATTCTAGATTCGTTGTTGGAATTATCACTTCTCCAATTTTGGAGATTCTGCGCTGCAATTGCTTTGCATGCCGTTATTTTTTACAGATTCTCCTTTTAAACTGACGATGTATGTTCTAGTATCCAGAACACTTTGATCAAGACGATCATGCAAAGAATTATTTCTAATATAAAAATTTTTCTCATCAAATTCCCTACCCATAAATTCAATGTTCACACAAAATAAAATGCATAGTTGTGCTTTATTTTTGAATTTCACGTGATAACGTTTATTCCCACAAAATTTTGTACATTTAAATTTCATGTGAAAACGTTGATAGATAACCTATCTTTAAGGTAAATTTTATATAAATATAGAGCAAAGTTGAATGAAGACTTACTTAGAATTCAGTCACCAAGCAGGTAGTTGCTTTTAGAATTCCCACGACCAGAGGTAAGGGTTCTAACTTTAACTAGCTAACATTGGTCCTTCAAGCCTACTTGAACAGCGAATTTGGATTAAGAGTACTGTATTTACTGAGCTGACTGGCCTGGACTCTACAGAAGTACCATCCCAAGTTTCTCTATAACAATCATCCCAGGGATCTGCAGAGATATCTACCCAGTCATCCACAGAGCAGAGAAAGCAGCTGGCTAAGAAAGCCGCCCATCCAGGTTGCTGCGGAAATGCATAGCCAGCATTACACAGAGCTGACACAAGGAATGTCATTAAAGTTACCAATCCAGGTTGCTGCGGAACTACATATCCAGCTGTAAACCGAGCTGGCACAACGATTGTCAACAAAGCTGCCAATCCAGGTAGCTATATTACTACGAAGCCAGGTTTAAACAGATGTCACACCGATTTTCTACAAGCTGACAACCCAACTACCAATCCAGGTAGCTGTATTACTGTAAACCAGCCATCCACCAAGCTAACTGCACAATTGCTCTGAAGAGTTGAAATTGTGATCATCCCGGATAGGACTAGAAGTCTACAGAACTAGAATCCAAGCTCTTTATATACTAATTTGTACAATTACTTTGTTACAGATCTATTTCAGAAAGGAGGTATAGTACAACCAGCTGCATATTAACTAGCATAATTAGCAACCTAAGAGACTGGTTCATGCTAAACGATTAAGCGTTATACAGCAATCAAATCTATCTACTCCAGAAAGACGACTTGACAAAAGTAAATATGGATTCACTGGCGCAAAACCAAACAGAATGCTATAAAAAAATTGAAAAACTACAAAAAAATTACCATAAAGACGGGGACCACAGCAAAACAAAAACATACATTGAAACAAGATTGGACTGGCTAGAATCGCTCTGGAACGAATTTGTAAAGAGAAATATTGAAATTGAGAAAATTGAAGATGCAAATGCACAACATGCATGCTTCACAAAAAATTATTTTGAGGAAGTCGAAAGTTATTATGAAGACTTTAAAGATACTTTACAAAGCAAGATGGAAGACATAAAAGTAATGAGGTAACACCGGAAAAATTAAATTAGGAGTAAGGTCCGATAGAAGAAGGTGACTATCCTGTGAAAATAATTCGAGTCCAACAAGAGACTATGAGGTTATTAGAGAGAATCATCGAAAGTATATAGAAGGAAGTCAGTAGATCGCAATCCCCATTCTACTATCAACATAATCTGGCCACCATTCAATCGTACTGGAATAAGATACCTCTTACTCCTATGATCAATCCACACGAAGCCTACGACGAATACTTAAGCCAAGAAACATATCAATCACTAGAAGACAAATATCATAGCATAACAATACACTTACAAGAACTACTTGGGACAACACAGCGTACAGATGATGAAATCAAGCTGCCCAGGCTTATGCTTCCGACATTTGAGGGACTGGACTTCTTTTCATGATATCTTTGTGCGTCTCATACATAACAACACAAGGTTAGGAGACGCCGAGAAAATGCAGTATTTTAAGACTCAATTACGACGGGAAGGCAGCAACTTGCTTCAACATTTGACATTATCAAATGCCAATTATAAAACTGCATAGCAATTACTCAATGACAGATTTGATAATAACAGAAAGATCTGCTCAACACAACTGCAAATATTGCTATCTCAACCAAAATTAGAACAAAAATCAGCAAATGGAATACGGAAACTTTATGATACTACAAAAGAGTGCCTACATGCATTGTGAAATCTTGGAATAGATACCAGTACCTGGGCGCCAATAATAACCCACATTATTATCCACAAATTAGATCTCGAGAGTCATAGACTGTACGTGCAAACATTAGAAAAACCCCGAGATCTGGCAACAAATGAGGGACTCTTTCGCTTCTTAGAGACGCGACTTCAGTCGTTGGAAATACTTAAAGACGCAAAAAAAAGAGAGAACTCTCTTGACCAAGCAAAACAAGGTAATAAGACCCGTTGATTATTCTCGCAATAAATCATATCACACGGCCACCAAGCCACTTAGATGCAGTTACTGTCAGCATTCAATGTCAGAAGTTCATACGACTTTCAACGAATGATAGGAGACAGTTCATTCACACAATGATATTGTGTTCAAATTGTTTGACACATAATAAGGCGAGAAATTCCTAAGTAAATACAGCTGCAATATTTGTCATCATCATAATCATACGCTCCTAAACCAAAGTAATGAAAAGCGACAGCATATAACACAAGCCACTGTGCATATATCAACAGCCCAAACAGGAGAGGCTACAAAGATCAAACGTCAACAATGCCAGGTTATTTTAGCCACTGTCCTTTTGAGGGCCCGAGCTTCAAATGGAAGATTTGAACTCTTGCGTGCTTTGATCGATCAAGGATCGCAAGCTTCCTTCATTTCTTATGAATCCGCTGAGCTTCTTGGACTTCCTCGATTAAAGGCAAACGCACAGGTGTCTGGTGTAGGCATGGCAAAGGCAGGACTTGTCAGACACAACGTCATGTTAGATTTGTCACCACGCTTTTGATCACAATTTTCTATAAAGATTGAGGCACTTGTTCTCCCTCAGCTAACGAGACAATTACTAGACTTAAAGGTAAGAAATTACAAAAACGTACATCTCGAAAATAATTTACTCCTAGCCGACATTTGACGCTCCAGGCCCTATCGACATAATAATTGGAGCTGATATATTTAGTGCGATAATTTGTGAAGGAGTAAAGAAGTATGACAGTGCGCTAGTTGGCCAGCAAACGGAATTCCGCTGGATCTTAGCCGGACCGGTTGAGTGCAGAAATAACAGCGTCAATAAAATTACAAGCATGGTGTCATACACAAATCTGGATAAGATATTAAAATATGTTGGGAGATAGAAAACGTTGAAGCATCCACCACTCCAATATCAACTGATGACGCAGCGTGTGAACAGCACTTTGCTCATAATCATATTCGAAATAATGATGGAAGTTACACGGTTAGAATGCCGTTTAAATCTAAAAGGGAACAACTTGGAGAATCAAGAAGAAAGGCGTTGGCTAGACTTCTACAAATTGAAAAGAGGTTTGTGTCCAATAAAAAGATGGAAGCTGACTACAAAGCTTTCATGCGAGAGTACATAAAGCTTAAACAAATGGTGCCAATTCAATCGGGTGCTGAAGAAGGATACTATCTACCACATCAAGCTGTACAAAGGAATATAGTTCTACGACAAAACTGCGAGTCGTATTTGACGCCTCGTCAAATACTACTACCGGGAAAAGCCTCAACGATACCCTATCTGCAGGTCCAAAACTCCAAACGAACTTAACCAACATCATAATACGCTGGAGGAAGCACAGATATTTCTTTACTAAAGACATTGAGAAAATGTACCGGCACATAAAGGTCCATCCTGACACCCAAAAATATCTGAAGGTGCTTTGGAGAGCCTCAAGATAGGAACCAATCCAGGAGTATAAATTAACAACGGTGACCTACGGCACCGCAGCAGCACCCTTCCTCGCTATCAGGACACTCCACCAACTGGCACAAGATGAGAAAGAAAAATATCCGCTGGCAACTCGTGTTCTGTTGAGAGATTTTTATGTTGACGATGTACTAACTGGAGCAGACACTCTCCGAGAAGCTAAGACATTACAGAGAGACCTGATATCGATATTGGAGTCTGGAGGGTTCAAACTCCGAAAGTGGACAACAAATCAACAATCACTCTTTCAAAGCATTTCTGAAGACCTACGTGAAAAGAAGCTGCTAGAAATTAACAATGGAGAACCGGTTAAAACTTTAGGATTGCATTGGTCACCGGCAAGCTATTCGTTCAAATTTCGCGCTAATTTTCTGAGAACACATAGTACAACAACGAAGCGCTCTATTCTTTCAGAGATAGCGAAACTATTCGATCCCGTTGGCTGGTTATCACGTGTGATCAAAAGAGCTATAATGCAAGATTTGTGGCTCGCAAACCATCTGATCTAGTTAATAAATGGAAGCAATGCAAAGAAGAACTAACGGCTGTTGAGAATATTATTATTCCAAGATGAATAAAGTACATCAACACTTGCCAGAATATAGAAAATCATGGATTTTGTGACGCGTTTGAGAAGGCGTACGCTGCAGTTATATATACCAAGGTAGAGACTATCCAAGGAGAATCCTTAGTCATTATGATAACGGCAAAAACAAAATTAGGTCCTAGCAGAAAACAAACATCATTGCCCCGGCTGGAACTCTGTGCAGCAGTACTGCTAGCAAAACTAATGATGAGGACTAAGTACGTTCTTGGCCTCAAGGATATTAACATGTATGCTGATCCATCTACTAAAGAAGACAGTCATAAAATCGTGGCAATGGAATGTGCTGTCACTTCTCCTATGATAACGACTAAGCCTAACAACATCTTCAGTAAATTTTCCAATCCGACTAGGATGATCCGGGTCCCACCCCACTGTCTCCGGTTCATATATGCTGGTATCCACCATTGAGAACGTAAAACCGGAAAAATACAAGCGGAAGAACTACATCAAACACTTATAAGATAAGATGAGATTACTATCTCTAACTCTGTTTTTAGACAATGATCAGCTATTACGTCTGGGTGGAAGGCTAGACCACTACCAATTGACATTCAATTAGAAGCATCCCACAATACTACCGCATCGACATCAAGTTACCACGCATTTCATTCAAGATGCTCACTTAAAAATACTCCATGGCGGTAAAAACGGTTGCATTACTTAACCCGTTGAAAATTAATTACCAAACTAAAAAATTATTTCTGGAAGTTTTGGTCATCGGAATACCTATCCAGATTACAACAAAGAACCAAGTGGCATGACAAAACAACAAATGTCAAAGTAGGAGACATAGTTGTACTAAAAGACGACAATCAACCTCCTGATCGTTGGTCGTTAGAAAGAATTGAAAACAGACACCCTGATTCAGATGGACTGGTACGCGTAGTAACCGTTAAAACAGTAAAAAATACCCTAAAAAGGCCAATAAGCAAAATATGCAAGCTGCCGTTTAATACAGATGATCTCTCGATAGTAGACGAAATCACCCACACTAATAATCATCAATCTTCAAGCCTGACGGTAGCTACAACAAGACGCCAGGAATTTAAAAGAAAACATCCAAGAAGTATAAAATTCACCCAACCAATATTCCAGTTCGACCAGTAATAGAAGAACTTCAGCCTAAGCGAATAAGGACATCCACTTTGCTACTGGTACTTAACCTCATTTTAAGCGCAGTTGCACAGTCACCATCTCCCACTAATAATCTCCCAGTGGAAATATTACCATTTGACCACAATCCCGGTATATATATGGAACATATCTCCCATTTACATAAGGTAAATAATATATGGAACGTAGTCGTTTATTATGACTTAAGTATATATTACCAACAAAATTCGAAAGCTGCCTAGAATAACTGAGTGACCTCTGTAGTAAAACGGTAAATTATAGATACTATTGCAATTCCATTTTAACGGAACTACAACAAAAAATAAAAGAAATGTACCATAACAACCTGATTCTTTATAAACGAAACGGAATCATCTAATGAAAGAGCGACAAAGAAGTGCACCTTTAGATCATTGGAACACTTCAACATAGTTCATTCGGAGTATTGGATAAAAATTACGCGGATTACATAGAGGAATAAATAGGAAAGAGAATGAAAACTACTTGCTTTCCCTCGCAAAAAATCAAACTTCAACAGCTGACGTTACCATAAATGTACAAAAGAAATCCAGCAACAATTTGAAGTCTTCAAATAATCAGCATACACACGTATTATAATGAACAATTACGAAAGGGTACAAAAGGATTTAATCCATTTAATACTTGATGACCACAATGGTAAAATCACTCCATTTTCACTCAACCCACAACAACTTCGAGCTCAAATAAAATATATTCGGCAAAATATTCCAACATCGCTGATCATTCCCAGTGAAACACATTCCGAAGATTTAATTAATTTCTACAAGATTATAACAGTAAAAGGTAGGGTGGTAATGGACTCCATGATCATCTTTAAAATACAAATACCACAGATGCAACATTATTCCAGCTTTTTAAAATGTATCCTCTTCCGATAGAACGCAATGGAGAATACTACATCATCAGAATTCCTAGCAATCACCCTTCATAGAGATCTTTACTATCGTCTAACTCAAACTGAAAATTCAGGCTGCATCAGGACAGAGAGTCTCGGCTATCTTTGCCAACAGAAAGATCCGGTATACACCAGGTTGGTATCAATCAGTCGCTGTGAAATGGACTTGCTAAATCACACTGTCTGCTTGTAATGTTAAGAAGACTCATTCATCACAGTATTGGATACAACTACAACACCCTAACCACTGTATTTTCGTGGTGAATGAAGAGACCACGATTAATATTGTATGCGGTACTCAAGTCTTAATTAAAAGCGGTATTATAAGACTAAACAAAAGTTGTCAAATAAAACATCCAGCTATGAGTATAACCGCACAAAACACATATTCAAATGTCCAAAGGTCACCTATCCTTCCGCTAACAAACCAATCGACCCATCTCATAGAAAAGCAGCAACACTATGAAGTAGATACTAAGTCCATCCCCCTTATACACTTGGATACCAAACATTTAACGGACATCCAATTCAATCAAATCAAGGATAAATTTTCTGTGATCGATCATCATCATGTGTATGTTTATACGATCACGTACCTCATCATTGCCGGAATCATCGTAGAAATAGTCTGGTATAAACTTCCACTACGATGTAAACGGAGAACACCAACAAGGACCACCCCTGACGATGCCACCTTTGACGTAGAGGCGCCTGTCCCGAGACAACCAAAACGAACTACCGTTTTCTAAACTTTGTCGGGCCCAGAATGATCAAGACGATCATGCAAAGAATTATTTCTAATATAAAATTTTTCTCATCAAATTCCCTACCCACAAATTCAATATTCACACAAAATAAAATGCATTTTTCTCACCGTACGTGAATAACAATTGAATTTCACGTGATAACGTTCATTCCTACAAAATTTTGTACACTTAAATTTCATGTGAAAATGTTGATATATACCTTGGTTCCCATAATTTATCTTTTAGGTAAATTTTATATACATATAGAGCAAAGTTGAATAAAGACTTACTTAGTATTCAGTCATCAAGCAGATAGTTTCTTTTAGAATTCCCCCACCAGCGGTAAGGGTTCCAACTTTAACTAGCTAACACTTTCAATCGTCCCTTTTTCCCAGGCTTTCTTATTATACCCTGAATGAAATCATAGGGTATACTAAGTTTGTTATTCCATTTGTAACGCATAGAAATAATGATGGCAGAGCAAAATGGATTATAACTATTAAGAAATATGGTCACAAAAACCGACAGTTATTCTCTCCCAACCACTGTGTAATTCCCTTAGAATTCTTTTACAGACTTGCTCGAATCATCACTCTGATGTCGCGTAACATATACCCACGTTGAATCGTAAGTTCATTTTTAGGGCTCCGTACCCAAAGGGTAAAAACGCGAACCCCATTACTAAGCCTCTGATGTCGTCCGTCTGTCTGTCACCGGGCCCTATTTTATGAACCGTAATAGGTAGAGAGCTGAAATTTTTACTTAATGTATATTTCTATTGCCGCTATTAGAACAATTTATAAAAATAATATAAAATTAAAAATTAGAGGGGCACCCACACAAGTAACGTGATTTTTTCGGGGTTTTTTACTCGTTTTCTTCTCAATCATTATTATGATAAGTAGGCATCATTTTTTCAAATGATACCTACTCTCATTTGAAAAAATAAATAAAAAGTAAGTATATACTGTTAACTTTTATATGGTACGGAACCCTTCGTGTGCGACTCCAACATGCATTTGGCCGCTTTTTTAGTTTCAGAGTACACGCATACTTGTTTGGCTATCGTTTTCTTGTGTGTATAGATATAGAAAACCCTCTTGTACTACGTAACTTAAATGAATATTTTCAATATCTTTGTATATTTCTTCAAAATTCTCTGAAGCTCCTGCTACTGGTAATCGTGATAGAAAAGCAGCATGATTTTCTATTGTTTTAAAAAATTTTATATCAAAGTCATAGCTTAGAAGGAGCCCTGCATACCATTGCAACCTATTTGCTGCCATTTGGGGTATGCCTGTTTTCGATCCAAATTTCACTACATTATTATCAAAGCTCTTTTGATACCTCATTTTACATTTGGAATGCAATATATCCGTAATTGGATAGTACCTGCTCCCGTAAACTTAACGTCGCTTGAATGATTGTATCAGATTTATCTATGGCCTTCGAAGGTTTGACCACGTCTCTCCTTCCAATTATCGTTTGCTCGGCTTCTCCATATTCAAATAGATTGAATTCAATTTATTAATTTTTCTATATAATCTGCTAAAATCAAAAACCCCAACCTATTTGTTTTCGCATATACAAAATCTACATTCTGCTAGAAACTCTAATATTCTCTTGCCTCGTTTCCGTACAGCTGCTTATGAATGTTCTTATTTTATTCAGGCTACTAGATTGTGGAATAGTTTACGCACAAATATTCAAAACGCTGGTTTCCTGCACATGTTCAAGAGGCTATTCAAGAATCAGTAGTTACGCTAGGAGAGTTCAGGTCCACTGTTTTAGCTTCCAAGATTTCTCCAGATATGGTGCCACCGTCGCTAGGTGGTTCGAGTCCATACTAAACGTGGGTTTGTGTCACACGTAGCAGCATGCCACGGTTTTCTTGGAAGAGGGAAGTTTTTTGCTTCACTTTTGCCCACACGTGGCAGCATGCTACGGTTTTCTGTGCCCACACGTATGCTACGGTTTTTTGGATGTGTGAAGTTTTTTGCTTTACTTGTGCCCACACGTAGCAGCAAAATGCTACGGTTTTCTTGGATGTGTGGTGCGTCTAAATGTAGGCTTTTGTTGTTTTCAAGTGTTGCGCCTGGTTTTGAATTAATATTAGTAATAATTAAAGTTAATAGTAGGAAATTTTTGTTCATGCCAATGATTCTAGATGGTGGGTACGTTGGAGGGATAATAAGGATAGGGAGAGGGGGGGGGGTTTAAAATTTTCATCAGAAATCCTCTACTGGCTTTGGTTTTCGAGAAATTAGCGACATTTGTTCAAACAATTAGCTAATTGGCAATTATATAATTACTAATTGGCAATTAGCTAATTGGCAATTAGCAGCTTGGTTGGTAATTAGCTAATTGGCAATTACTAATGTGGTGTGATGCGTTTTACTGGAATTCTCATAAAATAAACAAATTTAAGTAATATCAACACTTGCTGTAAATATTTAATAGAAAACTTCAAGTTAAAGGTAAAAATATGGTTGCTGTGAGGCGTATTGATACAATTTCTTTTGCTGATAAAAATGTTGTCAAACCAAATTAAATTTCAATATTTATTCACATCAAATTAATTATTTATTTCTAAATCTTAAGTTATAAACTTTTCCCTATGTTATATATTCAAAATTGGTTGCAATATAAGTGAAGTTCTATGAATCCTATCTTGGAAACGAAAGCGGTCCAGAGCATATGTCTCCCAAGGTCCTTTTCTGGGCTCATATTCAATTATATAAACTTGTGGAGCACTAGTACTAAATGTAACTTTCATTATCACTAATAATTTAGAAAGATTAATAATAAAAACTAGTTTTACATTATTAACTTTTATTTATCGGTTATAATAATTAATTGAATACAAATTTTCATCATGCTGAACAAATTCCATTTTGTATGAACGCCCGATTGCTCCTTTATTGATTACATAGAAGTCTCCCTTGGTGTTTATTTCATTCAAAGAATACTATGAAATTCTGCTGTACCTTGAGGGAAGAAATAGATGGTAGTTTTCCAACTCGAGAACCGCACGATCTCCAAATGCAGTTTTGCATTGCTTTGCTGCAACAACCTTATATTTCTGGCTCAGCGACATTGGGGATGTCTTCACGGTTGGTGAGTACTGCTCCAGCTTCTTTAGTTCATCCATTGTGCCAGCCATTGTTTTACTCTAAGTCGTTGTTGCTTCCTTGAATTTCAAAATAAAACTGATTGCAAATATGATTCAGTTCCTCAATTTATAGTCACGATTCCGAAACAAGTTTAATCCTGCTTAAAGCAAATTTGCAATATCAACACATCAAGCTGAATGATTCATGTAATTTGATACCACACTTCCTGTAAGCAACCCAATTCCAAGAATTTCCAAAGATCTCATCATATCCACATTATTCTACTGTGCTTAATTTAACTGGAATAACATTTCCCATGACACTTAAGCAAATAACGCAATTTGAAGACCAGAACGATTTATCAATAAACGTATTCATCCTAGACAAAGAGCATTCCTTCACCACAGTTCCAGTTAGACTTACGAAACACAGGATGGAGCGACATGTAAAATCTCTTAATGCTACAAGATGACTATGACCAGGATGATGATGATGAAGATCATATGGATGATGATGATGACGATGATGATGATGATGTCAGCAGATATCATTTCTGCTGGATTAAAGATCTTTCCCGACTCATATCGAAGCAAACTTTGAAGCGTAATGGTAGAAAGCATATATGTGAAAGATGTTTGCTCTACTTTCGCTCTGCTGAAAAATTAGAATCACACACTCCCGAATGCGAGAAGCAAAATGATTGCAGAATTATGTTTCCATCAAAAGAAAAGAAATGGCTGGAATATAAGAATTATAGCCATAAGAATCCAGTCCCGTTTTGTGTGTATGCAGATCTTGAGTCAATATTGAAGCCGATTCAGGGAAACGATCAAAATACACAGCGAATCCAGGAGCATGAAGTTCATAGCATAGAATTCTATTTCCACTGCAAACATGACGCTAAACTCTCATATTACAGAGCATATCGAGGCAAGAATTGCCAACACTGGTTTGCATTAGAATTGCAAAAAATTGCATGCATACCTGTACAGGGAAAGCTGAACATCAGGCCAATGCAGCCCCTGACTAAAGAGGAACGGCGTTCACATATGGAAAATACTTGCTGCCATATATGTGAAAAAACGTTTGAAGCTGATGAGAAACGAGTTGGGGATCATTGCCACTTCACATGAAAATTTCAAGGACCAGCGCATAATGCATGCAATCTTTTGTATGTATAAAGATTCCAGTAATTTTTCATAATTTATCCGGTGGGCATCATCACTTCATTATTAAGGATATAGCTACATCTTTCCCAGGAAAAGTTGATCTCTTACCAATTAACAAGAAAAGATATATCACCTTCACCAAGCACATGGAAGGCAGCCATATAAAACTCAAATTCATCGATTCCTTCCGTTTTATGGCGGAATCTTTAGATAAGCTATCATCATTGCTGTCGATGGATAAATTAAACACTACAAGATCAGTATGGCAGGGATTTGCTGATGACACTATTAAACTTCTTACACGCAAAGGTGTCTTTCCATATAATTTTATTGATGACTGGGATAAATTGGATTTCCGGAACTTGCCAACACAGGAAGCGTTCTACAATAAACTGACTGATAATGCTATATCTCCTGAGGACTACAATCATGCTGAAGAGGTCTGGCAAAAATTTGAAATACAAACACTTGGTGAATATTCAGATCTATACCTTACGACTGATGTTCTCCTATTGGCCGATGTGTTTGAGAACTTTCGAGAAGTGTGCATGAAGACATACAATTTAGATCCAGCACATTATTACACCATGCCAGGCCTAACATGGGATGCTATGCTAAAATACACTAATGTGAAATTAGAGGTGATAACCGACGTAGATATATTGCTATTTATAGAGAGAGGTATTCGAGGTGGTATAAGTCAATGTTCGAACAGATATAATAAAGCAAATAATAAATATATGGATGATTTTAAGCCTGAGGAGAAAGAGAAATACTTGATGTATTATGATGTGAATAACCTTTATGGATAGGCCATGTCACAGCATTTACCAACCGGAGGATTCAAATGGGTTGATGTTCCCAATATTGACGTTTCCGATATTCCTGATGGTTCTCCAACTGGATACATATTCGAAGTCGACTTGGATTATACTCAACATCTACATGATACACATAAGGATTTACCGTTTTGCTCTGAGCATGCAGCACCACCTGGAGCAAAATTAGAAAAGCTTTTGACAACATTACATCCAAAAACTAAATATATTATATACTACCGAAATTTGAAGCAATGCTTATCACATGGACTCTTCCTGAAAAAAGTGCACCGGGTTCTGCAATTCAACCAATCAGCTTGCCCTAAACCATATATTGACTTAAATACTACCAAACGGATGCAGGATACAAGCGATCATGAGAAGGACAGCTATAAGAAGATGAATAATGTAGCTTTTGGTAAGACCATGGAAGTGGGAAGGTCGCTATGGTGTAAAAGTTCGGATTGCGGCACCCAACTTCCACAGTGCAGCGATATTTGATGAGAATTTAGTTGCTGTGGAATTAAGGCGACTCAAAATCTTATTCAATAAGCATCTCTATATTGGAATGGCAGTTATGGAAATTTCAAAGATATGCCTCTACGATTTCCACTACAGTTTTATGCAGCGTGAATTTGGAGATAAATGTAAAGTCATGTATACAGATACAAATTCTCTAATATATGAACTTTAAGAGAAAAATGAATATGAGTCTATGGCCGAAAATATAAACAAATTTGATACAATTGATTACCCGGAAGATAACCAGTTCAATTTGCCGCTCATGAATAAAAATATTCCTGGTCTAATGAAGGATGAGCTGAATGGGAAAATCATGAGCGAATTTGTTGGCTTGCGCTCGAAAATGTAGAGTCTGCTTATAAACGATGGTAAAACTGTAAAGAAAGTAAAAGGAGTAAAAGCTAATGTAGTACAGAGGCATATCAATTTCGAAGACTACGTCGAATGTTTGAATAACACGCAAATATTAACTGCTAATAAGAGCTCCTTACGATTCTATAACCATAGCGTGTACACTGTCAGTCAAAAGAAGATCGCATTGAGTCCTTATGACATATTATGAGCGGAACGATGGATACTCTACCATGGGGGCATTACTCCATTTCATCAGATCAACAAGTAGCAACCACAGAAAGTATCTAAGTCTAGTGAAAATAATAAATGTATTATGGTTTTAGTTTTATTTAATAAAGTAATTTGCATTATAACTACATGTATAAAGTATTATAATTATAGATTTATTTTAAATTGTTAAATGTTAGCGGAACGACGGATACTCTACCATGGGGGGATTACTCCATTTCATCAGACCAACAAGTGGCAACCGCAGAAAGTATCTAAGTCTAGTGTAAATAATGAATGTATTGTAGTTTTAGTTTTATTTATTAAAGTAATTTATTTTAAATTGTTAAATGTTTTTTCAAGAAATTATAAAACATCTGTGTTATTAATTTAAGAATTGTGTTTTGATGAAAATCCGAGCCATTTAACGTAAGCATTATCTCCACTCTTCTTTAAGATTTTCTCTACGAGATATAGGTTTGGGTTTTTAACTATCAACAGCTCCAATTCGTAAAAGCCTCCTGTGATTGGATTTCCTTGATAATCTTCCAGTCGATATGTGATGGGGTTTGTGTTTTGAACTTTAATAATTCTTGTTCTTCTTTTTCTTCTTTTGAATCCAATTTGACTGGTGGCTCGTTTTTGACTCTTGTAACAAACTCTTTTAAGGCTTTGGTGATTGGCTTGAAAGTTTCTTCAAGTTGAGCTTCTGCTTCAATCCTTCCCGTCTTTAGAGCTTTAAATTTCCTTCGCACTGTATTCCTTCTCTTGATGATTTCTTTTAATAGATTTTCATTCATCTTTGATATTAACTGAATAACCGCTTTTAAAACAGCTCTGATAACAGGTAAACAGCTTTCCAAACAGCTCTGATAACAGCTTAATAGCTTTTCAAGCAGCTCTTATAACAGGTAAACAGCTTTTCAAACAGCTCTGATAACACCTTAACAGCTTTCCAAACAGCTTAACAGCTTTTCAAACAGCTCTGATAACAACTTAACAGGTTTTCAAATAGCTCTGATAACAGCTTAACAGCTATTAAATAGGTCTGATAACAGCTTAACAGCTTTTTTAACAGGTCAAATAACAGCTAAACAGCTTTTCAAACAGCTCTGATAATAGGTTAACAGCTCCTAAAACAGCTCTGATAACAGCTTAACAGCTTATAAACAGCTCTGATAACAGCTTAACAGCTTTTAAAACAGCTCTGATAACAGCTTAACAGCTTTTCAAACAGCTCTGCTAACAGCTTTTCAAACAGCTCTGCTAACAGCTTAACAGCTTTTCAAACATCTCTGATAATAGCTTTCCAAATAGCTCCGATAACAGCTTAACAGCTTTCCAAACAGCTCTGATAACACCTTTACAGCTTTTCAAATAGGTCTAATAACAGGTGGACAGCTTTTCAAACAGATCTGATAACGGGTGAACAGCTTTAGTCTATACTCAGCAGGTCCACAGGATTCGGTGTGTTTTCGGCCGAGTTACAACTTCGACTTATGAATATTTCGCATGTTTCATCCTTTTATAGTAGAATGCAGGTATCAAATCCTTTACGGTAGCGCCCCTTGTTTAATGAGCTATCCATATCAAATATCAAGAAACCATATTCATCCTTCCAACACTCAGCACAGGCTCTTCGAAATTTATTGCAATTTCTTAATTACTGAAAATCTTTCATTTACTACTGTAGTAGTTGTTCTATTACAGTTCTGGCCCACTTTTTTAAGCCTCCAGGATTTCACCACAGATGGCGCCACCGTCGCTAGGTGGCTTGAGTCCATACTAACTATGGGGTTGTGTCTTGACTGTATTGGTTTGTGGCTTGGATGTTGGGGATACGAGATCACTTTGGGGATACGAGATCACTTTCAGTACTCTCCAGCATAGGGAAATAGCATAGGATTTCGATTTTGCTTCTGGAGTTCGCTTATTTTTCATCTCGAGTTTTGGGGATACGAGATCACTTTGAAGATACGAGATCACTTTCAGCACTCTTCAGCATAGGGAAATAGCATAGGTTTTCAATTTTTTTCTGGAGTTCGCTAATTTTTCATCTCGGACTCGTAGCCTCGAAGTTGACATTAAGTTTTTCATCTCGAGTTTTGGGGATACGAGATCGATTTGGGGATACGAGATCACTCTTAGCACTCTCCAGCATAGGAAAATAGCATAGGTGCTTGATTTTGTTTCTGGAGCTCGCTTATTTTTCATCTCGGAGATCGTAGCTCTAAATATTTGTGAAGTGGTGGGAATCTTTATTGGTGGAGGTTGCTGTTTAAGTTTGATCTGGTCTTGAAGGTTACAATTTGACCTTGAGGTGCCCCCTCCTGTGTCTGGGTACTGGAGGTTGGCTGAAAGCCTTAGTGGTAATATCTGATACTATGACTAGGACTACCTGAGGTGTCTTGGACTGGGCTATGTTACCTGTACCAAGTCTTCAGTAGAATGTGTATTAAGTAATGATGTGAAATACGCTAACCGAATTTATATCGGGGCTGTATACTTGTCAGCTTGAGTTTGGTTTTAGTTATTTACTTTAGTATGAGTGCCTGTGGTATGTTGGGCTGAGCTACTTGGTGGCTGAGGAAACATTATCTAATGCGTGGGTGGCGTTAGTGTAATAAGTATTAATACTAATTCATATTTTTGTTCATGTCAATAGTATAGTATTAGTACTAGGGGTAAAATTTTCATTACAAATCCTGTACGCGCTAAGGTTCTAGATATGAGCGCTCTCACCTTCTCAGGTATAATTAATATTAGTAGCTGAAAAACAAAAATAACAACAACTGTAATCGAAGTTGTGGATTAAAGATTTGATGATCTTAATCTGTAGGTGTCTTTTATAAACATTGCACTATGTGATGATATATCTAAAAATAGATCAGGCAAAGCTGATTGGAGCGAATGTTGGTAGATATGTTCATTTAGATAAGTAATGGAAATTAGTAAATGCCTAATTTTGCTCTTCAGGTGGAATCCTTCTAATTTGATTCTTTGCATAAACAAATTCGCACAGTCCAGTAAAGTAAACAAACTCGCAGTCAAATAATGTAAACAAATTCGCACAGCAGCCAAGTAAAGTAAGCAAATTGAGCGATTTATGGTTTTTAATGTAAGATTCCCAATTGCTGTAGCTGAAAACAACAACTGATATTAATCTGTAGGATATGATGTCTTGGATGAGTAGTGGAAGTTATAATTGAAAATTTCTTTTGCTGAAAAAAACAACAACAACAACTATAACGCCAGTTGTGGTCTGTAGGTGTCTTTTATATGATCATGTTATGATATTCGATGTGTAAAAAGAGATCACGGCTGCTTGGGATGGTACGACATATGAAATCATTAGAAGTAATGGAAATTAAAGCATTAGAAAAGGTGGCCAGGCGGCTGGTAATTTGATATCTTGAGTAAACAAATACGTCTGAGTAAAGCAGATAATTTGAGCGATTAATGTTTTTTTGTATCTAGGAGTTTGTATTGAAAAGTCTTAAATTTTATGACGAATTGTTTTTTATTTTCAATAAAATTTCTGAATCAGTCCCGCTGTTATGAGATTTGATTGACCCCGATATCGTAGTTCATATGAAGCTGATAAGAATATGATAATTTTATCTTCATACTATTGGGGTGATCACATTATTTTCTTATCATTAGGTTGAGAGTGGGTTTAATTAAATGTTTTGATGAAAGAAGGTGGTGTTATGATATCAATGTAGTATGATATCTTGTCTTAGATGAGTAATGGAAGTTGTTTGGGAGCTGTGAGTAAGGAATAAAAACCTTATCAGCAAGGTCGCTTCATATTTATCTGTCTAAAGTATCATCCAAATGGTGTTGTATGAAGGAAGAAAAACTGATAATTCATCAAGCCCATAGTGAAGACCGTGGTGGAGGTTGAGAGTGGGTGCTGTAAGTTGTGGATTAAATTGAAAGTTTTGTGGATGGTTTTTGACATAGTATTAATCTAGTAGGATATGAAAGCTTCAGTGAAGAGCGTGGAAGAGGAGAGTGTTATTTTTTACCTTTAAATCTTAAGGTTTATATTTTTGGCCTCTAGCAAGAATGTTTTCTTTCAGTTGACTCGGTGACTAGATAAGAACGCGTTGATTTCATGTTTATAATTTCATCTTGTGGTGAGCATATGAAGGTAGCAGAGTCTTTTATAAATCAAGCAGGTATGCTATTATGACATTTGATTGACTCCTATATCTAAAAAATAGTTCACATGAAGCTGATATACTGTTGAGGCAGGTACATTGTTTACTTACCATTAAGTTGAGAGTGGGTTAAATTAAAAGCTTTGATAGATGAACGCTGTGTTATGATATTAATGTAGTACGATATGTTGTCTGAGGCGAGTAGTGGAAGTTGTATGGGAGCTATGAATAAGCACTAAAATCATAATCTCGCTTGATATTTATCTCCTCTAAAGTATTGCCCGAATGGTGGAGTATGAAGGAAGAAATAATTGATAATTCTCCAAGTCCATAGTGAAGATCGTAGTAGGAGGATTAGAGTAGGTACTGTAAGTTATGTATTAAGTTAAAAGTTTTGATGGATGGTATTTGGTATTTATCTCCTCGAAGTGGTGTTGTACGAGTATCAGGAAGGTCGGAAAAAAGTTGATAATGCTTCAAGTTCAATAGTGAAGACCTCGATGTTGAGAGTGGGTATTTGGAATGATATAATTCTAGTAGGATATGGAAGTATTATTTATTCATCTTTAAATCTTACCATGAAAGTAGGTTGGCAGTTGATTAAATTAAAAGTTTTAATGAAAGAAGGTTGATTTATTATATTAACATAGTATAATATGTTGCCTTAGATGAGTACTTGAGAGCTGTGAGTAATATGTGGAATATGTTGTAGATGAGTAGTGAAAGTTGAAAATGTAAGATTCCCAATTTCTTTACTGGAAAACAACAACAACAACTGTAAATAATATATACCAAATCAATTTTTCACACAATATTTATCCACATCAAATTCATTATTTATTTTTGTATCTTAAGTTATAAACTTTTTTCTCTGTATTTCACATCCAAAAGCGATCCAGAGCAAATGTCTCCCATGATCCTTTTCTGGGTTAGGTTATCAGAGTTCGGCAGCAAAATCCCATATTATTTCCTATCATCTGTCTTGCTCTAACACATTAGGAAGCTTTAGTGAATATTTCACTCGGCACTTGGTCATATGCCGGCTGTGGATATGTATGTATGTAACACTGAGATGAATTAATGTAATGTTGTGTAGTGTAAAAGAAAAACTTTCATGGGTGATATGGGGATTGAATCGATGTATGTTATGCATTAGATTGGTGGTATATATCCTTATTTGATTGAAGCAAATAGTTTCACGACTACCTTACCAAGACTTAAATATAGTTGAAATTCATAAAAATGTTGAATCGATGTCAAGAACATGTTAATACTTGTTTTGAGCATGAGCAGTGGAAATCGTGATCATTGCAGCATGTTATGAAATTCAATATCTAAAAATAGACCACATGAAGGTTATTGGGGTGGTAAAAAAAAACATGAAAGCATTAGGTTGAGAGTGGGTTCAATTTAAGGCTTTGGTGAAAGAAGGCGGTAGTAGATATTAATGTAAAATGATAGGAGGCATCAGTCAATTTTGGTGAGCCTCAGCGATAGACAAAAAAATTTCAACAGCGCTAATAAATGAAAGTTTTTTTTAATAAAAAGAGTGGTACAAAATGGCATATGGAGAGCTGTATTGGACAGACTAAATCGCCGAGAGTGTTATTGAAAGCCAGCAGTCGAGGTGGAGGAATTACTCAGCGTGTAAAAAACAGTGATTTTGTAAAGTGGGAGGAAAAAAAATCAGTATTCACAGACAGAATTAGAGCAATTATTGTAAATATAAAGCATACAGATCCTAAGCTATTTATACAGGATGCTGGTGATTTATTTATACTCCGTATAAAGAATATTTTAAAACGCCATCTCAAGATTAAAGTTAATACAAAGTTGTGTGCTGATTTTGTTAAGGATATCGGTGACAATGAAGTTATAAAAGATATTAAATATTTATAAGCAAGAACTGCTCCAATCAATGTGGACGATAATTTAATTGAGTGGTATAAAGCTAACATTTTGGATTCAATACTCACTCAGCTGGATGAGTTTCGAGAAAAAGATAGCGGCTGGACATTGGACTCCATTATACATTTAGCAGTACATATCAACAAATTTGAACAGCACCGACGATCTTTGTACATACCTCTACCGAAGGAGATTGCTTTAAAGCAAGCTTGCATTAATGTAAAAAATATTGATAAAGCATGCTTCGCTTGGGCCGTGACATCAGCACTATACCCTGGAAATATTAACTCCTCTAGGACATCATCATAGCCACATTATTCAACTGTGCTAAATTTAACTGGAATAACATTTGCTATGACGCTTAAACAGATTAAACAATTTGAAGCCCAGAACGATATATCAATAAACGTATTCATCCTAAAGAAAGAGCGTTCCTTCACCACTATTCTAGTTAGACCAACGAAACACAAGATCAAGCGACATGTGAATCTATTAATGATACAAAATAACTATGAGCAGGATGATGATGATGATGATGATGATGATAATGATGATAATGATGATGATGATGATGATGATGATGATGATGATGATGAAAGTAATAACAGGTTTCATTTCTGCTGGATTAAAAATCTTTCACGGCTTGCATGGAAACAAACTTCAAAACATAAGGCTAGATTGTATATATGCGATAGATGTTTGTTCTATTTTTATTATGCTAAAGAATTAGCATCACATATTCCTGAATGTGAGAAAGAAAAAATTAATATTGAATTAAGGAAGCCAAACCATAGAATTAAATGTTAATATCACAACGGATACTCTACCATTGGGAAACATTACTTAATTCCATCAGAGCAACAAGTAGCAGCCGCAGAAAACACATGATCTAAGTCTAGTGTATTGTAAATAAAATAAATGTATTACATATAGTTATAATTCCATTTATTGCAGTAATTTATTTTAATTGTATTATAGTCCAAGTCTTAAGTATAAGATATACATTATTGGAAAATAAAGAATATGTTATAGTTATAGATTATATTGAAATAAGGAAGCCCAAAAATAGAATGATACACTAAGAATTAAATGTTAATATTTTTTAATTTATAATAAATCAATAATGTTATTTTATATATGTTATTCTTTTTATTCAATTTCCCTACTAAGTCCAGAACCTCTGAAAGTATTCTTTAATCATATTTGCCTACTACAGTGGGCTCTTAATCGGGCGATTGAACCTTTTACCCAGAATGCTAGGTTGAGCGTGAGCGTCAGAAAAATACGTTGACATGTGGGCTTGATCTTGGCCTCTATCATCACCTTTGTGAACCCGGAAGAGCATTTGGTCCTTGACCCGGAAGTTGTGTCTTGGAGTCCACAATCTTACTTTCCTATAATCAACTACGCCGCAGGGGATTCTGTACAACTTTTCGAAACAGATCTGATAACAGCTTGACAGCTTTTCAAACAGGTCTGATAACAGCTTAACAGCTTTTAAACCAGCTCTAATAACAGCTTAACAGCTTTTAAAGCAGCTCTAATAACAGCTTAACAGCTTTTCAAACAGCGCTGATAACAGCTTAACAGCTTTTAAACAGGTCTCATAATAGCTTAACAACTTTTAAACCAGCTCTAATAACAGCTTAATAGCTTTTAAACGGGTCTGATAACAGCTTAACATCTTTTAAAGGGGTTTGATAACTGCTTAACAGCTTTTTAAATAGGTCCGATAACAGCTTATCAGCTTCTGAAACAGCTCTAATAACAGCTTAACAGCTTTTAAACGGGTCTGATAACAGCTTAACAGCTTTTCAAACAGGTCTGATAACAGCTTAACAGCCTTTGAAACAGCTCTGATAACAGCTTAACAGCTTTTCAAACTGATTTTATAACAGGTGAACAGCTTTAATTTACTCAGCAGCTCCACAGGCTTCGATGTGCTTTCGGCTGAGTTACAGCTTCGACTTATGAAGATTCCGCATCTTACATCCTTTTATAGTACAATAACATCAAATGGAAAACAAGTTATGAAACTATTATTTATATGCATTTGACACGTGGTCTTGGAGGCAGCAATTTGTCCTTGACCTCTGACGTCGCCTTAACCTTTGAAACCGAAAGAGTCTGCTCTTGGGTAACCAACAGTGTCGAATCTTGGAGGCTACAATGTGGCCATGATTCAGCTTCGACAAGAATATGGTAATTTTATCTTCTTAATATTGATGTGATGGGCCTAATGTTTCTTACTATTAATGTAAGTGTATCACTCAGTGAATAAACAAGTCTTGTCAATAAATCACTTGGATGATGAGTATTGCAAGTTGTATGAAAGATTATAATTAACTGTGAGTAAACAGTAAAGAAGAAGATTTCTGGTAGCTGTATATTCCATACATAATCTTACAGGTGGAAGAAAATTTTATAAGAATCTAGTAACTGCAACAATTTTATAAGAACTTGGTAACAGTATATTCTATCCAAAATCTACCAGATAGGTGGCAATTTTATAAGAATCTGGTATGTTCTATACAAAATCTAAAAAGGGAAAAGAAAATTGCATGAGAATTTGGTTTGTGGTTAGTGTCTTCCCGAATGTTGGACTGTTAAGATGGATATTGAGGAGTTTTTTAGAGAATATAATAACATCTTATCGATGAGCATAAGAAACAAATTCAAGAATTCTATAACTTTTTAAAATTATATGAAAATATTGAAAAAGTCGAGTCAAAATTTGGTGAGCACTATATAAGCTGCCCTTGGTCAAGTGATGATTCAACGGATGGACCAGATACATGTGAATGTTGTAGAGTTGTTAGACGCCTAAAAGAAGTTGTGAAGCTATATAAATTCTGTCAATCATTAATACAAAGTAATTGCGAGGCAAGGCTTAAAAAGTCCGATTTAACTTAGCACTAGAAATTCTCATTTTGTTTACTTCGAGAGCTCATAAAGCATCATGCAAACTTACGCTGTAGGCAGATGTTGATTTCAACAACAGATTCATCAAACAGAGGAAATTTTGATTACAAACAGCTCTATACTATAAGATTATAAGAATTAATACTTTTTAATTTTTAATAAATGGTATTTTATATATGGCCTTCTTTTTATTCAATTATCGCCCGATTAAGAGCCCACTGTAGTAGGAAAATATAATTAAAGAATACTTTCAGGGGTTCTGGACTTAGTAGGGAAATTGAATAAAAAGAATAACATATATAAAATATCAATATTGATTTATTATAAATTAAAAAATATTAACATTTAATTCTTTGTGTATCATTCTATTTTTGGGCTTCCTTATTTCAATATATCTATAACTATAACATATTCGTATACTTAGTCCAAGTTATAATACAATTAAAATAAATTACTTCAATAAATGGAATTATAACTATATGTAATACATTTTTTTTTTGTTTACAATACACTAGACTTAGATCATATGTTTTCTGCGGCTGCTACTTGTTGCTCTGATGGAATTAAGTAATGTTTTCCAATGGTAGAGTATCCGTTGTGCCATTAACATTTAATTCTATGGTTGGGCTTCCTTAATTCAATATTAATTTTTTCTTTCTCACATTCAGGAATATGTGATGCTAATTCTTTAGCATAATAAAAATAGAACAAACATCTATCGCATATATACAATCTAGCCTTATGTTTTGAAGTTTGTTCCATGCAAGCCGTGAAAGATTTTTAATCCAGCAGAAATGAAACCTGTTATTACTTTCATCATCATCATCATCATCATCATCATCATCATCATCATCATCATCATCATCATCATCATCATTATCATCATTATCATCATCATCATCCTGCTCATAGTTATTTTGTATCATTAATAGATTCACATGTCGCTTCATCTTGTGTTTCGTAATACAAATAAAATAAATTACTTCAATAAATGGAATTATAACTATATGTAATACATTTTTTTTTATTTACAATACACTAGACTTAGATCATATGTTTTCTGCGGCTGCTACTTGTTGCTCTGATGGAATTAAGTAATGTTTCCCAATGGTAGAGTATCCGTTGTGCTATTAACATTTAATTCTATGGTTGGGCTTCCTTAATTCAATATTAATTTTTTCTTTCTCACATTCAGGAATATGTGATGCTAATTCTTTATCAGAATAAAAATAGAACAAACATCTATCGCACCGTTACCATGCAAGCTGTGAAAGATTTTTAATCTAGCAGAAATGAAACCTGTTATTACTTTCATCATCATCATCATCATCATTATCATCATTATCATCATCATCATCGTCATCCTGCTCATAGTTATTTTGTATCATTAATAGATTCACATGTCGCTTCATCTTGTGTTTCGTTGGTCTAACTAGAATAGTGGTGAAGGAACGCTCTTTCTTTATGATGAATACGTTTATTGATATATCGTTCTGGGCTTCAAATTGTTTAATCTGTTTAAGCGTCATAGGAAATGTTATTCCAGTTAAATTTAGCACAGTTGAATAATGTGGCTATGATGATGTCCTAGAGGAGTTAATATTTCCAGGGTATAGTGCTGATGTCACGGCCCAAGGGAAGCATGCTTTATCAATATTTTTTAAATTAATGCAAGCCTGCTTTAAAGCAATCTCCTTCGGTAGAGGTATGTACAAAGATCCTCGGTGCTGTTCAAATTTGTTGATATGTACTGCTAAATGTATAATGGAGTCCAATGTCCAGCCGCTATCTTTTTCTCGAAACTCATCCAGCTGAGTGAGTATTGAATCCAAAATGTTAGCTTTATACCACTCAATTAAATTATCGTCCACATTGATTGGAGCAGTTCTTGCTTGTAAATATTTAATATCTTTTATAACTTCATTGTCACCGATATCCTTAACAAAATCAGCACACAACTTTGTATTAACTTTAATATTGAGATGGAATTTTAAAATATTCTTTATACGGCGTATAAATAAATCACCAGCATCCTGTATAAATAGCTTAGGATCTGTATGGTTTATATTTACAATAATTGCTCTAATTCTGTCTGTGAATACTGATTTTTTTTCCTCCCACTTTACAAAATCACTTTTTTTTACACGCTGAGTAATTCCTCCACCTCGACTGGTGGCTTTTAATAACACTCTCGGCGATTTAGTCTGTCCAATACAGCTCTCCATATGCCATTTTGTACCACTCTTTTTATTAAAAAGAACTTTCATTTATTAGCGCTGTTGAAATTTTTTTGTCTATCGCTGAGGCTCACCAAAATTGACTGATGCCTCCTATCATTTTACATTAATATCTACTACCGCCTTCTTTCACCAAAGCCTTAAATTGAACCCACTCTCAACCTAATGCTTTCATTTTTTTACCACCCCAATAACCTTCATGTGGTCTATTTTTAGATATTGAATTTCATAACATGCTGCAATGATCACGATTTCCACTGCTCATGCTCAAAACAAGTATTAACATGTTCTTGACATCGATTCAACATTTTTATGAATTTCAACTATATTTAAGTCTTGGTAAGGTTTTAGTGGTTTTTAGGTACCACAAAGTTATAGCCTGACTCCTGGCGTTCTTTAGTAGCCTTGACTTGATTCAGAAAGAATTGTGTTGGGTTATTTCCAGTCAGAAGTCCTCAATACGTCTTAGCTATCTTGATGTAGCGGGTAGATGTTGATGAAGGGTTGTAGTGTGGTTTGACTACACTGGATACTTCGCGACAGTTGTCCAAACCAGAGTGAGAGCAACAACACAGTTGTTAGAACAACAGTTGGATTAAGAAATCTTGATTAGGATAGTACGATGAGTGTCGTTATCGTCTGTATAACAACGGAATAGGAAGATCTTTATTGTGCGAGTACGACAAGTGTCGTGTCGCTATCCTGTTCGAGTTGTTCGTCTGAAAAAGAAGCTGTAACATTCATAAAGGGCATAAATGACCAAAGGTTGTAATTGACCAGTTGACCCTATGTCAAACTGATAAAGTCAAGTGAACACTTCTATCGTTGTGGTAGGTTAAAACAGTCTCGGCAGGCAGCTACAATGTATCGCAGTCTCCCGCTAATACTCTTCGTTGTTGAATAGTTAGTTAAGACGTTATTAGTTTTGTCGATTTGAAGCAACTGCAGCAATTATAAATGGCGAAATCGACTTCTACCGTTGCGATAGGTAGCTTCAATCTTGATGCGCCGATGTCATGTATTATTGACTTCGTCGAATATTCTTCATGGACAACGATAAGTGCAACGTTGTGGCCTCGTTGAATATTCTTCCCGCACAACGGTAATTGCAGCGTTGTGGACCATGTCCGTTCAAAACACCTATAGCACTATTAGCTGTAGTGTTAGAGAAGTACAGCGGAGTTCGAGCCGTCCTAAAAAGAAGAGCCTGAAAGCAAAACAAAATACGGGGCCGCTACTGGAGCGGGCAAAAACGCAACTCTCCTGAGGAATCCAGACAGATCAAAAGCCTCTTGTTGCTGTGGTATTTAATCTATTTCTTTTTATTCCGGCAAAAATGTCTCAACGTTATAATATTTAAAGTTTGTAACAACACATCCTTATTCTATCAAGTCTGACATCAGAATGAATTTTCTTATATTTAATTAAATTTCGTTGTCAATCAACGCCTACCTAACTACAACTTTCCACGCTTAGCTAAGTATTAATGGCCGACAATATAGAAAAAAGAATTGCCCGATTTACTGATGGCTGGTCACGCGTTCAGAAAGGAAATGATGAAGGCGCACTGACGCGTCGCCACAAGGTAGTCGTGAAACTTTTTGCTTCAATCAAATAAGGACATATACGACCAATCTAATGCATAACATACATAGATTCAATCCCCATATCACCCATGAAAGTTTTTCTTTTACACTACACAACATTACATTAATTCATCTCAGTGTTACATACATACATATCCACAGCCGACATATGACCAAGTCCCGAGTGAAATATTCACTAAAGCTTCCTAATGTGTTAGAGCAAGACAGATGATAAGAAATAACATGGGATTTTGCTGCCGAACTCTGATAACCTAACACAGAAAAGGATCATGGGAGACATTTGCTCTGGATCGCTTTTGGATGTGAAATACAGAGAAAAAAGTTTATAACTTAAGATACAAAAATAAATAATGAATTTGATGTGGATAAATATTGTGTGAAAAATTGATTTGGTATATATTATTTACAGTTGTTGTTGTTGTTTTCCAGTAAAGAAATTGGGAATCTTACATTTTCAACTTTCACTACTCATCTACAACATATTCCACATATTACTCACAGCTCTCAAGTACTCATCTAAGGCAACATATTATACTATGTTAATATAATAAATCAACCTTCTTTCATTAAAACTTTTAATTTAATCAATTCCCAACCTACTTTCATGGTAAGATTGAAAGTTGAATAAATAATACTTCCATATCCTACTAGAATTATATCATTCCAAATACCCACTCTCAACATCGAGGTCTTCACTATTGAACTTGAAGCATTATCAACTTTTTTCCGACCTTCCTGATACTCGTACAACACCACTTCGAGGAGATAAATACCAAATACCATCCATCAAAACTTTTAACTTAATACATAACTTACAGTACCTACTCTAATCCTCCTACTACGATCTTCACTATGGACTTGGAGAATTATCAATTATTTCTTCCTTCATACTCCACCATTCGGGCAATACTTTAGAGGAGATAAATATCAAGCGAGATTATGATTTTAGTGCTTATTCATAGCTCCCATACAACTTCCACTACTCGCCTCAGACAACATATCGTACTACATTAATATCATAACACAGCGTTCATCTATCAAAGCTTTTAATTTAACCCACTCTCAACTTAATGGTAAGTAAACAATGTACCTGCCTCAACAGTATATCAGCTTCATGTGAACTATTTTTTAGATATAGGAGTCAATCAAATGTCATAATAGCATACCTGCTTGATTTATAAAAGACTCTGCTACCTTCATATGCTCACCACAAGATGAAATTATAAACATGAAATCAACGCGTTCTTATCTAGTCACCGAGTCAACTGAAAGAAAACATTCTTGCTAGAGGCCAAAAGTATAAACCTTAAGATTTAAAGGTAAAAAATAACACTCTCCTCTTCCACGCTCTTCACTGAAGCTTTCATATCCTACTAGATTAATACTATGTCAAAAACCATCCACAAAACTTTCAATTTAATCCACAACTTACAGCACCCACTCTCAACCTCCACCACGGTCTTCACTATGGGCTTGATGAATTATCAGTTTTTCTTCCTTCATACGAGGGGTGATCAAAAAGTAATGATAATGAGTATAATAAAACAACGCATTCTAGTTTAAATTTAATTTATTTTTCTACATAGTCTCCTAACAAGTCGATACATTTAGTCCAACGTTTCTCTAAACCTAAAATACCCTTTAAAAAAAAATCTTTATCTTGGCTATCCCAAAATGCCTCTACAGCAGCCATCACCTCGCTATTATCCTCAAATTTCTTGCCCCTGAGGTGTTCCTTGAGCCGAGGAAACAAATAAAAATCGCTGGGGGCTAAATCTGGAGAATAGGGCGGGTGTTCGACCAGTTCGAAGCCTGCTTCTCGAATGGCAGCCATCGCAACTTCGGCTTTGTGTGCAGGAGCGTTGTCCTGATGAAACATGACTTTCGCTCGGAGTTTGCCCCGTCTTTTTTCCTTTATGGCTTCTCGCAGTCGTCTTATTTGATCAGCGTAGTAGGAGCCCGTTATAGTAGCTCCCTTTTCCAGGTAATCAACCATTATGATTCCCTCAGCATCCCAGAAAACGGACGCCATAACCTTGCCCGCCGAGCTTGAGACTTTGAACTTCTTCGGCGTCGGTGAGGATGGCCTTTTCCAAGTCATCGATTGTTGTTTGGTCTCAGGATCAAAATGATGGATCCATGTCTCGTCCATGGTCACAAATCGAGACAAAAAATATTTTTGGTCAGCCTGGAACTTTGCAAGATTGGCTCTTGAAGTGTCAACTCGCTTTTTCTTTTGTTCGTCCGTTAACATTCTCGGTACCCAACGCGCGGAGACCTTCTTCATATTCATTTTGCTGGTCAAAATGCTTTGGATGGTGCCATATGAGATCCCTGTGACCTAAGCTAAATGTCTGATTGTTACTCTTCGGTCTGCTAATACGATATCTTCGATTTTTTTCACATTTTCCTCAGTGAGGGACGAGGTTGGGCGTCCCTCGCGATGTTCATCTTCTGTGGATGTTCTACCCAACTTAAACTCTTTGCACCACCGTGCCACCGTAGAATATGGAGGAGCAGAGTCCCCCAGTGTCTCCACCAAATCAGCGTGTATCTCTTTGGAAGACATTTTTTTCAAACAGAGGTACTTGATGACGCATCTCACTTCGTGTTTCTCCATTTTCGTGTTGTCGCTCCGACTGCTGGTATTCAAATGAATGTAGCTCCTCCAAATGACGTCCTATTTATACAATTTTTTAGCTGGGAAGTAGTGAAGAACCGAAGAAGCGAAAAAAAAATGTTTTGGATTTTTATCTTTATTAGAAATACCTGTTTATCATTACTTTTTGATCACCCCTCGTACAACACCATTTGGATGATACTTAAGACAGATAAATATGAAGCGACCTTGCTGATAAGGTTTTTATTCCTTACTCACAGCTCCCAAACAACTTCCATTACTCATCTAAGACAAGATATCATACTACATTGATATCATAACACCACCTTCTTTCATCAAAACATTTAATTAAACCCACTCTCAACCTAATGATAAGAAAATAATGTGATCACCCCAATAGTATGAAGATAAAATTATCATATTCTTATCAGCTTCATATGAACTACGATATCGGGGTCAATCAAATCTCATAACAGCGGGACTGATTCAGAAATTTTATTGAAAATAAAAAACAATTCGTCATAAAATTTAAGACTTTTCAATACAAACTCCTAGATACAAAAAAACATTAATCGCTCAAATTATCTGCTTTACTCAGACGTATTTGTTTACTCAAGATATCAAATTACCAGCCGCCTGGCCACCTTTTCTAATGCTTTAATTTCCATTACTCTAATGATTTCATATGTCGTACCATCCCAAGCAGCCGTGATCTCTTTTTACACATCGAATATCATAACATGATCATATAAAAGACACCTACAGACCACAACTGACGTTATAGTTGTTGTTGTTGTTTTTTTCAGCAAAAGACATTTTCAATTATAACTTCCACTACTCATCCAAGACATCATATCCTACAGATTAATATCAGTTGTTGTTTTCAGCTACAGCAATTGGGAATCTTACATTAAAAACCATAAATCGCTCAATTTGCTTACTTTACTTGGCTGCTGTGCGAATTTGTTTACATTATTTGACTGCGAGTTTGTTTACTTTACTGGACTGTGCGAATTTGTTTATGCAAGGAATCAAATTAGAAGGATTCCACCTGAAGAGCAAAATTAGGCATTTACTAATTTCCATTACTTATCTAAATGAACATATCTACCAACATTCGCTCCAATCAGCTTTGCCTGATCTATTTTTAGATATATCATCACATAGTGCAATGTTTATAAAAGACACCTACAGATTAAGATCATCAAATCTTTAATCCACAACTTCGATTACAGTTGTTGTTATTTTTGTTTTTCAGCTACTAATATTAATTATACCTGAGAAGGTGAGAGCGCTCATATCTAGAACCTTAGCGCGTACAGGATTTGTAATGAAAATTTTACCCCTAGTACTAATACTATACTATTGACATGAACAAAAATATGAATTAGTATTAATACTTATTACACTAACGGCACCCACGCATTAGATAATGTTTCCTCAGCCACCAAGTAGCTCAGCCCAACATACCATAGGCACTCATACTAAAGTAAATAACTAAAACCAAACTCAAGCTGACAAGTATACAGCCCCGATATAAATTCGGTTAGCGTATTTCACATCATTACTTAATACACATTCTACTCAAGACTTGGTACAGGTAACATAGCCCAGTCCAAGACACCTCAGGCAGTCCTAGTCATAGTATCAGATATTGCCACTAAGGCTTTCAGCCAACCTCCAGTACCCAGACACAGGAGGTGGCACCTCAAGGTCAAATTGTAACCTTAAGACCAGATCAAACTTAACCAGTAACCTCCACCAATAAAGATTCCCACCACTTCACAAATATTTAGAGCTACGATCTCCGAGATGAAAAATAAGCGAGCTCCAGAAACAAAATCAAGCACCTATGCTATTTTCCTATGCTGGAGAGTGCTAAGAGTGATCTCGTATCCCCAAATCGATCTCGTATCCCCAAAACTCGAGATGAAAAACTTAATGTCAACTTCGAGGCTACGAGTCCGAGATGAAAAATAAGCGAACTCCAGAAAAAAATTGAAAACCTATGCTATTTCCCTATGCTGAAGAGTGCTGAAAGTGATCTCGTATCCCCAAAGTGATCTCGTATCCCCAAAACTCGAGATGAAAAATAAGCGAACTCCAGAAACAAAATCGAAATCCTATGCTATTTCCCTATGCTGGAGAGTGCTGAAAGTGATCTCGTATCCCCAAAGTGATCTCGTATCCCCAAAGTGATCTCGTATCCCCAACATCCAAGCCACAAACCAATACAGTCAAGACACAACCCCATAGTTAGTATGGACTCAAGCCACCTAGCGACCGTGGCGCCATCTGTGGTGAGATCCTGGAGGCTTAAAAAAGTGGGCCAGAACTGTCATAGAACAACTACTTACTGTGATAGACATTTTTAATTTTTTTATTAGACACTAACACTGAGAATCACTTAGATTGACTGGTACTTCCCAAGAGTTTGCTTGCGCTTTTATAGCAACGGTTCCAACACACCCCAGGCAGTCCTAGTTATAGAATCAGATATTGCCACTAAAGCCCTCAGCCAACCTCCAGTACCCAAACTTAGGAGGGGAGCACTTCAAGGTCAAATTGTAGCCTCCAAAACCAGATCAAACTTAACCAGCAACCTCCGCCAATAAAGCTTCCTACCCCTTCACAAATGTTTAAAGTCACAATCTCCGAGATGAAAAATAAGCGAACTCCACAAACAAAATCGAAATCCTATGCTGTTTCCCTATGCTGGAGAGTGCTGAAGGTCATCTCGTATCCCCAAAACTCGAGATGAAAAATAAGCGAACTCCAGAAACAAAATCGAAATCCTGTGCTATTTCCCTATGCTGAGAGTGCTAAAAGTTATATTGTATCCCCAAGCCCGAGATGAATAACATAGGTAGTACCGGCAAATGTCACCAGGGGACCTTGCTCAAGAAATGGTGTTAAACATTCGAAGGAGCAACTGTAACTTTTCAATACACGCATCCCCAGGACCCAATAATAATAATAATAATTTGCTAAGTAAACATCAGGCCAAGATGACGTCATGCTGATATCTAGAACTTCCCCGCTAAGAAATCGTTAAGCAAGAAAACAGAAAAACCAAGGCATTCTGGTAGTACTGACTAATGCCGCTAGGGAACCTTACTTTCCTCGAGATGAACAACATATGTAGTACCGACTAATGCCGCTAGGGAAGCTTATTCAAGAAATGGTGCATGCACTCGAAAGAGCAACTGTGACTTTTCAATACACGCACTCCCTAATGATAATAATTTGCTAAGAAAACATCAAGCCAAGGTGATATCATGTTGTGAAATTCGAATGATGTTAATATCTACAACTTCCCCGCTAAGAAAACTTATGCTGATATCTAGAACTTTCCTACTAATAAAAGAAAACAGCAAAACCAAGGCATGCTAGTATTTCCGGCTAATGCCGCTAGGTAAACTTACTCAAGAAATATCGAAATCCTATGTTATTTCCCTATTCTGGAGAGTGCTGTAAGTGATCTTGTATCCCCAAGCCCGAGATGAACAACATAGGTAGTACCAGCAAATGCCAAAAGGGGACCTTGCTCAAGAAATGGTGTTTGCAATCGAAAGAGCAACTGTGACTTTTCAATACACGCACCTGCAGGACCCAATATAATAATAATTTACTAAGAAAACATCAAGCCAAGGTGATATCATGTTGTGAAATTCGAATGATGCTGATATCTACAACAGCACTAGAAAACAGCCAAACCAAGATGACGTCATGCTGATATCTAGCACTTCCTAATTAATAAAAGAAAACAGCAAAACTAAGGCACACTGGTACTTCCGGCTAATGCCGCTAGGTAACCTAACTCAAGAAATGGCGAGCTCGTACAGGATTACTGATGAGAATTTCGTCCCCCTAGAACTAAAACCCCCACTCCACACCGCCTAGAATACATTACCATGAACAAAAATAACTTGAATTATTAATACGCTAATATCTCGAAAACCAAAGCCCGTAGAGGATTTCTGATGAAAATTTCATTACCCCCCCACCTACCCACCATCTAGAATCCATTGGCACGAACAAAAATTTCCTACTATTAACTTTAATTATTACTAATATTAATTCAAAACCAGGCGCAACACTTGAAAACAACAAAAGCCTACATTTAGGCGCACCATACATCCAAGAAAACCGTAGCATTTTGCTGCTACGTTTGGGAACAAGTGAAACAAACAAACTTCACACATAAAAAAACCGTAGCATGCTGCTACGTGTGGGCACAGAAAACAGTAGCATGCTGCCACGTGTGGGAAAAAGTGAAGCAAATAACTTCCCACTTCCAAGAAAACCGTAGCATGCTGCTACGTGTGGGACAAAAGTGAAGGATAAAACTTCACACATCCAAGAGAACCGTACCACACATCCAAGAAAGCTGTAGTACCGGAGCATGCTGGTAGTATCGGCTAATGCCGTTAGGGTACAGTCAAGACCAAATGACACATCCACACACATCCAAGAAAACCGTAGTACCGGAGCATGCTGGTAGTTCCGGCTAATGCCGCTAGGGCGCATTCAAAACCAAATGACACATCTAACACATAAGCCAGTCAAGACTCAATGGTGCATCCAAGACATAAACCATCGAAGGCACAATGGCGCATCTATGGACCCAAACCACCTAGCGACGGTGGCGCCATCTGTGGCGAAATCCTGGAACCTAAAACAGTGTGCCAGAACTCTCCTAGCGTAACTTCTAGAATCGATTCTCAGTTCGTCCTTCGGTTGGCATAAATTAGATTAAATTTGGTTTGAATTTTATTTCATTTGATTTACTCTCTCATGACCTATTCTTTACTATTCTTTATTGTTTACTTTATATAGTTTTTTATTTCATTTTGTATGCTTATTATTAATTTCTTTCATTTTGTATGCTTATTATTAATTTTTTCCTATGCGTTTTTTTTTCTCTTTCTTTTTGTAGTTTAACCTGTATAGTTACCATTTTTATTTTATATATTTAGCTTTAGTTTTTGTTTGTTCGAATGCGCAGTCGCAATTTACATCGTCTAATGTAGTTGTACTAATATAAGATTGTAGATCTTGTGCACTCATGAATTTTTTTGAATATACATATATACAGGGTGTTTCACAAGTGGTGGATAATAACGAAGAAGGCGATAGGTCATGTCGAGAAATGAAAAAAATTGTATGGCAGAGGGGGGTGCATTCTCAACTCTTTCCGAGATAATCGGGGTTAAAGGACTAAGGATACGTGAAACGTAGGCTTGTACTAAAACAGTTATATCTCCTAAACGACAAACAGTAGAACGATAGTCGGGGTGCTAATTTATAGAGAACCTCCTGCCCTTTTGATTCAATGTGTCAGTGCTTCTTCTACAGTATGTAGTTTAGAAGAAACAGTCTGCCAAACTTCAAGTTTCAGATTTTGTACCTCTTTATTTTGTGTTTGAAGCAAAAAAACTACAATAAAAAACTTTTAAATTTTCTTTTCTGTCTTACTCCTGTTAGAAGCTAAAATTTCTCGAAACTGGGTTTCTTGAAGAAAAAAATTTTTTTTTCTTTAATCTAAGAAATTATGTAGCAAGTGTTGTACCATTTTCGAATCCTTATTAAATGCGTTAAAGTTACTTGCCAGATTGGCGTAGTACTTTTTTTCAGTACAGTCAGTTTAAGTTCAACGAATTATTAATTTTATATTGTTGGTTCGGCAAAATGTGACATTTGCTTCCAAGCTAGAGCAGTTGGTTTAGAACTTAAAGCAACAGGTTACATAAGCACTATTCGGGATTACATAAGAAAAAAAAAATTGAAAAAAGTAAAGATTTGTAGCAACAGGAGCAAAAAAACCATCACAAGGTGTACATTTTCTCGAAAACAAAAGAAATGCCTATAATTTGAAAAATACGCGACGTAGATTTTTTTTATATTTTTCTGGTAACTGTTACGATTTGGTCTATCACCCGGTTCCGGCTTGACGTCGACTTACGGGACACCCTGCATATATATATATATATGTGGGATCCAACAGATGGTAGCACGTACTGCGATGAAATAGATCAGAATTGGCAGCACCAAGGAACGAATCAGGGAACATGTTGAAACACCGGAAAAGAGGACAGTCTAACTATTTCCGTCATCAGCTTCGCCACGAATTATCCCAAATTAAATTTGTAAAGTAACTTTGAAAAGCAGTAATAAAGTGAATTATAACATACTGATCGGTTTGCTTATTTTAAAATTGCAATTATCCTACATTTGGGGGCTCAACCGGGATCGATTCGTGGCGAAGTGGTGAGAAGATAGTGTTCCTTTAAAATCTCCGCAAATAAATAGGAAGGCTGGGCATTTCATATAAGGAAAACCAAAGCACACTAATCACGGAAACTACGAGACGAGAAGAAACGCGACGTGGGATCATAAAAGACTCAAGCTGTAAAAGGGGAGAACTGGTGATGCATAGCGGTACCTTATTTACAACGAAGTGAAAAAAGGGAGAAACCAAGAGATTTACGCGGCAGAGTGGAAGAGAAAACTCAGCTACACATAGCGTGGAAGTATTGTGGCATTTCTGACAATTGGAAGTAAGGTTTGAGTGCTAGCTAAATTAAGGTGAGTGTCTTAACTTAAATAAGAAGGAATTAATTGAAAATCCCAGTGCTAGTCAAAGTGTAGAAATACTTTGACATCTGCGAATGGCACTCGGAATGTTTTGAATTTATGTAAGAAAAACATAAAAAATTATTAAAGATATTATAAAAAAAAAGAATTCGATTATACTATTAGTAAACACCTGCTCAAAACATAGAAGGATTATTGTAAAAAGCATAACGTATTACTCGTTGCATTAATCGACTAACAATTTGGCAAATTTTTAGAGATTTGGGAAAACAAATAAAGTGGGCTTTTAGAGAGTGCTAGTTAAATTTTCAAGATGGGAAAAGGGCGGAACAAAAGGAACGGGCAGAGTCAAGATGAAGAAGAGTTGTACGATCAGGGAGTTTGAAAGAAAATTAGAGGAACAAAATGCTTCAGTACCAGTCACGGCTATACCGAGTAATTTAAATATTCCAGAACTGGGCACAAGCTCTAGGTTATCGGAAAATTTAGCAATAAGAGAAAGTCCTAGCTTTTTATTTCGTGATGTGGAGGACTCTTTTAATACGTTCAGTGGGCAGGATAATTATCTTGTTAGTAAATTCTTATCTGATTTCGAAAATGCTGCAGAGGTTTTACATTGGAACGCACAACAAAAACTTGTTTACGGCAAACGTCTGCTAAAAGGTGCAGCAAAATTGGCAGTACGCTCTGCATACAATGTAACTACCTAGGCTGACTTAAAACAATTTCTTTTAGAAGAATTTACATCAAAAATTAAGACAACGCAAAAAACTTTCAAATGAAACCCTGTACGAATACTTTTTGGCTATTAGAGAGCTCGGTACTCGGGTTAATTTAGACGTCGAATCAATTATCAAATACACTATAGATGGTATATATGATGATGAAGGCAGTAAGATTCTTTCTACGGGGCAAAGAGTTTGTCAGAATTTAGAGAGAAATTGAAAGTATACGAAGAGGTGATTCATGATAAGACAAGAGTGAAGAAAAAGGAATTTGGTAATAAATTTAAAACTGGTAAAGATAATAAAGGATCTAGAGCTACATGCTTTTCATGTGGTGAAAGAGGTCATGTATCGAGCACTTGCCCGCGAAAAAGAAGTGAACCAAAATGTTTCGCATGTGGTGAATTTGGTCATATTAGTACGGAGTGCAGCAAGAAGAAATCTCAAAGTGAAAGTAAAGTTGCATTGATAAATCAGGCAGCCGATAGCCATGGTGCCATGATAAAAGACGTACTAATCAATGGTACTCAAGTGAGAGTATTTATTGATACTGGGAGTGATTTGAGTTTCGCGCGCAAGGATGGTTACAATTTGCTACGACGGCCACCGCTTGGAACATCAACCACTTTTCGAGGTATAGGATCAGACGCGCTCACAACCTTTGGATTTTTTAAAGCAAGTCTGGAGATAGATGATAATAATTACAACGAAGAATTTCATGTGGTCGCCAACAACATTTTGCCCTGGCAGTTCATATTGGGAAAAACGTTTTTGAAATCAGTCGAGCTCACTGTAAAACCGGGAAATATTGAGATACAGCCAGTGAAGTTAGAAGCGGAGTTAAGGTGCATGCACATTACGCAAGACGATTTAACCTAGATTATATTCCGAATGAGGAGCATAAAAGAAAAATAGAGGAAATGATCATAGATTATCATCCTACAAGTGATACACATGCGACAAATTATGTTATGAAAATTTTATTAAAGGAAGAGACACCAATATACCAATCACCCAGAAGGTTATCGCCAGGCGATAAAGAGACCGTTGACAATCAAGTAGAGGAATGGATTAAAGAAGGCATCGTCATTCCTAGTTGCTCAGAATTTGCTAGCCCGGTAGTCGTGGTCAATAAGAAGGATGGCACCAAACGAATATGCATCGACTATCGTAAACTAAATAGAGTTATCATTAAAGACCATCAACCATTACCTTTAATAGAAGATCAAGTTAATAGATTATCGTCAGTAAAAGTATTCTCCACACTAGATCTGCGTAATGGATTTTTTCATGTGCCGTTAGACAAAGAGAGCCAAAAATATACTTCATTCGTAACACATTTTGGTCAATTTGAGTTCACTAGGGCTCCTTTTGGATTATGTACTTCACCTACAAACTTTCAGAGATATGTGAATGGAATCTTTTTGAACTTAATAAGGGAAAATAAAGTTTTGGTGTATGTCGATGACATAATTGTCTTAGCGCAAGATTACGATGAAGCCTTAGCAAGATTATGTGAAGCTCTTAGTGTAGCCTCAAAGCAAGGCTTGGAAATAAAATGGAAGAAATGTAGATTTCTGCAAGAGGAAATCGAATATCTTGGGTACAAAATCAGTAACGGAACAGTAGCGCCATCAACAGAAAAAATAAAAGCTGTCACAAGTTTTCCAGAACCAAAAAACATAAGAGGTATTCAGTCATTCCTGGGATTAACCGGCTACTTTCGCAAATTTCTTAGAGATTATGCCATTATAGCTAGGCCACTGATTGATTTATTACGAACAGGCAACAAATTCGAATTCGGCCATGAGCAAAGCCAAGCATTTCTTCAGCTAAAAGATGCTCTGTGTACAAAACCAGTACTTGCACTGTATAATCCAAGAGCAATTACCGAATTGCACACCGATGCTAGTGCTAGAGGATACGGCGCAATCTTACTTCAGAAAAATAGCGAAGATGGGGGTATTCACCCAGTGTACTATCTTAGTATAAAAACAACCCCTGCCGAAGAAAAATATCGCAGCTACATGCTTGAGGTGCTAGCCGTCATAACAGCTCTTAAGAAATTCCGGATCTTTCTTCTAGGCATGAAGTTACAGACTGCTCTGCATTTGCCTGCACACTTCAGAAGAAGGAAATGATACCTAAAGTAGCGAGGTGGGCCATGCTTCTTGAAGAATTTGATTATACAATCGAACACAGATCTGGTCAGCGTATGAGACATGTTGATACGCTAAGTCGTAATCCGTCAATATTAAATATCCAACAAGAGAGCCTAATTCAAAAGATTCAAAGAGAACAAGGAAAAGACGACAAAATTAGAGCAATACTTAAAATATTGGAAAAGGTGAATTCGAGAGCTACTTTAATGACGCAGGCATATTATTTAAAGTACAAGGTGATATGAAGCATTTGGTAGTCCCGAGAAGGCTTCAGAAAGAGTTAGTAAGGAGGATACATGAGCAAGGCCATTTTGGGTTAAAGAAGATGGAAGCCGCAATAAGCAAAGACTATTTTATACCGAATCTGAAAAGACGCATAGAAGAATGCATTAGCAGTTGTATACCCTGTATATTGGTTAGTAAGGAGGGACGAAAAGAAGGCTTTTTACACTCGATCCCTAAAGACTCTATCCCATTGGAAACATTCCATATTGATCATTTGGGACCGATGACAATGACAAGCAAGGGATACCGATACTTGCTAACTATTATCGATGCCTTTACCAAATTTGTTTGGATATATCCGACGAAATCTACAACTACCGCTGAGGTATTAGACAAATTGGAGCTTCAGAAAGCTGCGTTCGGTAATCCAGGAAAAATTATAAGTGACCGAGGAACAGCATTTATCTCCACAGTACTGTAAGAAGGAAAATATCAAGCACATCAAGATAACGACTGGCGTACCAAGAGGCAACGGTCAGGTGGAACGAGTCCACCGCATTATCATCCAAATGCTAAATAAAATTTCAATCGAAGCGGAGGATAAATGGTACACATACGTAATCACATCTCAACGAATGTTAAATAATACATATCATAGAAGTATAACGATGACCCCATTCGAATTATTAACGGGAACTAGAATGAAGAGCCGCGAAGATGTGATCTTAGCTGACCTAGTGGACCAGGAACTAATAGCGGAGTTCACAAGAGAACGCGATGAAAATCATCAACGCGCAGCGGAACAAATTGCTAAAGTTCAAGAGGAAAATAGGAAAGGATATAATAAGCGACGAAAACCTGCAACACAGTACACGATTGGAGACTTAGTGGCCATCAAGCGAACCCAGTTTGGAACAGGTCTCAAAATTCGACCGAAGTTCTTAAGTCCATATCGAGTAACAAAAATTAAAACCAATGATAGATACGACGTCGAGAAAGTCGGCGAACATGAAGGCCCGAATACTACGTCAACCGCCGTTGATTATATGCGCCCCTACATTGACTTTGAATCCGATGACAGTAGTTCCGACGAGAGCTACGATACCGACGCAGATGTGATAGAAGTTACTTCCCTTTCTCATCAAGAAAAAAGCAACTAATAGTCAGAATATTTAGCTAGCACACATAAATAGTAGTAAGATCCAATAAACAATGAAGATGATGTCTACCCTCGGCAACTAGAATTTTCAGAAGTGATTGTGTCGAGGACGACCAAATTGTCAGGAGGGCCGAATTGTGGGATCCAACAGATGGTAGCACGTACTGCGATGAAATAGATCAGAATTGGCAGCACCAAGGAACGAATCAGGGAACATGTTGAAACACCGGAAAAGAGGGCAGTCTAACTATTGTCGTCATCAGCTTCGCCACGAATTATCCCAAATTAAATTTGTAAAGTAGCTTTGAAAAGCAGTAATAAAGTGAATTATAACGTACTGATCGGTTTACTTATTTCAAAATTGCAATTATCCTACATATATGTATATATATTATTATTATTTCGCAGCATTATGCAAAATTTGCGAAGCATATGCCAAAATAATTAATGTTTGCGTTAGAATAGGTATGTGCCAAAATTGCCATTAGACCGTAACTACTGGCATCAACGGTTAGTTACAGAGGTAAAGTTGGGTTGTAATGTAACACGGCTTCGACACTCGTTAATAGCCTTTTCACTTTTTCAAATGCTACTTGAAACTGAAACGACCACTCCTAATCCTCGCATCCTTGAGTAGGCTTAGTACGGTCTCCAATCTTAGAAAGTGTTCTTTCGGAGTCTTTCACGCGACCCCTTCAATTCCAGTCAATAGATTCAATGCATATTTGAAAAATTTCAGGTATTGTCTTAATACCATACGGGCAGCGCGAATATTTAAATAAATCAAGATGGGTTTAAATTGTAGTGATATTTTGGCTTCTGTCGTCGACTTCGATTGCTGCTATGCAGATACTAAGTCTAATTTTGAGAAATAAACTCCACCTGGTAACTTTTCCAACAAATCTTCAATTCTGGGAATGACGTGCCTTTCATTCTCAAATTGAGGATTTACTGCTATTTTATAATCCCTACATATTCGTACTGATGCATCCGTCTTCAGATTTGGGACATTGGGCTTAATACTAAATGGAAGGGGTAAGGGTAAAATATTTTGAAAACAAGCATTTTCATAAGTACAACTTTGCTTTTCCGTATTATTTTTCCAAACGTATCGGCAAAAACCTCTTTTGTTATCCTCGCACTTTAAGGTGAACAAACTATCTTCAAATGGTTGGAACTGTATGTAATTTGTTTTCTTATTTCCCCTATGTCCACCGTTCTTAGTATTTACTTGCAGTTCTTAGAACTTAAAAGCGAGTTGCTTGCCGAATTTTCAAGAAAAGTAACTAATGCTGACATCCACAACGAATTGAGAAATAGGAAAAAGTAAAATGCACAATATTTTCAAATGTATGTTCTTTTAATGTAGGAAATTGCTTTGCTGGGCAATGTGGAAGAAGCAACATGAAGAACAATGAGTGAATTTAAACATGCATTAAGAACGTATGTAAAAATTAAATCTAGCTAAACACTCTTAGATCAAGTAAAAACTCTTATGGAATTTGACTTTGTTTCGAGTGAGGACTGGAGGACGTAAAGTCCTGTCTGCCATCATGAACTGATAGCACATTCCGTGAGAGCTTGGTCTGGACGGCATGCTAGCACCGCCATAATCAAAAAAAATAATCGTGCCTGAGAAAGGATACTACGAAAAAGCTTGCCCACACTTGTCCTGAAGGGACCATACTTTGCATTACCTGCGATAAATAATGAGGACCGGATGTTGATAGTCCTGTGTGCGGTGCCCGATCCTCCCTATGACTTCAGCCGGCACTTATTTTATCTGAAGTCCCTTTATATCGTGGCCTGTTAAAGAGAGAAAAACCTCAGGAAAGGGAAAGAAAAGGGCAATACTCGGATCTTCACTTCATAATTGACATTTTATTTCTACTCTATTAATAATTACAAAACTTGTGGTGTTTTATCTTATATTCATCCCCGAAGCTCTATAGATGTGATGATTCTACTGCTCGGTTCATGGCGGTATTGGGACCGACCCAATGGGATTCCCTCGATTTTCTTATAGTCGTGACTACTTTGCACAAAATAATCATCGCGAGTAACACTTCTCTAAAAGGCCTTCTGGAGAATGATCATTTGTAAGCCTTTCTTTTTTTGTTTTCTTTTTTTTTTTTTTACAAATCGCGCTCAATGAAGAAGCTCCCGTTGGGGATAGTAACAATTATTTTCATGAGCTCTGGAGGATAGCTCGCACTAGATATATTATTAATATGTTCGATCCGGTCGTCCAATGACTACCAGACGGATGGTATTGTTCAGATATCACTAATAATCGAAACTGACGAGAAAATTTTATCTACTTCGGGTGCTCCTATGCATGGACAGCACACGTTAATTCTCTACGCTAACGTAATAATTCCTTAAACGTATATTATAATGCTAATTTAAAAGAGGTTCAGTCCCGTATCGCGAAGAGTAACACGTTTCCTTCATTTTCCGTTGCTCCTATAAAAGGACGTCCTCGGCAAGCTCCCAAATGCGCGTAAAAATTCACTCACTATGTGTTCCAATAACACTCCGATGGATATTTCAGCACGTATCGCGACAATTAATGAATTTCATCCATTTTCAGATGCTGGCTCAGCACAATACATGGAAAGTCTCTAAACGATACGACAAATCTTTCTATTTATATATATTTAATTATAATTTAACTGAGTTGGCATATACGGCGAAAATAACAACTTTTATTCGATTACAGGAGCTCCTGTATTAGGACAACACAAGGAAAGCCCCTAAATTGACGTGATAATCCTTTTAGCATATACTATATGTAATAATAATTTAAATGATTTTTAGCACATATCGCGAAGAATAATAATTTCATTCGATTTCAGGTGCTTCTGTGTTAGGACAGCACAAGGTAAGTATTTCAAATCAATTTAATAGTTCTTGCAATATATAGTTAATATAAATTTAAATGATATTATAGCATATATTGCGAAGAATAATAATTTCATTCCATTTCAGGTGCTTCTGTGTTAAGTCACTAAATTGAAGAATAATAATTTCATCCATTTCAGGTGCTCCCGTGTTAGGACAGCACTAGGTACGTATTTCAAATCAATTTAATAGTTCTTGCAATATATAGTTAGTATAAATTTAAATAATATTATAGCATATATCGCGAAGAATAATAGCTTTTATTCCATTTCAGGTGCTCCTGCATCGGGACAACACATGGTAAGTCTCTAAATCAATACAATAATTCTTTCTATATACAATTTAATAATAATTAACCTGATTTTGGCACATATCGCGAATATAATAACTTTTATTCTATTTCAGGTGCTCGTGTACCAGGACAACACATGGTAAGTCCCTAAATTGACATATGTAATAATAATTTAAATGATTTTTAGCACATATCGCGAAGAATAATAATTTCATTCCTTTTCAGGTGTTCCTGTGTTAAGTCACTAAATTCAAGAATAATAATTTGATTCTATTTCAGGTGCTCGTGTGTTAAGTCACTAAGTTGAAGAATAATAATTTCATTCCATTTCAGGTACTCCCGTGTTAGGACACCACTAGGTAAGTATTTCAAATCAATTTAATAGTTTTTATTCCATTTCAGGTGCTCCTGTATTAGGACAACACATGGTAAGTCTCTAAATCTATACAATAATTCTTTCTATATATATATTTAATAATAATTAACTTGGCACATATCGCGAATATAATAACTTTTATTCGATTTCCGGTGCTCCTGTACCAGGACAATACATAGTAAGTCTCTTAATTGATTGATAATTATTTTTGTGTATATATTTAATAATAATATAAACGAGTTTTAGCACACATCGCGAAACATTTCAGCACCTGGGTCAGGACAGCCTAGTAAGTATTTCAAATCGATTTAATAGTTCTTGCAATATATAGTTAATATAAATTTAAATGATATTATAGCATATATTGCGAAGAATAATAATTTCATTCCATTTCAGGTGCTTCTGTGTTAAGTCACTAAATTGAAGAATAATAATTTCATCCATTTCAGGTGCTCCCGTGTTAGGACAGCACTAGGTACGTATTTCAAATCAATTTAATAGTTCTTGCAATATATAGTTAGTATAAATTTAAATAATATTATAGCATATATCGCGAAGAATAATAGCTTTTATTCCATTTCAGGTGCTCCTGCATCGGGACAACACATGGTAAGTCTCTAAATCAATACAATAATTCTTTCTATATACATATATTTAATAATAATTAACCTGATTTTGGCACATATCGCGAATATAATAACTTTTATTCTATTTCAGGTGCTCGTGTACCAGGACAACACATGGTAAGTCCCTAAATTGACATATGTAATAATAATTTAAATGATTTTTAGCACATATCGCGAAGAATAATAATTTCATTCCTTTTCAGGTGTTCCTGTGTTAAGTCACTAAATTCAAGAATAATAATTTGATTCTATTTCAGGTGCTCGTGTGTTAAGTCACTAAGTTGAAGAATAATAATTTCATTCCATTTCAGGTACTCCCGTGTTAGGACACCACTAGGTAAGTATTTCAAATCAATTTAATAGTTTTTATTCCATTTCAGGTGCTCCTGTATTAGGACAACACATGGTAAGTCTCTAAATCTATACAATAATTCTTTCTATATATATATTTAATAATAATTAACTTGGCACATATCGCGAATATAATAACTTTTATTCGATTTCCGGTGCTCCTGTACCAGGACAATACATAGTAAGTCTCTTAATTGATTGATAATTATTTTTGTGTATATATTTAATAATAATATAAACGAGTTTTAGCACACATCGCGAAAAATAATAATTTCATTCCATTTCAGCACCTGGGTCAGGACAGCCTAGTAAGTATTTCAAATCGATTTAATAATTCTTGCAATATATAGTTAATATAAATTTAAATGATATTATAGCATATATCCCGAAGAATAAGAATTTCAATCCATTTCAGGTGCTCCTGTGTTAAGTCCCTAAACGAAGAATAATAATTTCATTCCATTTCAGGTGCTCCTATGATAGGACAACACTAGGTAAGTATTTCAAATCAATTTAATAGTTCTTGCAATATATAGTTAGTATATATTTAAATGATATTATAACACATATCGCGAGGAATAATAGTTTTTATTCCATTTCAGGTGCTCCTGTATCAGGACAACACATGGTAAGTCCCTAACTTGATATAATAATTCTTTTTGTATATATATTTAATAATAATTTGAAAGGTTTTTGGCACATATCGCGAAGAATAATAATTTAATTCCTTTTCAAGGGCTTCTGTGTCACGACAGTACTAGGTAAGTATTTCAAATCAATTTAATAGTTCTTGCAATATATAGTTAATAGAGATTTAAATGATATTATAGGACCTCTCGCGAAGAATAATAATGTTTATGTATCTTTTTTTGTGTGTTCTTGTTCCTGAACAGCATCACTTTTCAGTGTGGAGTTTGGAGCTATGTTCCTCACTGTCGGCGAACAGTCTTTTCTACACATTAATTATTATCAACTTATTGCTAATGCTTATCCGATTTCTTCTTTCTGAATCTTTTTATTTATCTCATTCTTTTCAATGCAGGTGTTCCTCCCGGTGGGCTGCCAAATTACGGTAAGCCGTGAATTTAATGTTGGGACACGTGCACCAGCCCCGTTCTTTTATTGACGTAATTGCATTAAAAGCTGTTTATAATATTAGACACTAAGTGATCTTATTCTTTTTAAAAATAATTACAAAATAAGTTGTTATCAAAGTAAATTTTTATTTGATTAAATTCCATTAGTAGAATAATTGTAACACTAATCTTTTGAAAGATTTAACACTATGATATCTTATTCTTTTGTAAAATAATTGCAAAAACTAATAGCGTAGGTAGAAAGTTAATTTCACTAATCATTTGTAAGATTTAACACGCGATCTTATTCTTTTGTAAAATAATTGCAAAAACTAATTGCGTAGAAAGTTAATTTCTATTTGATTATATTCTTTTAGTAGAAGAATTGTACCACTAATCTTTTGAAAGATTTAACACTATGCGACTTTATTCTGTTGTAAAATAATTGCACTAATTGTTTAGAAGAAAAGGTCCGAACCGCAAGTTTTAAAAATGTCGTACCGCCGGTTTTTAATAGACTGCTATGACGATCTTCTCGGCCCAACACACATATCTTTCGATGCCAACGCCGCTCCCTGCTCTTTTTGTTGATCGAGCCATTTCGCGTTAAAATAGCGCGGAGAAAAATAGTCCGCGCCCTTTTAGTAGTTGAAAAATGTTCGGAGGAAATAATTATCCTCTATCAAAAAATATTAAATTTCTTATCGCTGATGGGCAGCAATGCTCAGCGTCAGCAATTTTGAACGTGAAAAAAAAAACAATATCTTAGGTTGGTTGGGCGTTATGGGTGCGAACTCATAATACCCGTCTGTCACACTTCCGGCATTTTATGCTGCCCGATTCACTCATTTCCTGATATGGTGTACGTTGTTCGACTGACAACTATGACTCACCCATGTCAGGACAGTCCCATGGGAGATTAAAGTTATGTTTACATGTGACGATAACTGTGCTGCGTTCATGCTTACATGCGACTATAACAAGGTAGGGTCATTGAAACCTTGGAGGTGTAGAAGAAGCTGAAAACAGCCGTGTCTAGAAACTGAGTGAGCTAGCCGGTCTTTACTCTTCCGCCTCATCTTTGTGGGCGCCCAATGTGTGGCTCGACCCACGACCACTCATGCTCGTAAAATTTATACTGCGCTAGCTGTATGAAAACCACAAGGGCGTTGTCGGACCCTCTCTGTGCATGACGAGTCAGGGACACATCCCCGAAGTCACGCCGACCTTGGTCAGAGGTCGACATCAACCCAGGTATCGAAAGCCAAAGGTGCACTCGCAGTCCAGCAACCCAAAAAATCTGGTCCACCTGAGTCGGAGAAGCCTCTGCAGCCAGTAACCTAATTAACTGATTGCAGGACCCCTTCCGCACTTGACATCTCCGCCCGACCAACACTTGTTCGAGGGTGTGTCCCAAGTCCCCACATACAGATTGAGTTTTTGTATATTAAGCTGCAAGGATGCTAGCACAACGAATAGTAAAATGTTCAAAGGCGGTTTGCAATGTGGAATTTCTACGGCGGCGCAGCCTCCGTAGGGTACCCTTGGGAGGGATTACTATCAAGGCCGCTAGACTGGGTAGGTCCAAAGCGGCGCATTGGTATGCCGCAGCTACCAGTTAAGATGGCTAGATGCCTTTTTAGGACTACCAGGATTGAAGGACTTACATCAAAGTGGATATAAGAGACCCTACAGTTACCTCAACCAGCCATTAGGGCCTAAGCTCTTTCGCGTGATATGTACCTATTGACATTCCTTGTAGATCCTAAAGCTCATATAGCGAGTTTCCTTTTCTTGACCTGATGCGACACTTAAGAAGTTTATGCCATAACTTGGCATAATTCTTTGTGCCCTGATCGAACGCGTGGCTCAACCCAAAAAGCACTTTCTAAGACGAGAAACCGGTCGCTTGATGAACAGAGTTCCGTAAAGAACTAACAATGTGACTTAATTTCTCGTCCACTTGTTCGTTGGTAAGACATGCTCGGATTCCCGATAGTATGGATCTATTTACACGCTCGGACGCGTTTTCGTGCGGGGAGTATACTTCGATTTATAAGTGTTGCACGCCGTATCTCTCCAATAATTTAGCAAAATTAGCGGAGCGAAATTGGGATCCATTGTCTGTGATAACAGTTTCCGAAACTACAAACATGTGAAATAGTTCCGTTTCCACGAACTAACAGATTTGTTGGGTAGAGGTATTTTTAATTGATTTCAGCAAGGGATATTTTGAAAAGTGGTCGAGAGCAATGATCATGCAGTCGTTCCCATTAGTAGATCTAGGATAGGGACCTAATGAGTCATTATAGATTCGCTGCCAGGGTCGTTCTGTCTGAGACTGTGTTCCCACTGGTTGTCTTCAGATAGTGTTCGAAGCCTTTGTTTTCTTACACACGTCACATAAGCCGATATAATTTCTGACATCAACTGTCATCCTTGGCAAATATAGGTGTCGTTGTAAGCGTTCCAGAGTCTTCCCTATTCCTCCATGAGAAGATAGTGGCGGATCATGAGCCCTTGAAATTACGTCGGAGACAAGTCTTCGTGGAATCCAAAGCTTCTTCCTCCTGGACTGGATCCCCTGTCCTTGTAACGGCTCGGATGTAAACGAAGCCGTCTCTTACACATAAATCTGGTAAACTATTTGAAGCCGATTTAACTTTTTATCTCAACTCTTCATACTCCAAAGAAACGAAGTGTGGAGAGCCAAGGTAGACGTCTGGACTAGTGTCCTCTATATGTAGATGTTAGACTGTCACAGTATATCCGTGACAACGCAATATCCGTGACAACGCATCAGGTACTACGTTGAGGCTTCCCTTCCGATCTTCAATAGTGAAATCAAAAGCCCTGAAGCTTCAGACTCCACCGAGCGAGTCAGCCGCTAAGGTGTTTTTGGGGCATCAGCCATTTCAAGCTAGCATGATCAGTCACTATTTTAAAAAGCATTAGCTCTATAAACGGTCGGAACTTCTGGACACTTTGTACTACAGCGAAGCATTCTTATTCAGTGACGGTGTAATTACGTTGCGCTGAGTTCAACTTTTTTGAGACATAGGCAATGGGTCTCTCGTGGCCATCGTCATCAAGTTGCATCAATACTCCACCAACTCCTTGTTCCGGACTCATCAATAACGGAGCAGACGTGAGCTGTTGCTTCAACCGCTCAAGAGCGGGACTAGGATTATTTAAGGTATCAATTAGTGGAGCAGTCACATCAGCATACTTTGGTATGAAACGCCGATACCACCCTGCTATACCCAACAGGCGTCGAACCTGCTGAACAGTTTTAAGTGTAGGGTACTTTACTATTGCTGCACCCTTGTCAGGGTCGGTTTTTATACCACTCTCTCTCCGACTATAAAACCCAAATATCTGGTCTCTTTTATGAGAATCTTGCTCTTCTCGATATTAATGATGAGGTCGGTCTTCATCAAACAATCCACCAATCGGTCTACTAAGACCAGGTGTGAGTTAAAGTCTTGAGATAGAATTAATAAATCGTTCACATATACCAGGACATTGTCGTGGAGGTCGAATGTGATGACTTTGACTTCGTCCATGAGGTAGGTTGCATAGTCCGAATGACATCACTGTGAAATGGTAGAAAGGGTGACCAGGCACCGTTAAAGCGGTCTTCTCTCGGGACTCTTGATTTAGTGGAATCTGCCAAAATGCGTCTTTTAGGTCCAGGCTTGAAATGTACTTTGCCGAGGGGAGTCGACCCAGAATTCCATCTATCTGTGGTAACGGCTAGGCGTCCTTCTGGCAGTCAGTTTCTGAGGCAGCTAGCAAGCCTGGTTTCACCTCCACAGCTGCACCTAGGACATCTGGAGCCAACCCAAATCGACGACAGAAACTACGTAAAAACGCACGCTTTTGGTCTCACTACAGAAGGTGATATCCAGGTCCACATGACCATGAACGTTTGTCATGGCACCATTAGCCACCTCTACTTGCACCTCTTCCATTTCACCTCCGCTTCAGACAAGTGCTCTAGATCTCCCCTGCCTGGGACACTAACAGTCGGACCACTGTCTAGTAATCTTGACACGGTTCAACCGAGCAGCTGCATTTCGACATACGGCCTAATGTCGTCTGGTACCGAGCCTGTAATGAGGGCCAACTTCTTTCTCTCGGCTTTGATAAGCTTATTATGTTCGCGTCACCGAACAGTCGATTTTCTTCAGGGTGGGTAAAAGTGAAAGTCACGTATGATCACTTCCGGGTATTCCATGTCTGAAGAGAAAATCCTTTCTCTCACGGCACGATAGGTTCTTAGACGCTGGTGGTACGGCGTCAATGAATATCGATTTGGCTTATGGCTACTCGACATCACAGAGTTTGATGGCTACGTCAATATCTGGTAAGTAGGAGACTGAACCTTCTCTCCAGCCATTCCAGGAGGTTTTGTCGCAATTGGTGTTAATGGAATATCAGGGATCAAAGACATGTCGGAAGGGGTGTCTAGAAAAGTGTCACAATTTGAGCAAGCGGCCTCAGAATAGGTGTTCGGGAGATGCAATGTCAAAATCGAGGATTGTTCTTCGAGGTCCCCTATCTCGATCTTTAGACCAGTGGGACTATCATAAATAAGACACTGTAATTGGGGTCGACGTAGTCCGAGGGTACCGTGTCATGCTTGGCCGGAGCCGGTGTTGTTGATCCCGTCTCATGTTGTTCGTGGTGCAACTTCTACAGTTAGGCGGTATTAAAAATTGTTGGCCACATCTATAATAGAAGCAACCTGTAGGAGTTCGCGGACAGTATGTGTAAAAATGACCTCGATGATAACAGTTCCAGCAAAGAGAGTCAGATCTAACTGGGGCTGGGGTGTAGTTCTGCTACTTTCAGCTCCAGTGAGTTGTGGAAGGCCTGATCGTCCGACTCTACGTTAAGGTTATTCAGTTCACGGACCCAATAACGTGGGTTTCTTCATAGATTCATCGAATTCGAAAGTGGTTGCGCCGAACCCTATGATTCAGACCTGTTTGATGACGATATTCGGTCATGAGTGGCTTGAATCTGCATCACCAATGCCCACAATTGGGTTAGTTAGTTCGTTGGATGTAAGCAGATCATCTGACACTGAATAGCAGGTAAAAGATTGGTTTTGATTATGTCTAGGAAATCCCGCTCTGACATGGGATCTTGCAGCTGGTTTCACTATTCGCGCAAGGCTTGATAGTACAGATTAAAATTTTCTCCGACTTCTTGTCGCCTGTTCATAATCTGGCTGCGTACTCAAATATCGTCTATTGGATCGCCCCATTCAGCGAGTATGGAGGCACAGACTGCTCCGAAGTAGGGGTTCTTAATAATGACCAGTACCAGTTAGAAGCTCTATCACTGAATAGAGTGTGTAAGTAGTATATCTAAGCCGGTTCTGGCACAATTTACTGTGTATTTTTAAAGGGGCCTCTAAATTCACAAAAGTGTGTATAAAATTGGTAGAAAGAGATAGCATGATGTGCGATGCTCTCGTTGCCTCTCTCTCCCACTCCCATAGAGGTAGGTATTGGGTCATTTCGGCTTGAGAAAAACAGGTTTTGGTGTTTCCTCATTAAATATGCAAATGGCGTGTAATGAGGTGTTAATTGTATGTATGCCGAATGTTCAATATGCAAAAAAAGTGCTGGCTTGAAAGCAATTAAATTTGCCGGCAGGCGATGCTTTGTCACATGCTTAAGAATGCACATATCATGGACACAAATTTTCATTTGGGAATGGTAAAGTAAACGGCTGACCTTAAGTAAGCGTAATATGTAAAAAATAAACTTGTTTTGTTGAATAAAATTAGCTTTCTTCTTTAAAATATATTTTATTTAAATCTTTCTACATATATTATTTCCTGTGCTTTTTATTATTACTACTACGGTATTATACAATGTTGCGAAATACACGCACATACTTCGCTTGGATTTTTTCGCGTAGAAATAGTTGTGTCTAAAGTTAAAGTTAGAAAATTGTATTTTTATAATAGACTGAGCACATCAATGTTTGCATGATCTATAAGAATATAAAATCGTTTGAGTTTATTTAAATAAAATTATACATTTTCCCATTCTCTTCAATGCTAAACAAGCTAAAGGCTAAAACCGATTACCAGGCGATCAGATGCCATCACAAGCAATTGCAACTCATTAGTGGAATCACGATCTTTACAATGCCAAACATTGGCATATTATACATCGAGTAATTTTTGCCTAAAAGCAGTGAGGCAAAGCTTGTTTTGCAGGTTTATTTGTCAGAAGCTTTATTACTTCTTAGCACACGTTGCATTCATAGCAATTATTACTCAATCAAGTTACTGCAAACTATGTGCTCTTGTTATTATCGTGTTGGTCCGACTTCACAGAGAAGTTTAGCTATTTATAGTTTATAGAATTTTACACATTAATGCATTTAATAAATATGTAGCAAAGAAAACCTTTTTAACTTGTTAGCGTGAAAATTTTAGAAACTATAAATAGCAAACCTCATCCAAAGTGCGCTACAGCTGGTACAGTACTTTACATATAAATCAGGTGAAAAGTTACATAGTATTAAAGATGAATGTGAAAAATTTAGTTGAAGATATGGAAACAGCATTTATCAATGCTAAAAATAACTGCGAATTAATAAGTGCCGCACTAAAAAAGCTTAATAATTCTTTATGTAAGCTTAATAATTCTTTGCGGCAGACCAACAACGTGAGTAAAAAAACTCAACTGATGACAGGTATTGGTTTATTAAAAGGAATACGCATTCAACTAAAAGGGCAAAGGTTAATGTCAGGAGGTGGACACTACTCACGCCGTTCTAATTGGGCTTCTGCCCGAGTTAAATGAGAAGATTCGCAGTCAGCGTTTAATAATAACATACGTACAGTTGTAATTGTCAACTTAGTCCACAAGGAACTCCTAAAATTTTTAAAAGATTGCTTGGATCTCTTTCGTAGATGCATCAATAATGCTCTCAAAAAAGAAATAGCTCTAAAGGTTAATGGAGTGTTTTGTGGTAAATTTAAAATAATAAAAGGAGATGAAGAAGTCCTCGAATTTAAATATATGAACACCAATAATGCTCCAATATGTAGAGATATAGACATTAATGCTTGGTTTAAAAAAACATCCAAGATAAAATCCTGATACAGTTGGAGGAATTTCAAGAAACAGATAGCGGTTGGTCGTTATCAGAAATTATAAACTTGAGTATTAATATTAAAAAATATACGCCACAACTAGGATCTTCATACATTTAATTACCCAAGGAAATTGAATATAAAAATTCTTGCCTTAATCTAAAGAATAATGACGATGACTGCTTTGCCTGGGCGGTAATATCAGCCCTACATCCTGCAAAGAGGAATCCACAACGTGTAACAAAATACCCCTACTATTCTAATGTTCTGGATCTCAAAAACATTGCATTCCCAATAACGACTAAACAAATACCACGATTTGAAAACAAAATAATCTTTCAATCAATATATATATTTTGAAAATGTCTTTAGATACTGCGAAAACATATTATACCACTTTACCAACTTACTTGAGAAAAAAAGATAAAAAAGAAAAGCACGTAAGTCTACTCATGATACAAAATGTATATTACAATGATGCAGAAGAACACAAATATATTTACAACAAAGATGAAGAACCAATTAAATACCACTTCGTTTGAATTAAGAATTTTTCTAGATTGTCGTCATCCCAATTATCAAAAAATAATCATCGAAAATTCTTCTGCGACCGATGTCTTCACTACATCTACACAACTACAAAACTAGAGGAGCATACAAAGAATTGTAAAAAAGTCAACAATGAGAGAATTCGACTACCATCAGAAAACGAGTCAACTTTAGTATTTAAAAACTTTAAGAATAAGATAGAAGCACCTTTTATTATATATGCAAACTTGGAGTGTTTATTAATAGCAGTCGCGTATACAGGGGGGGTGGGGTCAGGGGGGTCATGACACCCCCCCCCCCCCCCAAGAGTGCCACCTCACCTACGCGGTTAATTGAAGCAAATCGCGCTGGACTGTAGAGCACGTTGTAAAAGTTTCACAGGGCGATTTTTGTATGGTACGGGCACAATGTTTAGCTGACGCCTGCGTTTAATGCTGGTGATATAGCGCGCTTCTCTAAATTTATAACTTTAGCGCTGCTGTGTCACAGAGATAATCTGCGGCAAAGCTTAGTTAATGATAAGTTAAGACAGAGGCGAACAAGATTGGAAATTTTTCGTGTTTTCGAGAAGGAAACAAGTAATGTCATATACTTATGTCTTTGCATGAATGGGGGAAAGAGCTTCGCTATGCATTATTGTAGTGCGACTAAGCTGAGACAACGAGTTAAAAACAAACAAGTAAAACAGTTAGAATTGATACCCTAGATGATGCCCCTTCTGGGCAAGTTTGATTTTTGAAGTGGTTTTTCGCATATATTTCTAGAACGGTTTGTCGGACAGAAAAATTGATTATAACCAATTTTATAGAATTTCGTATTCTGAAGTTTTTAGTGCAATAAAAATGTCTTGGACTAATCGTTTTCACAGTATACGAAAAAACTCTAAATTTTTTTATGGCAACACCTAAAAGGGGTTGCCCGATTTAGTCCATTTTTGAAGTTTTATTTGCTAGTACAATGAAAACACCGTGTCCAATCCAAATATATAGTGGAAAACGAAATTTTTGTATGGCAACCCCACGAAGGACTTGCCCGATTTGTCTTATTTTCGAACTTAATTTTACTTTTTTTTTAAGTTCGTGTACAAAATTTCAGCTCTCTAAGTATACGCGTTCTTGAGTTATCGTGCGCACAGACAGACGGACGGACGGACATTCAAAAATCAAAATAACTTTTAATATTATGCGTGGGTGTTCAATCCATTTTGTTCTACCATCATTATTTCGAGGTGTTACAAATTGAATGACAAACTTAGTACACCCTTAGATTTCATGTAGAGTATAAAAACGAGAGAACCTAGGATTATCCGAACGACAAAATCTTATTAAATCCCTCAAAATCAAATTATTCAAAATAATGTACTCCCGGTCACAGTACTTCACTTTTTTAATAAAAAGATGGCCCAGATGCTGAAAGGAGATGTAAAATTTCTGTCAAATAAAATTTTCATTTTTCCCGAAAATATCAGAGAATCCAGCATTAGTTTCTCCCATTTAATCACTTCATCAGAGCAAAACGAATGTAAACAGAAGCAAATATCATAGGAATTATACTAACAAACATTGGTTATACTATAAAAAACATTGGATATTTCTCACAATATTTCAGCAAAAATCGGTTTTCACAAAAACGCGGGAGCATTTTATGAGAGTAAAACCTGAAAAGTCCGCCCCTTCTCATTTATTTATGAAAATGAATCATTTGCCATTTCCGTTTATTTGCATGTAATCAGCGTTTTCACATTTTATGTCCATATTCATAAAAATTTTAAAGAGAGTTCGATTTCTTTTTGTTATTTTTTCTTCTTCTTTCTGTCCTTTTCTAGCCGTGTACATTTAAATGGAAAACAATCGAAAATATCTTCTATGTCCTATATTTAGTTATTCAATCTTTGCCTGCGGTGGGGGTGTTTCTTTGAGTTTCTTATGAGTACTAATAGTGGCAATAACAGCCATTCGCTCGTAGCTCTTCATATTTGAAACACGTACGAATTTTTTTATTTTTTTTTTGTGATTTTATATAGTGTCGAACGAAAAGTCATCTATCGTACCTATCACAGGATGGTAAGTAATTTTGGAATACATATTTATTTTATTGTTTGAAAAAGAAATGAAATGCTTTTATATTTTTTTTGCGCCGATTACTCGTATATACTCGTATATATATGATAAAAAAATTTAAAAGAGACTTCTTCCTACTTTTTCAACCCCCCCCCCCCTCCCCACCGACTCGAACATTTTAGTTGTGCCCCCCCCCCAGGCTACAGGTCTGGATACGCGCCTAATTAATAGATTGTAGTGATAAGAACAAATATCAAGAACATGTTCCGTATAGTATAGCATATTATATAAAGTGCTCATATGATCCAACGTTATCGTTTTACAAGTACTACCGTGGTGAGGATTGTATTAATTGGTTTGTGTGCGAGTTAAATCAATATGCAAAAAACTTAGAAAATGTTTTCAATGATCCACTACCAATGGATCAGCTAACTGAAGAGCAGGTCAACAACTTTTCAGTAGCTCCACTCTGTCATATTTACGAGAAACCATATCCTGAAGGTGATCAAAACGTACGCGACCACTGTCACATGAGGGGTGTAATATAAATTTTAAAGATAGTCACACTGTTCCTATAATTTTCCATAATCTTAGCCGTTATGATTCACATTTTATTATAAAAAACCTAGCTTCAGATTTAGAAGGGAAGGTTGATCTTCTTCCTATAAATAAAGAGCGATACATATCGTTTACAAAACATTTAGATAACCTTCCAATTAAATTTCAATTTATTGATTCTTTTTGTTTTCTGGCTAGTAGCCTTGATACCCTTTCATCATATTTAACTTCTTTTCCTATTTTAAAATGTCAATTTCAAAATTTATCTGACAATCAATTTGATCTATTAACACGTAAAGGTGTATACCTTTACGATTACTTTAGTACTAAAGACAGATTTTTAGAGTCTACTTTACCCACAATTTCTGAATTTTACAATAAGTTGAATGATTGCGATATTAGTGAGGAAAATTATACACATGCCTGTAAAGTTTGGAATAAATTTAATTTAAATAATTTGGGAGAATATTCAGACTTATATCTAAAAACAGATGTTCTTTTGTTAGCAAACGCGTTTGAGCAATTCCGTATAAGTTGTTGTAAGACATATGGATTAGATCCTGCATATTATTTCACATTACCTGGTTATACTTGGGATGCAATGCTAAAACATACAGATATATCGTTAAAATTGTTGTCTGATATTAATGAGTTTATGTTTGTAGAGCGCGGTATTCGAGGTGGTCTGAGCTAATGTTCTAAACGTTACTCTAAAGCAAATAATAAATATTATATGGCTACCTAGCTATGATCCAAATAAATCACAAAAATTCTTACAATATTATGATCTCAACAATACAATCAATATGGTTGGACAATGTCGCAACCTCTACTTTACAATGGCTTCAAGTGGGTGGAAAACAAAAACAACTTTAAGGTTGAAGATGTGCCTAATGATTCACCTAGTGGATCTAGAATATCCACAAGAAATTCATGACACTCATAAAGATCTACCATTTTGCCTCGGAACGCGATTATGCTTCTGGATCTAAGCAAATAAAACTTTTGGCTACAGTTAAAAATAAGACAAAATATATTTTACATTATAGAAATTTAAAGCAAGCTCTCCAACATGGTTTAATATTAAAGAAAATTCATAAAATTCTTCAATTTAATCAATCCACATGGCTCAAGTCATACATTGAACTAAACACTAGCCTGAGAGCATTAGCTAAAAATTATTTTGAGAAAAATCTCTTTAAACTTATGAATAATGCTGTCTTTGGAAAAACTATGGAAAACGTTCGAAAATATAGTAATGTGAAATTGGTAACTAAATGGTTGCGCCGATATGAAACTGAAGCCCTAATTTCTAGTCCTGAATTTAAAACCTCCACCATATTCAATGAAAATTTAGTAGCAATAGAACTTAATAGATCTTAGATTTTCGCTAACAAACCACTTTATGTAGGTATGTGCATTATAGACTACCATATACAATTTTCAATATAATTATATGCTTCCTCAATTTGGATCTAACTGTACAGTTTGTTATAGAGATACAGATTCTCTCATTTATGAGGTAAGCTGTCCTGACTTGTATCAAGTTATTAAATGTGACTGTCAAACTCATTTTAATACTAGTGACTATCCTCCAGAAAACAATTGGAATATCCCACTGGTAAACAAAAAAGTGTTGGGCCTCACGAAAGACGAAAATAATTGTAGAATTATGACAGAATGTGTTGGCTTAAGATCAAAGATGTACGCGATCCGTGTAAAGGGTAAGGATAAAACAAAGAAATCTAAAGGTGTAAAAAAAATATTGTTAAAAATGTTATAAATTTCGATGATTATATTGAATGTTTAAATAGTAATACTGAAAAATCAATTACACAAAATTTAATTCAATCTCAGAAACATCAAGTTTCTTCCATTACTCAATCCAAAATTGGTCTCAGTCCCAAAGACGATAAAAGATATGTAGCGCTAAGTAATCATGAAACGTTACCGTGGGGTGATTATTGTGTTCTTCTGCATCATTGTAATGTACATTTTGTATCATGAGTAGATTTACGTGCTTTTCTTTATATCTTTTTTTCTCAAGTAAGTTGGTAAAGTGGTATAATATGTTTTCGTAGCATCTGAAGACATTTTCAAAATATATATGTATATTGATTGCAAGATTATTTTGTTTTTCAAATCGTGGTATTTATTTAGTCGTCATTGGGAATGTAATGTTTTTGAGGTCCAGAACATTAGAATAGTAGGGGTATTTTGTTACATGTTGTGGATGCCTCTTTGCAGGATGTAGGGCTGATTTACCGCCCAGGCAAAGCAGTCGTCGTCATTATTCTTTACATTAAGGCAAGAATTTTTATATTCAATTTCCTTGGGTAATTAAATGTATGAAGATCTTAGTTGTGGCATATATTTGTTACATTAAGGCAAGAATTTTTATATTCAATTTCCTTGGGTAATTAAATGTATGAAGATCTTAGTTGTGGCATATATTTGTTAATATTAAACCCAAGTTTATAATTTCTGATAACGACCAACCGCTTGAAATTCCTCCAACTGTATCATGATTTTATCTTGGATGTTTTCTTTAAACCAAGCATTAATTTCTGCATCTCTATATATAGGAGCATTCTTGGTGTTCATATTTTAAATTCAAGGACTTCTTCATTTCCTTTTATTATTTTAAATTTACCACAGAACACTCCATTAACCTTTAGAGCTATTTCTTTTTTGAGAGCATTATTGATACGTCTACGAAAGAGATTCAAGCAATCTTCTAAAAAATTTTTGCGCTTCCTTGTAGACTAAGTTGACAATTACCCCTGTACGTATGTTATTATTAAATGCTGACTGCAAATCTTCCCATTAACCTGACATTCCTGACATTAACCTTTGCGCTTTTAGTTGAATGCGTATTCCTTTCAATAAACTAAAGCTGGAGTCAGATTGAAAATTTCAAACGCGTAGCTCGCGTAGCACGCGCTGACAGGTAATATCGAATATACGCTTGTTGTATAAGGAGTGTCAGATTACCACCGCACGCACCGCACGCGACGCTTGCGATGCAAAAATCGAGAGATTTTCTACTTTTTCGTCGCAAACGAGTTCAATTTAACCCCACATTTAAAAGTGTCAATAAAAAGGTGAAAGTTGTTTAAAAATTTGTTCTGTTGCCGGTTTTTTTTAATACAGGAAGTGCAAAAGTACGAACTAATTTACAATAAAAAACTGAAAGGGTACCGGTATAATAATATAAAAGACAAAGCGTGGACCGAAATTAGTGAGAAAGTGAAAGAAAGTGTTGAGCTCTCCAGATGCAGCTAGTAATGCTTTTTAATAATATGTGCAAATTTCAGCAGAAACATGTTGAGTTAGATGGAAAAGAAATGGGTTCACTTTAAGAGAATGCTTTTTTTGATAGAGCATGTTAAGCCTAGAAAGTAAAATTCATTTTAAAGTTTGAAAGAAAATTAGTATTTAACAAAATAACAATTACAGAACTAGCAGCAATTTTGATGGCGCATTTAATGTGGCTCCTCCTTCGCCGGATTACCAGAATTGCTTCAGACAAGAAAGCGATGATGCTCCACTTCATGAATTTCTTGAACCATCAACTTTCAACTTTTCTGAAGTAGTGACCGATTGTGACCCCACTCATCGCAATGAGAGCTTTCAACCATGTACAGGGATGCCAGTGCGCATACATTCGGAATCACCTGCATCATCTACGCCTTCCTACACTGTATGCGCAATTCCAAATTCCAGCCAGAGGAAAAAGCAAAAAAGGAAAAGCACACAATGTGATTCTGTCGATAGCGAGTTCCTCACATTTTTAAGCAAAATGGAGAAACTAGTCGATAACAGATTTGGGTATCCACAAGACAATAATGTAGATTTTTTCAAGTTATTATCGGGCAAATTAAATACGCTTCCAGAAGTATTGCGGGAAAATACAAAAATGGAAATATTAAATTTAGTCCATTCTAAAGTAATGCAAAGTAAGACTGCATAAAAAGGTTTTTTTTTTATAATTTTTTCTTTATTATTAGGTTAATGTTATATTAAGTTTAATGGTAACTTGTCATATTATTAAGGACTTATTATAATTTTATAAAATTGCCTCACTTCTCATGGGTGAGACACTCTGGGGAGATTTATCCTCCCCCGAGTGGGAGGCAACATGTGGATTGGCCCATAAGTTTTCAAAAACTTTTTCGTAGTTCCTATATAGAAATATTTAAAACTGAAGTGATAAAACGTGACTGTGCATTCCGGAATAAATAAGACTTACTACTTATGTATGTTGATATAAAGCAAAAAATTTATTCATTGTAATATGAAATTAATATATATATAAAATGTTACATCTGCAATCGGCGTCTTTTAAATCAATTTTTTTTTTTTTGCAATTATTGATTTATTTCACAAAAAACCATATAAAAACAAACCACAACCAAAGATTAGATTCAAGGGATTTTATTGGGAAATAAGTAATCACATAATGTATCTCTTAAATCATAGACCTGTCGTGGAGCATTGTTCGATGAAGTGTTTCTAAGTTTTGGTAGAGGTTGCACTTCTTTCCTCCAAAGACCTTCTACCACTTGATTTCCGTCATATCGATCTACATATTCTGGTGGGCAGCATGAATGATCGTTCATCTTTAAGAAGTTATGTAGTAGAACTGCTGCCTTCACGATACTTTCTGCAGACTCTGGCGTCATACTCATCCTGCTCCTTAGAATTCTCCAACGGGCTGTCATAATACCAAAAGCATTTTCAATTGTCCTGCGGGCCCTTGACAATCTCTTGTTGATATTCTCTACTTTCTCACTCAGTAGTATGCCAGGATATGGTCTCATTAAACACCTTTTTAGAGGGAATGCGGCATCTCCACCTAAATAATGTGGAAACTCCGTATTAGTATTCCCGAGAACTTTATCTTTCGGGAGACTCATTTTTCCATCAAGTAGGGCTTTTCCAAATGAGGAACATGCGAAAATTCCACCATCGCTTTGACTTCCATATGCACCAACATCTACGGCTGTCAAAGTATAATTAGCATCACATATTGCTAGAAGCACAATGCTGTAAGTGCCCTTATAATTATAAAATTGTGTGCCCGTGTTCGGGGGACATGTTATTTCGACGTGTTTACCATCGATGGCTCCACAACAATTTGGGAGATCCTACATTTTTTCGAAATCCTCCGATATTTTTTCCCATTCATATGCGTTTGGTGGGGGACGTATATATCCGAAAGTTTCAGCCATAGGATGTTACCAGTTTCTAAGACTATTTCCCTTACCGTTGAAACTTCAATTTTGAAGGTCATAGCCAGATATTGCCTGCTTATGCCCTGTGACAATTATCTAAAGTAAAAAATAAGATTATAAAATAAGTTCTCTTTTATTGAAATTATCTTACAACAGAGTTAGAAAAAGGCGGCATTTAGCTGGAATTGGTTCTCTCGGCGAATGCTTTGTTAATGATTCAGAAACAAGATTAAAAAGGCAGTCAAACACTTCACTAGACATTCTGGTTGATATTTTAAACTGTTCCGGATCTCTTTCTTTCATTTTTTCAAATTTTCTTTCAAATAAACCATCAACTTTTCTATTAATATTAAGTTCTCGAACCCACATGCGAGTCTTTTTATTTTGTTTTCACTTTTTTTAAAAGTTTGTATGTTTTAAAAACGCAAAACAATATAAAAACAAAATCCGACAATTCAGAATTACTCATTTTGAAATTATTAAAGAAATATATTCACATCACTCTGGTCAAGTATTCTCTTGGTCAGCGTAAACATATTTGACATATCTCATATGTCAACGCGTTCAATCTGACAGCATGTTTTTTCCAACGCGTCGCACGCTACGCTAGCCTCGCGTTAAAAATTTCAATCTAACTCCACTTTAATACCTGTCATCAGTTGAGTTTTTTTACTCACGTTGTTGGTCTGCCGCAAAGAATTATTAAGTTTACATAAAGAATTATTAAGCTTTTTTAGTGCGGCACTTATTAATTCGCGTTTATTTTTAGCATTGATAAATGTTGTTTCCATATCTTCAACTAAATTTTTCACATTCATCTTTAATACTATGTAACTTTTCATCTGATTTATATGTAAAGTACTGTATGAACTATAGCGCACGCAAGGTACTTGTTCAATGATGTGACTTAAGATGAGGTTTCCTATTTATAGTTTCTAAAATTTTCACGCTAACAAGTTAGAAAGTTTTTCCTTGCTACATATTTATTAAATGCATTAATGTGTAAAATTCTATAAACTATAAATAGCTAAACTTCTAGTTGAAGTCGGACCAACACGGTAATAACAAGAGCACATAGTTTGCAGTAACTTGATTGAGTAATAATTGCTATGAATGCAACGTGCGCTAAGAAGTAATAAAGCTTCTGACAAATAAACCTGCAAAACAAGCTTTGCCTCACTGCTTGAAGGCAAAAATTACTCGATGTATAAGATGCGGTTGTTTGGCATTGTAAAGATCGTGATTCCACTAATGAGCTGTGATTGCTTGTGATGGCGTCTAATCGCCTGGTAGTCGGTTTTAGCCTGTTCACAATTGAAGAGAATGGGAAAATGTATAATTTTAGTTAAATAAACTCAAACGATTTTATATTTCTAATAGATCATGCAAACATTGATGCGCTCGGTCCATTATAAAAATACAATTTTCTAACTTTAACTTTAGACACAACTATTTCTACGTGAAAAAATCCAAGCGAAGTATGTGCGTGTATTTCGCAACATTGTATAATACCGTAGTAGTAATAATAAAAATCACAGAAAAGAATATATGTAGAAAGATTTAAATAAAACATATTTTAAAGAAAAAAGGTATTTTTATTCAACAAAACAAGTTTATTTTTTACATATTATGCTTACTTAAGGTCAGCTGTTTACTTTACCATTCCTAAATGACAATTTGTTTCCATGATATGTTCATACTTAAGCATGTGACAAAGGATCGCCTGCCGGCAAATTTAATTGCTTTCAAGCCAGCACCTTTTTTGCATATTGAACATTCCGCAACAAGATCTTTGATTATTTCTACCCCACCGTTTACATTTAGTAGCGTGACGCCATGCATCATTGTCTCTACACCCCAGCTACCAGGTCTGCACCTGACTCAAACAATTACCCATAACCCTACATCAATAACATACAATTAACACCTCATTACACGCCATTTGCATATTTAATGAGGAAACACGAAAACCGGGTTTTCCCAAGCCGAGTGGGAGAGAGAGGCAAAGAGAGCATCGCCCATCATGCTATCTCTTTCTACCAGTTTTATACACACTTTTGTGAATTTAGAGGCCCCTTTAAAAATACACAGGAAATTGTTCCAGAACCGGCATAGATATACTACTTGTATATATATCTAATCAGGTCAAAATTGCCATACGGAGTGGTATATGTTAACGCCTCTATACCGAAAATGATAGAAGTGAATTGTCACCGTTATATATTAACCTCCATCCCTTAATTGGGCTTGAAGAACGCCTGGGTCATTGATAAGACGATGGTCGTGGATGAGACGATTGTCGTGAAGTTCGCTCAGGATCTTCAGGTGGCCCTCGAACTGGAGGCACTCGAGACAAGAATAGTGATGGCATAGACGTCTGGTCTGGACCAGCGATATGAGGACTACTATTATTGGTCCCTTGATTAAAATTTTGGGGTAACTCGAGGCCAGGAGGAATAGCAGGGAGTGAACAAGTAAGATCTATCGGAGGTACTTCCATACGCGATTGGGGTAGGGCACGGAACCAAATCGGAAATCTGCAATCGGAGGGCTGCTAACAGCGCTTCTTCTGCTATTAATACGCGTCCCGCTGACGCATGTGCTGGACTTAGTACCGGGATTCTTCCATTTGATCTATTTAGCTGTGAACTTGTGGGCAGTAAGACCTGACGTGTTGGAGACGATGTCATCTGCCTGAGGTGAACAACAGAGCGTCTTGACCAAATGCTTTTGTTATCGGTTGAGTGACTATCGTGCCGCCTGATTGAGGAACACCCTACAATTTGGGCAGCTGGATTTTTCCTTGATCCATTTCTGGAGACACTTTTATAAAAGAAATGTTCGTAATATGTGGAGACCACTCGAGATTTAGTAGTCCAGTCGGTGTCTTGACAGATTGAGCAGACCTCTATTGGAAACGCCTCAGGCGGAGCTCTTGCCGTGGACATATTGACTAATAGGTTGGTGACAGATAATCGTAAGCGAAGTGTCCATCCGCGGATAGCTTGTCGCAAATAGTTATCGAAAGTTTCTTCTATTCAGAGGAATGAATGTCGTAAAATTTATCAACAATCGACAAAACTGTTCTTTTATTAGGAAGACCATTGTCGAAAAACTATCAACAGTTAAAAAATACTTTCTTCTATTATGAAGAAAAGAAGAAATTTAAAAAGGCTTTCTTCTATCGAAAAGAACAAATATTAAGAAAATTGGCCTAAAATTCAACAATTCCTCCTATTAAGAAATACAAATACATACTGAGCAGAATTGGCCAAAATTCGGAAAAATTTTGTTCTATCAAGAAGAACAAATATCGAGGATAATTTGCCAGAAATCAAAAACAAAAAAAAATCTGTTTACAAGAGAAAATATCCCCAAGGTCTTTCAAAAATTCTATTATGCTTCTCCATCTCTCTTCCTCCTCTCGAAACTCTCTCTCTTTAGACAAAGTTGTACATGCCGAGTTTAATAAAAATAATAATAATATATTTACTGCCCATGTACAAAGATTGCAATCTTACTATGTACTTCTAATTTGGTAGATTATATTGGGAAAACTTAAAATTAGGCCTGGAACCTTAGACAAATTAAAAACATTATCCAAATAATTAAGGAAACATGAATAAAATAATAATGGAGAAATAAATCATTGTAAAATAAAAAGAGAGGCAACAAATACTAATGCTAAAATAAAAAAATATAAATGGGCATATAAATAAATATGTAAGTACGAATACAAAAAAAAAATTAAATTAATAAATAAATAAAAATATAGTGTTCTATTATAAAAAGATAGTTACACAAGAAAAGTAAAGCATTAATTATACAACAAATTTAGACTAACAAAAATCAAAGAGAAGAAAACACAAACAAATAAAAAAAATTAAAAAAAAAAAAGATATATAAATTAGTTAAAGAAAAAAAAAGAAGTGATAGCAAAATATCAGAGTTAGGTATACACATAAAGTTTTAATTAAATGCAATGAATTGATTAATTGCTACATAGTTTGCATCATTCATAACTAAAGGCTAGGTAAGTCTTTAATAATTTTAGAAAAGGCTCTGCCAGAACTCGCGCGCTGAGCACCACCAGGAAGAGAGTTCCACCTTCGAATTGCTTGAACAAGGTAGAGCGGTTGCCAAATCGTGAAGAACATCTAGGAGCGAGAAGTTTAAGATGTCGTGTTGAATTTAGAAATTGCAGCTTTTCGTAAAGATATTCTGGTGTTTTCTCATAAATCAACGTATGCAAGAATGTTAGATCGAGACGTGCTCGGAACGTTTCGAAGAAAATACCAAGGAACAAACTTGCATACGCCGACACATGGCAATGCCTACGCAATTTATAGACATAACGAATTACATCGTTAAATGCCAGAGTTAATTTTCTTTGACAGTGTGAGTCAAGTTTGGCAAATACAAGGCTGCCATATATGAAATGGGGGAGAACAAGCGCTTTTGCTAATCTGGATCTGAAGCCTAACGACAAGCAGCTCGTGGTAATCCAGAGTTGTAGAAGACTTCCGTACACTTTACCGAGTAATGCAGACATATAGTCACAACAAGTGAATTTGGAATTCAGTTTGACACCTAAATTTTTTACAGAGTCTACATACACCAATGGCGTATTGTTCATTATTATAGATGGTAAGTCAATGGTTTCAGTATTGCTCCTGTACACAGCTAGGCACTGAGACTTTGAATGGTTGATTGAGAGCATATTAGTTAGTGACCATTCATTATATGTAGTGTAGATCCTCATTGATACGTTGCACACAGTCTTCAAGTAGACCAATTGGTCGACTTAAATAAATCTGTACATCATCAGCATATAGATGTATGGATGTATTCTTCACAACGCTTGTTAAATCATTGATATACGTGCCGAATAGTAAAGGACCAAGGATAGAACCCTGCGGAAGCCTTTGATAAAGGAACATACATGTATTATATATATATATATTATTCGCTTTAACGACTTGATTTCTCATCGACAGGAAATTATTGAATAATCTTAATGCAGATGAGGAGAAAAAAAAATTATTCTTAAGTTTAGAAAGTAAAATAGAGTGATTGACACTATCAAATGCTTTGCTGAAGTCAAGAAGAACAAGTATTGTTAGAAGGTCATTATCAAGAGCTTCATGAATATCAGTTGTAACTTTTAAAAGAGCAGTTTCACAGCTATGTTTTGCTCTGAATCCAGATTGCCACTTTGACAGTAGATTATTACATTCAATAAACTCAGTCGCTTGATTATACATTATTTTCTCTAACCCCTTAGCAAGAAAATTTAATAAACTAATTGGCCGAAAATCGCTGGGACCATTAGGGCGAGCTTTCTTAGGAATGGGAACAACAAGTGCACACTTCCACTTAGTGGGGAATTGTGATGTCGTTAGATACTTATTATAAATGTTAACGGGCTTATTATGAATGGAGAAATTAATTTCACGAAATTCGGAGAGAGAGTGTCCGGCCCGGAGGCATTTGACTGGATAGAATATATTACATAAATAACATCAACTCCAGTAACACACTTAGATGAGAATCCATCCATTTGAGGGCTGCTCATGCTAAATTCAGGATTGGGTTGATTAGAAATCTCATTGATGACATTATTGGTAGAAGATGGAAAGGTACTAGAAGTTGTAAAGAAATCATTCAATACAATAGGATCAGCAACGATTTGAGGCTTATCGTCTCCATAAATACCCAGATTGCAAATGTTCTTCCAAAGTTTCTTGGCAGATTGATTTGGGTCCAGTTTCAATCCAAGATATGCACGTTTAGAAGATCGAATCAGGCTTGTTACCATATTACGGGAAATCCTATATCAATTGAGATCGATCTCATTATGATTTCTTTTGTATTTTTTTTAGTAAGAAATCACGCTAAGCCATTGATTGGCGGATTTCATCAGTGATCCAGAGACAACGCTGGGGACGAATATTACATGTTCTGAGTGGGGCATATTAATCATATAGATACAAAACAGCACTATTAAGAATTTCTATTTTATCATCGAGAATACTACAGTTGTAAAGATTTTCCCAATGAATATTATTGCATTCCGATGCTAGTAAATCCTTGTCAATATTATTAAAATCCCTATATGTGAACGACGTCATGGTTGGAAATGAATCTATTCTCATTTTGTAAGTCAAGTATAAAAAGTCGTGATCAAAGTTGCTCGGTGGGGAGATCTGATTGTGAAAAAGGACATTGACCATATTAGTAGTTAAAATATAGTCCAACTGAGATGGTGATGAGGTATTGTGATATGTGGGCAGATTGTTCACAACTTTGAGGTCCAGTCTCTGAAGAAGATATAATAGATTATCAAGTGACGGGTTAGATCTGAGAGCATTAACATTCAAATCCCCAAAAGCAACTACAATCTGATATACCGCGATAGTTGAAGAGACAGCGTCTTCCAGTTCAGAGGCATTTTCAGAATTATGACAATTTAGGGGACAATAAATTCCAAAAAGAGCACATTTTTCGAAACACGAACTAATCTCAACCCCAATAAACTCAATATCTGCTCCATAAGAGGACTCTTTGAGAACTGAGACATTCAAAGACTCGTGGACATAAATGGCAACTCCCCCTCCTGTGCGCTCCTCGCGGTCAACTCTAAAAATCTTATAATGAGGAAGAGATATAAATGTTGAGTTAATATTCTTGTCCAGCCATGTCTCAGATATATCTAATGCGTGGACATTGGATCCATTGAACATGTCACTGAGAAGGTCAGACTTATTTCTCAAACTCCTTGCATTTAGGTATATGACATTAAGACCCGAAACAAAAGAGAAAAAAATTTTACACATGACTCTTACCCTGTCCAATGGCGAAAAACTAACCCCAGCCAACACCAAGCATCGAGACCAAGCAAAAGCCTGTAAATAGGTGAGTTTCTTTCTGACCCACACAAGAAAGTCAGTGTATAAATGATGCAAACATTTTTAACATTCATTTCAATAAAATGAGAAAATATACAGAAGAAAGAACAGAATAAGAACATAAAGGGGTAACTAAAACTTAAGATTAATTAATGAATTTATATGACAGTAATAATAACTAATGATAATCCTATTTAAATTATATACTAAAAGAAAAAGATAACAACAAAACAAGACTAACTATAGGAACAATCGAAATACGTAAATAATTATGCATTCTGAGCTCCCACAATGTTTTGCTTAGGTGATAATGCTTGCACGTCCCCATCACCGTCAAGATTATTTGCATCAGTAATAACGTGGGTATGGGTAAGAACATCAATACTAGACGCTTCAATTGGAGTATGGCCTTCTCTTATCCGAACAAATACAATCCCATTGCAAGAGAACGTAGAATGTAGTAGTTTGGTACGTTTATATTCGAGAGCTTTTCGCAAGATTCTCTGATTGTTACGGATTAAACTTTCAAAAACATTAAAGTGGGAAACAGCATGTGGCGCTGGCGTTCGTAGCTGGCGCTGTAGCACAAACTGTCAAAATATAACAGCACGATTTTCGTATAATGGCGAGACAATGCGTAGCTGGCGCTGACGCTGTAGCGCACTTTTGCCAAATTTTAACTTTTGCGGCGCGCCAAGATTGACATTTGTGATTTCGAAGCGGCTTGTTCGAGTGAAACAAAATGGAAAATTTTGATATAAAAACAATCATCGAAATAATGAAAAGGAAAGATATATTGTGGGATCCCCTTTATAAAAATTTAAAAAGAAAAACGAAAATATGGAATGAAATATAAAATATCAAACTAGTTTTCACAGAACTAAGCTGCAGCATTGTGTTCATACTCAGCTACAAGGTAAGCGGCAGACTATGCGCCAGCGCCAGCTACAAGCTCCAGCACCAACGCCAGCACCACATTCTGTTCCAGCCTTAATTTTGCTGGAGGAGACAAAAGTAGTGGAAATTGATTTTAAATTCACCACACCGTGCTGCTTAAATTTGTGGAGAAATACACGTTGCTCGTTACATGAAGAGAACTTACAGATGATCGGTGAATTTTTGCTAGCCCGCTGATTACCAAATGTTTTGGATCGAAAAGCAGTTGCATATGGCGATAAAGTATGCCTGATAGTGGAAGAGATGCTCCTTAATATTTCGAACAAATTTTCATGGTCAGTGTATGGTACACCAGTAATTACTGCGTCCGTCAGCCGATTGCGTCTGCGCATATCTTCCAGTTCTTTACGAGTTTCAGAGAGCTCACACTTAACGTTGGTCAATTCTTCATGCAACTGCGAAATGTTCGAAGTATGAACCGAAGTGACATCATCTATTTTTTGATTTAGCATCTCCTCAAATTCAGAAAAGTTTTCAGATGTAATCTGGGTCAGGTTTTTCGTTAATTTTCTTTCAAGCAACTCGAAGGAATCAATACTGGTTACAGAGTTCGATCGACTAGGTGTAAGAGAAATACCACTCCCTCCATCACTTACTTGATGATTTTTAGAGTTGTTCCTGGTTTGTCTGTTAGACGTAACAGGTGTGACTGTGGTGGAACCTTTTGAGTTGGTAGTTGACTTGGCGATTTTGCTCATCTTTGGAACTCGAATAAAGAAATCTTTCAAATCAGAAATATCAAAACGATTAAATTTGAATCAAGCTTTATAGGCTTGACAAAAGTTTGCTATAGAACAATTTAACAAATATTTTGAGGTCGGATACAAACAATACGTGGAAAAAACAGCAAAAACTTAGGAGCTCACTTAAAACACAACTTAACTGAATCGCATACTCTCACTGTAAGGTCGTGAAGAGATTGGGCAGACATACCTTGAGATATCTTGCTGGCGACAAAAGGATTTAGTTATGTAGGCCCCGCGAATTCGTAAATAAACGAAAAAACAAAAATTGTAAAAATAATTCAGTCAGAGAGAATTGTATGTCAGGCGAAAACCGAAAAGTATTGAATTGAATAAAATAACTTTATTAAAAAAGTACCGACGTCTCATTAACTAAGGAGAACAAACCCCAGATCTCAGGCGACCTAACAAATACAAGAGTGTAAATCGGAATTCCTTTATTCCAATATAGAGGTAGTTCACGATATCTGTATCGTGCTGTATCGAGCTTGTTGGGGCTGTGTCTGGTTCTTGTACCGACACAGTAAGTAGATTTTGACTGTCGTAATGAAGATGATTGTGCATACGATACCTGTATCATAAGCTAGTTTTGATTGTGCTCAGTTCTTGTACCGATACAATACCACTGTATAAAACGCAGAATGAAAACACCTGTTAATTGAAATTTATAATTGAACTGATCGATTTATTGATTCTTGCAGTCATTTATATATAAAAGAATTACATATATTACACTAATAAAGTTATACTTACAACTAGGGTCAATAACATTACTCACACAAATTAGGTAAAGCAAAAGCATTGCTGACAAGCACAAATTAGTCGCATTCAGAAATAATGAATGCGAATGACCTTTGCTGGCACTTCATTTCTCTTATGTCGCAAGCCAATTTGTTGTCAGCAAATGCTTTTATGCTTTTGAAAGAAGGTGAATGTTCTGCGAAATGCAAACTGATACATGTATGTATGAAATTAGGTAAACTAATCACCTTTAATAATTTAATGAAAGAAGATGAAATTAGACGACTTAAGAGTTGGACTTAAGAAGACATCACCGATGCACTTTTTATGGAAAATAAATAGCTTTTCCTTTTCAGCATCTATTAGCTACCACGTCCTTACTGGTGAGTTGCAAGTGCTGGTGAGTACACCGAACAACATCTTAAACCATCTTAACCAAATTAATACCAGTTATCAAGTCGACATAGGGTCGGCTTGATCATTTGGAGACTCTAGCGGGATCCGTAATAGTGGAAACATCCAACAGCCACGTTGAAACTTCTGTTGTCTTCAGGACATATCGAGTCACATTAAAACTTCGGCCGTCTTAGTGGAATTTCCTTCAGATCATATCGAGTAATATGGAAACTTCTGCCGCCTTATTGGAAGTCCTTCCAGGCTACAATACTACTACCGCAGCTGTCACAGGTTCATACTATTCCTGAACCCCCTCTCAGAAGAAGACATAGCGGTTAATAATAACCTGGATATCACCAATCCGACTACAACAACTTCTCCTACAGTACTGTCCAAACTAGTACTTAGATTTACTCAAGCTAGTGTCAAGCGGGTAGTTTGTCATTATCGGATCAACCACAAACGAGTATTACTCAAACTTCTGGCCTTAGTCCACAAAGCTGCATTAGATCAGCTATAGCTAAAGATTCATGACTGTCCAGTCCAGTGAGCAGGAGAGGCAGGCCTCTGTGAGAAACGAGGAAAAAAATGATGAGATCGCATTCCTTCAGGAAAATCTTTAGAGAAGTTAGTCGGACACGCCAAAGACTGAGAATGCCGCCAGAGATTCTACAGCCAGGCAGTTGGCAACCTACCAGCTCCTGATTACTTAAGGTCTCTCGCTGCATTCCCAACCTCCAGCAACTCTTTGCTTCCTCTCCTAAGATCGCGCTACCCATTTAGCTCTCCAGCACGGCTAGGTCATGAATCGGGTCGACTGGTTAGCTGTTAGCCAAGAAGTCACTTCTCACTTTATAGCCCTGCCCAGTCAGATAGCCCAAAAAGACAGGCCTCCCTAAGAAACTGATAAAAAAAATTTGAATGCGGCCACCCGCCATTTCCATGGCTGAAGGCCAGAGGGAAAAATTTAAAACAAAAACCGAAACTCTAACTCGCGACATTCTACTTTAAACAAAAATCTTTCAGAACTTGCAAGATCTGAATTGTATATAAAAATTCTGGAAACGTATGCAAACTTGATCTAAGAAAGCGAAGAACAACTCTGGTTAGATCACAAATCTTGAGCAACTCCGTAATCTAACTTGGGTGGGCCCACGTTGGGCGTCATTTGTTATGGAACTTGACTTTGATTTGAGTGAGGACGTAAAGTCCTGTCTGCCAGCATGAGCTGATAGCTCATTCCGTGACAGCTTAGTCAGGACGGCACGCTAGCACCTCGGACTATTTGCGGAGAGTGTGGGGTGGGTTCACTAATAAAAACCTAAACTGTCACTCGCCATAATAAAAAAACAGATATCGTGCCTTAGAAATGACTTCAGCTGGAACTTATTTTTTCTGAAGTCCCTTTTTATCGTGCCCTGTTAAAAAGAGAATAACCTCAAGAAGGGGAACAAAAGAGAAATGCTCGCACCTTTACTTCATAATTGACATTTTATTTCTACTCTATTAATAAACTTGTGGTGTTTTATCTTATATTCACCCCGAAGCTCTATGGATGTGATGATTCTGCTGCTCGGTTCATGGCGGTATTGAGACCGACCCAATGGCATTCCCTCGATTTTCTTATAGTCGCAACTACTTTGAGCCAAAAAAATCTTCGCGAGTAAAAATTCTTGTACCATTCGCACTCAATAGCTCCCATAGAGGATGGTAACAATTATTTTCTTAATATGTTCGACCTAGTCATTCAATAACTACTACTACTACTACTACTATTATTCAGGTATCACTAATAATCGAAACTTACGAGTAACTTTTATGCACTTCGGGTGCTCCTATTCAGGGACAGCACACGATAAGTATCTACACTAACGTAATAATTCCTTAAACGTATATTATAATGCTAATTTAAAAAAAGGTTCAGTCCCGTATTGCGAAGAGTAACAACGCGTTTCCTTCAGCTTTTGTTGCTCCTATAGAAGGACGTCCTCGGTAAGTCACTAAATGCGCGTAATAATTCACTCACTATGTGTTCTAATAACACTCCACAGAGGGCCGACTTCCAAACCAAGTACATGGTTAAGGAAGAAGTTCCGAATTTTACAAAAACATGAGCACCAGAATTACGGAAGCAGTTGAATTTGTCAACAACGGAAGACTTGTCCGTCTGATAACCCGATCTTTTTTAAGAAGATGTCGAACAAAAGGATGTTAACAAAAAGTTAGCATCTCTAACTTGAAAGCGTCACTATCTGTCTCACTCACACTTCATGTAATGACTCTCCGTCTCACTCAAACTAAAATCTTTAAGTTACGGTCTTACGGCAATCTTTGGGTACACTAGAATCATTTTTAGTAGGTAAAAATACATTTTTCGAAACTAGGTTTCTTGAAAAACTTTTTTTTTCGTAATCTAAGAAATAATGTAGCAAGTGATATACCATTTTAGAATCCTTATTAAATGCGTCATCTTTTAAAGTTACTTGCCAAACTGGCGTAGTACATTTTTTTTTCAGTACAGTCAGTTAAAGTTGGGTGAAGAATTGATGTTTCATTCTTGGTTCGGCAAAATGTGACATTTTCTTCGAAGCAGTTGGCTTAGAATTTAAAGCAACAGGTTACATATGGTGCTTTTCTTTATTTTTTCTTTGAAAGGAATAGAAGGAACAGAATACTGATCACGTGGTACAAGAATATTCGGAACAGAAAATATTAAGTAAACAGAAAAGAATAACAATTTGACAGTTGTGCACAATTCAAAATGTAATATCACCAGGAGACCATAATATACAATTTTCAGGTTCTGAATATAAAATATCCCGTTTCAATTACAAAATTCAATCAATTATTCGTTTCTCGGCTGTTACTGGCTTCCATTTTCTTGGAGTGATGTTTGCCATTTGACATTTGTCAAATTGTATTCCATTTATTCCAACCAAGGAGGTAGTTTAAAAAGAATACATTCAGAATATACCACTGCGAATAAGGAAACACAAAATGGAATAAACGGAATATTCCGAATGGGTAAATAAACACTTTTGGTGCGTTCTGAATATTCGGAATGAATAAAGAAAAGCACTCATAAGCACTATTCGGGATTACATAAGAAAAATAAGAAAACAAGTAAAGATTTCTAGCAACAGGAGCAGTATATATTTAACAATAATTTAAGTGACTTTTAGCACATATCGCGAAGACTAATAGTTTTTATTCCGTTTCAGGAGCTCCTGTGTCAGGACAGCACTAGGTAAGTATTTCAAATCAATTTAATAGTTCTTGCAATAATGATTTAAGTGATACTATAGCACCTATCGCAAAGAATAATAATCTTTATGTACCGTTTTTTTTTGTACTCCTGTTCCTAGACAGTACCCCTTGATCTAGACATTTACGTGCGTATTGAAGTTATGCGCCCATTTCAGTGTGGAGTTTGAGGTCAAGTTCCTCACTCTCGGCGAACAGTTTTTTCTCCACGTTAGTTATTATCAGCTTATTGCTAATACTTATCCGATTTCTTTCTTCTAAATCTTTTTATTTATCTCAAATTTTTCTTTTCGTTGCAGGTGATCCAGCCGGTGAACTGCCAATTTACGGTGAGCCGCAAATTTAAAGTTGGGACACGTTCACCCTTCTTCTTATAGCGGGCCCTTTTCTTATTATTGCTTCTCGCGGTACAATATTCCTTCAGTTTGTCTTGATCGAAATAAAGAAAACTTTTTACACTCACCTGTCGTTTTTTTTTCTTTTGTTCTACTTTTTCCTCTCTACTTTAGGGCCTGATATTTCACCACACTTCTGCCCAAGAACACAACCAAAGTGTAGTTTCGACCCCGTCAGGAAGATGCACCAGTCCCGTTTATATTGATTAAGTCGTCATACTCTATTTGCTGTTATTCTTTTAATGACGTAAATTGCCTCACAAATTGTTTAAAACATTAGACACTAAGCGTTCTTATTCTTTTGTAAAATAATTGCAAAACAAGTTGATTAGAAAGTTAGTTTTTATTTGATTAAATTCTTTTAGTACTATAATTTCACTAATCATTTGTAAGATTTAACACTAAGCAATCTTATTCTTTTAGTAGAATAATTGTTCCACTAATCTTTTGAAATATTTAACACTATGCGACTTTATTCTTTTGTAAAATAATTGTACTAATTGTTTAGAAGAAAAGGCCCGAACCGCAAGTTTTAAAATTGTCGCACCGCCGGTTTTTAGTAGACTGCCATGACGTTCTTCTTGGCCCATCACACATATGTTTCGCTGCCAAAGCCGTTCCCTGCTCTTTTTGCTGATCTAGCCATTTCGCGTTAAATTAGCGCGGAGAAAAATAATCCGCGCCGTTTTAGAAGTTGAAAAATGTTCGGAGGAAATATCCTCTATCAAAAAATATTAAATTACTTATCGTTGATGCGCAGCAATGCCCGATTCACTCATTGTCTCACATGGTGTATACGTTGTTCGACTGACAACTCTGACTCGCCGATGCCAGGACAGTCGCATGGGAGATGAAAGTTATGTGTACATGTGACGATAGCCGTGCTGAGTTCATGCTTACATGCGACCATAACAAAAATCGCGATACTCGTGGAAAAGAATCAGCAAAACAACACCAAGGTCAACTTAAGTACTTCAATTGCAACGAGCAGGGACACACCAGCAATAAATTTTCAAAATTAAGGCGATTGAGTGGGTCCTGGTTCCGGTGTGGTAAATTTGGACACACGGCAAATAATTGTCTTAGTCAAAATCAGGTTATGCCAGTCCAAAGCATCTAGGGGCCGGACAGAAGGGAAAGGTTCGCCAATATATTTTCTGGTAATAATAATTTCGAGTTTCAAATCAGGTACCTACATATTCAGCGAAGCTGACAGTGAACTCTGGACTTTGTCGTTGTTGACTCTTTTGGGCTCTGGTAGTGTTATCAGCTTTATCCAGGAAATATTTGTGCCACCTTGGTTTTAGAAAGAAGTTTCATCCGATGAGAATAACTACGTGGAAATAAACAATACTAAACTTCAAGTTTTAGGTAATTGTGTCTGTAACATAAATTTTAGAGATTAATTGCTAGTTTGAACATTTTTATAGTACCCAATTCCATTATGAAATATCCTGTTATTTTTGGCCGAGATTTGTTAAATTTAAATAATTTGCAATTATTCGCCAAAAAAATAAAAAATAAATAATTATATTGAACATTAGATTAACTAAAGATATACTGTTTTATTGTACGGCTAGATGATTGCCATATCAACCTAAGCTCGAACTACATAAATTCTAGATGATCTTTTAAATCGAAGTATTATATGCGAAAGCAATTCTCCATAAGCTAGTCCGGTTGTATTCATTAAGAAAAAGTTATGAATTGGAAATATGAATAGATTTTCGTGAATTAAATAAGTATACTGTTCGCGACAATTATCCTTTGCCAGTGATCGGGAAGTTGCTACACAAATTGCGTGACAAAAAATATTTTACAATATTAGATTCCATCAGGCTAATGTAGCTGAAGAGTCGGTGAAGTATACGGCTTTTGTAACTCCGTTGGGGCAATACGAATACCTTAAAATGCCTTTTGATCTGAAAACGCCCCGTCCGTTTTCCAAAGATATATAAACCCTATTTGAAAAAAATGACAGTTTCTGATAAGCTTTTCGGTTATATGGATGATCTTTTGATTGCGATTTCAACGCTTGAAGAGCACCTAGAAACTCTTACACTGGGTATGGAACTGGTTAGGAAAAACACATTGGAACTTAGATATGATAAGTGTAAATTTTTATATGAGGAAATCATTTATTTAGGATATCTAGCTAATGCAAGCAATTTACAGCCCTAGAATGCCTCTGTGATGCAAGTAACATTGGATTCGGTGCAATTCCTTTGCAACGTCAGAGTGATAGTAAATTTCACTCTGTGTTCTATTTTTCAAAAAAAAAAAAAAATACAAATGTTGAATCCAAATACTAATGAATTGAAAACTTTATCAATTGTTTATGCTTTAAGACGTTTTCGCATTTATTTAACAGGAATTAAGTTTCGAATAGTTGCTTACACTTACTCTTCATAAAAAATTACTTAATTATAGAATATCACGATGGGCGTTAGAAATGCGGAAGAATACTTATCTGAAACCAGAATGCAACATGTAAATGAACTTAGTCGTTGCACAGAAATATTGGTGATAGAAAGGGTACTTTTGAATTTGCGTTGGATTCGGCTCATCACCGGGATTCTGTTATTATGAAATTAGCTCTCGCTTTAGAAAAGGACGAAAGTGAAATGTTTGCGCTAATAAACGGTTTGGTTTACAGAAAATTAAATAATAATATAATGTTTTTTGTTCCAAGGCAAGTGGAAGATCGAGCAATTCAGACACATCATGAATCTCTATGCCACTTAGGGGCCACAAAATATTATTACCACCTTCGGAAATCTAATTAGTTTCTAAATATGAAGCAGAAAATTAAAGATTCCATTGCAAATTGCCTCAAGTGTTTATTATTCCCCAGTGTCTGGTAAAATTGAAGGAGTATGCACAATGTTCCAAAAGGTAATCAACCATTTGAAGTAATACATATCGATCACTTTCGACCTTTGCCAGTAATCCGCACTAAGAAAAAATACATGTGGCTTCAACGTGAAAGTCAGAGGTAGTTCCGTGTTTGGAATCTTACTTTCTGTCTTACAGTCGATCTTGTAAAATTATATCAGATCGAGAGTCTTATTTTACATCCCAAGAGTATGATAATTTCATAGCAAATCATAATATAAGATATATAAAAGTAGCACCATGTTCACCGCAATCAAACAGACAGGTTGAATGAATTAATAGAATAATAACTGGTATACCTTCTGTTCAAGCCTAGCCATATGCGTAGTATTGCACCCCATAATCAGAGAAGCACATTCTTTAGCTTTACATACGCAAAATTAAATTTCATTAATTGTAAATCTACTAATAATTTCTCACCTCTTCCCATCACAAATCTCACGAAATTGTCTGCACTATGCAAGTAAACAAGATCATATTGCATGAGAATTGTGATAGCAGAAGTCCAGTGACAAATTATTTTGTAGGTAGGTAGGCATTACCTGTGCAAATACATAGATCTGATTGCATGTGACTTCATGGGAAAGAAATAATTTAGAATTTTGCTGATTTTGATGTTTCTTGATTTTGTAAGGTTTAGTTAGTAGATAATTTTGGACCACATTGGACCACATGACAGAGATTGACTTTAACATTGTCACTAAGTCGTATTATTTCTTGCCACACCATGCTGTGGTAAAACTATACAGCACAACAACGAAATTAAGAGTATTTTGGGGGTTGGCGGTCGTAACACCCCTCATAGGGGGTTGTCCAAACTACGTGATGTTTGGTACCAAATTAAAGAGGGAGGAGAGACTAATCGAGTGATGTAGTTTGTTTTTGATCGTTTTAACGTGATAACTAACTTTTTACCTCCGAAAAACGGGTTTTTTGCACTAGGGTCATATACACCCCAGATCCCATATTTTGCATATATCTCTTCCGTTCTTTGTTTCACATCCATTAGTACTCCATTGTGAACATTTTTGTAATGGGAAGTGTATTTCGACGAGACGAAAATATGTCCATTTTTATACCAAAAACGACCATTTTTTCACCTTAAAAAGGACTGATACACTTCGTTTGCAATTATCTCCAAAACTCTTTATCGGATTCAAAAATTAATTGCATATTTAATTATGGGACAAAATGTAGATGCGTTTTCATCCTACACACAAGCTTTACCTTATATTTAAAAACTTTACAGCATCTCTTCTGTACTGGAAGACGACCAAATTGATCATTTTCATTTTCCACTTACTTTTCCACTTGCAAAATACCAGAGAATTTGGGGTTGTGATAATATTCTGTGTATTTCTTTGATCTTTTCATCCGTTAACTGTCCCGCAAGCACCCACTCTGCTTGAGTAATATGGAGGATATTTCCGTATTATTTTCCTTTAATGGGTTTCGACTTAACGCATCAACGTGCTTCATACCATCCCCTGGTCGATATTTCACATCAAACGTAAATTCTTGAAGCTGTAACCACCATCGTGCAATCCTTGGGATAAGTTGTTTCTTTTCACTGGTCGTCTTTAGTGAGTTACAATCAGTGATAACGGTAAATTGGCATCCCAGCAAGTACGAGCGAAACTTCTTTAAAGACTCCACTACTGCCAAAGTTGCTAATTCATACGAATGAAACTTGCATTCCGTACCTCTTGTTTGTCCACTTTAATAAGCAATAGGCTGTAGTCGTCCATTTTCTTGATACCCAGCAAGTCCAACTGCACTTGCATCTGTGTGGACTTCAGTTACTGCCTTCGGATCAAATAGAGCAAGTACAGGTTGTTCAATCAAGATATTTTCCAGCTGCTGGAATGCTTTGTTTTCAGCTTCAGTCCAAGTCCATTTAGTCGTTTTACGAATTAAGTTCGTTAGCGGTCGTGCAATAATTGCATAATCTCTAACAAAATGGCGAAAATATCCGGTAAGTCCTAAAAATTGTCGTACCTGATGAACTGTCCTTGGTACTGCAAACTCTTCTACAGCTTTAATTTTATTACATCCTGGTTTAACACACCCATTCGAAATTTCAAACCCCAAAAACGATATGGATGTCATTAAAAATGAACATTTATTTAGGTTGAGTGTAATGCCTTCATCTCGAAAAATATGCAATGTTGTCTATAGGCCTGTTAATGCTTCTGTAACTGTTTGTGCATGTAGTAACACATCGTCTAAATATACAGCTGCTATGTCTTTAATCGGTGTTAGAATTCTATTCATGTAGCGTTAAAAAGTTCTGGGCGCATTTGTGAGTCCAAAAGGCATACGTTCGAACTCGTACTGACCTGATGATGTCACGAATGCTGTGTAACGCTTAGATCCTTCTTCCATGGGTATTTGATGGTAACCTGATCGTAAATCTAGACTGGTGAAGTATATACCACCACGTAATCTATTAATTTGATCATCGATTCTAGGTAGTGGATGACTGTCTTTAATAGTTAGCGAGTTCAACTTTCTATAGTCTATACATAATCTTGCTTCTCCATTCTTTTTTTTTTACCAATACAATAGGGGATGCATAGTTTGAGTTGGAGTCTCTGATGATATTATTTGCTAAAAGGTCATTAACGATGTCGTTCACTACGTCTTGCTCTATTCTCGCCATTCGGTAGGGGCGAAAAGAAAATGGTTTATCATTTTTTTGTGAATAATATCCTGTTCCGATAAATTGATAAATGGCATAGATGCTGTATTATTTTCGTCAATCCGTAAAATCGTTCGCGGTACACATGATTCTCTTCCTTCTTGTGGACGTAAACTTGCTTCAACATATATATTTCCGGAATAATTATCACACCCCAGTTTAATTATACCTTGATGCTGTGGCAGTATAACAAATGTATCGGTAGAATGTAGAATAATTTTACTTATTGTCGTATCTAGGAGGTCAGGTAGTAAGAAGTTGTTCTCCTCATCTCTTTTAAGAAATTGCAATGTTTCATCACTTTTAATAACAACAATTTGGGGTAATTCTGTGAAGGTCCTTCCAACAATTACTGGTACATTTTGCTCGTCATCAGATACCACGATCGCCTTAACAAATTCCGCAACTTTATCGATTTCAATTTTAATTTCAGCCGATTCTTTGCTCACAGTTGAACCTTTTCCATAACCATGTAATGTTACTTTATCTTCGGTAACAACGTTCAATCCCAATCGTTGTGCTTCACTCCATGTTATTATAGTACACGAACTACCAAAATCGATGTAGGCCTTCGATTTTATATCGTTAATTTTAACGTCTTTATAGTATTTACTATTTGTTACGTCCGTGGTTGCTATTTCGAGTAACGCCACTGTCTAGTTGTGGTCTATTTTCCTTTTCTTGGACAGTTAGAATCATTATGATGATGACTTCTGCATGTATTGCAGCGGTAATCGGGGTTTCCTTTTGAATAGCATTTATTTGCAAAATGTCCTTGTTTCCCACATTTAAAACAAGTTGGATTTGAGATTGAACCTGAATATTGTTTCCTAAATCTTTTATCAAAATCGGTCCTTTTAAATGAAATTTTTGATCGGTGGATTTGAGATGATGAGGAGGCATCATTCAGTTGATTTAAATATTGGAATAGTTCTCCTGGTTTTTTATATCGCGCCGATTTTGCTCCAGTTTTCACAATACGATCATCTAATCCGCCAATTATACAAGAGACTGCACTTTCTCCAGTTATGAGCAATCCATTTAACAAGGCAAGCTTTTCATAATAATATTTCGCGTAAGATTCGTCCGCTCTTTTCCGTCGTCTAATCATTTCCATCAACATCTCGTAATGATCCCTATTAGGTAGAAAGGCCTCTTGCAATTTTTCTTTCCATTCTGCCCATGTAAAATTTAAAGACGATAAGCTCTTATACCAAATTTCAGATAAACCTTGCAGTTTGGACAATGCAAAATAGATCGTAGCTTCTTCAGTCTACATAAAAACTTGTTTAAGTTCATCTACCTTTTTACACCACAACTCTGAACACTGATTTCGATCTTCCGGGTTAAAAATGGCACTGCATCACCTTTAAAACCAACACTTTTTGTATTGCTACGTTCCAATAACGAAGTGACTGCTTCAGTGAATTTATCAAAAGATTCGGTAGTGTTTCTCGAATTACGCATAGATTTTTGTCGGTATTCGCGATCACTTTCCGTGTCAGAGGAAGAAATGGGACTTCGTTGTCGACTATGTCGAGACTTCTTCTTCGTGCGACCCATAATAACAAAACTCAAAGAAAGAACAGCACACAAAACCTATCAAGCCAATAACACACAGGAAGAAAGTAAACTATTTATTTATATTTGTTTCCATTGTTTTATGATATATATTTTGTATATATGTATGTATGTAAATAATAATAAATTAAACAGAAAAAAAAATAGATTAGATATTTCTTTATTGTTTCTACGATTCAGTAAATTATTGTATAAAATAATACGCTCGGCAGTCCAACCACTTATTTTTTTTTCTGCAACAGGTACAATACTTGGACCATTAATTTTTCTCATTTATATCAACGACATGCCTTCTTGTTTTGTATCTGATTGCTTATTATACGCTGATGATGCCAAGATCTTTAGGAAAATTAATAACGTGACGGATTGTGTTCATCTTCAAAAAGATATACTACGGCTGGAAAAATGGTGCCATGATAACTGTATTGATGTCAATGTAAGCAAATGCAAATGTATATCGTTTCATCGCAAAAAAGACCCTATATTCTTTGACTACACCATCCACGACACTACTCTCTCTCGTGTCAATGAAATAAAAGATTTAGGTGTAATATTTGATCAAAAGCTCCTCTTTATTCCACATATAAACTTTATTACCTCCAGATCATTTCGTTTATTAGGCTTTATCTTTCGCACTTGCAAATCATTTAGGTCAGCATCTTCTTATATCAGTCTTTTTTATTCTTTAGTAAGGAGCATTCTTGAATATGCTAGTCAGGTTTGGAATCCTTTTTATTCCTCTTATAGTGCACAAATTGAGGCCGTCCAACGAAAATTTACTAGAGTCCTATTGCTCAGATTGGAGAATACCACTCTAGAGTATCATGAAAGACTAGCAAAATATAACTTAATGACACTGGAAAATCGCAGAATCTACTTGGATAGTACATTTCTATACAAGATCTTAAATGGTAAAGTATATTGTGATGCATTGGTGTCTAATATTGATTTACATGTCCCTTCGCGTAACTCGAGATCCCAGACCCTCTTCAAATTACCTACTTGCAGAACAAACATTAAAGAAAAGTCACCTATCTACAGAATCACAAAATCATACAATATAAGATTTAACAATATAGATATCTTCAACGCTAGCCCTCTGACATTTAAAAAGCTAATCCTCCGCGAGATCGTTCAGTAACACTCTCCTTCATTCTACTGCTTCTCTTTGCCCCTTTTCCCAACTCATTAACAGCATTGTTGGCCTCCGCTCTCTCTATGAATTTTAGTCCTAATTACTTTTTGCCTGCCTAATCTTCTAATTTTAAGTTCACGCATGTATCTATGCATGTTTTAGATTTAGTTTAAGTATTTTTGTACTTTTTTTTTTTTTTTTATATTTTCTTTCTATTATATAGCTCCTTTTTGCTCTTAATTTTACTTCTTTAGTTATAATTTATTTTTTGTAGTTATATCTCAACATTTCTTTTACTTTTTGCTTTTTAATTATTCTTTAACTTCTTCTCTTGTTTTGTTTATGTAAATCTATTAACTCGTTAAATTACATGTAAGGTAGTATATTATTGGAAAGCTTTCTGTTTACTATCTTTATAACCTTCAAAGTAAATAAATAAATAAATAAACATATTAACACAAAAATTCAGTGACGTACGTGTATAACCTCCGATTATTTATCCCACTTCTGAACGATAACGAAATAATAATTTATTTCCGAGAAGAAGAAGTTTGGGACAAACAAAACATTATGATGATTTACAGCTACACCTTATATATTTTTTTCTTCTTCTCGTTCACACCACAAGATTTATCAGGCCAAGGGTCCCGGAGTTATATACACGCGTGGTGGACTGCCGTACCTGTAAATATTATAACAATAGGTGAGTGCCTATTATTTCACTACTTTTCTACACAATTCTACTATGTATTGTATACTATAGAATTATCTAAGGGAGTGCTCGTTTCGCGAGTCGCACTGTCAAGGGAGAGCCACAAGACAATGACAAAACTAAAACCATGAAATCGTCGCAGGGTGGAGAGGAACACCGTCTCCATAAACACGGGGAGGAGAGCCATCCGCGGTTTATATACCCCATCATGGTACAAGGAGGAGAGTCATCCTTAAAGACAGTCGGGAGGAGAGCCAATCCCTACTGTCTTGACCCACAGAACGAAACACTTCTATGCTACAACTAAATGCATTTTGGCAATAACTTAATTCATTTTTAATTAACAATAAACTACACTACACAAATTACCACATTTCACTCAGTGACTAGATAACTCACCGTTTTTTTCTTTTATTCTCCCTATCAATTTCAACAATTAAGTCCTTATTAAAATGACACATCAACTTTGCAAATATTCTTGAACCTTATATCTCTGATAATTTTTAAATAAATCACTTCCGTCACAGATCACAGCACCTTTTCGAATGAATGATCTGTGCGGAACCAGAAAGTATCCTACCTCCTTATTATCCTGTGTACCTACATGCACAAATCACTAACTACTCATGCAGGTATTTAAGATAACTCAAGGATCTTGAAAAGGTCTGGTGCCGAACATTTTAATTTTCAATTACACCAGGCAGACAATGACACTGCTTTGGTGCCGGCAGATCTTACCGTCATAAAATGGCATGCTCAATTTTTCAATAAACATTCAAGTGCTATTAATTTAAGACACCTTTTCTGCGAATTCACCTTTTTCAAGATCCCTTGAATATTATTTTTGTCTAAAATAAAAATTAATGACGACGGAAACGAACCTTTTCTTACAAACGGTGGGCTCACTACCTATGTAGGAAGATGCTTTATATATATAGGATATTTTACCATACATATTTAAAGCCATATGTACAGTAAAATCTCTACGAAGATATGGCTCATATTTCTAAATTTATCGGTAAAAATCGAAGTGTACCCTAATATATACAATTAAATGGTAAAAAGCACTGTACTGCAAATAGATATTTCCGAATGACTGAGTGATTACGCATTTTCATTTCATGGGATAGCGAAAACATTTGAGTTTATCTTCTCTGTGTGAACACTGGTGTTAGGCAGGCCGCTCATCCTCCAAGGCCTAAGTGACATACGCACTTGCGTTGCAGTGCAGCGCAGCCCTTTCAGATGGCTTTCAAAGAATCTTTACTCATTTCATAAAATTCTTTGAATACAACATCGATATAGCATTACAACTGTAATCCTGTATATATTGTGCGCAAACAACTTGACTAAAAATGCATACAACATTACAGTCTGTATATTGCATCGGTATTGTATTCGACAAATTTAATGATAGTCAGCAAAGTTTCTTTGGAAGACAGCAAAAAGTAATGCTAGAGCATGAGTACAGCCCTTACGTCATATATTCTCTTACTATAGTACAATGTCATTGAACAAAAGATTATACATATGGGCTTATATTAATAGGAGTAAGCGCAAAATTTGTAGCAAAATCAGAACAGACGGAATAAATATAATTGAAAACATATAACTCATAAAGTGAATCACCAATTCGCTACAGTGATTTACTTTATGTATTTTGTATTTTCTGTTATTGTATTTATCCATGTGTTTTGATTTTTGCTAAAAATATGGTGATCATTCCTATGTATATAAGGTTATACATGGACAACGTAGGCTTCAGTGGCCTTTGTATATAGCTACACCTTCCAGGCTCACAGACGTGATTATATAGTTGTGTGAGCTTACATTCTCTACAATTATATACAGTTGAGTTTAACTTCTTAAAGTGAAGAGTACAGTCAGTGATTCAGGTAATTTTTGTAATTTTACATTTTTTTAATTTTTTAATGGTGTACAGAAAATTAATTAATGGATTACATTAAAGAACAATTAGAAGCAGTAGAATGCAGTCAATATTTGGAAAAATTTATTGGTAAGTCATAACCTTAAACTGTTTATTTTTAATTTGCATTTTAATAGCTTCATTATCTAATATAAATTAACATGTAAAAAGCTACGGAGTGTGATTTTCATTGTTGTGCTTAAAAATTATAAACTTGTTTAATAGTGAAGTAAATATACAGCATATCTGAAATTTAACTTTCCAACTTTTATTCTATTGCGCCATTTTACAGAAAAATATCAAGATCTGTGTTTTCAGATCATGATGATCATAATGAATTGATATTATAAGGCATAGTGTGCGGAGTGGTTTATTTTTATTCAAACTATATCTGAACTGCATCATATACCAGTAAAATATCTATCCCCGTGTAAAGCGAACCATGATTTGCTCCTGCGATTGCATTTGTAAGAAAGAAATAACAAATAAGAGACGCTGTTAGCTTTATTTTTATTTTCTTCTTTAAAGTCTGGAATCTTGTTTATCATGCTCCTTGTGAAACAAATTGCGGTCTGAATAAAATTCGGACCTTTTATTTTTTCAGTGAATTATATAATCAGATTTATAGATACAAAATTGATATTAATAAACTAATAGAATCCAGAGGTATAATGAAGAACACTGTAAATTCAGTTTAGATTTATGAGGAGCAATTTGGCTGTTATATAAGATATTTTGTATTTTGAAATCGACGGTCTTCTTTATGCTTAAAACCTGCGCTTCTTTTGCACCTGAAATGCATACATACCATGGTAAATTCCAACTCCAAGATTCCACTTGTAATACAAGTAACTATTCCACGTGAATTTCACGTAATTATTCCACGTCAAATTATACAGTTACTCCCTAGGACATCAGTATAGGAAATTCTACTAATTTTCAACGTAAAGTTTTATGTATATATAAGTATTTATATTTTTTGCTGAGGTGAGTTACAGTTGTCCGTTTGACGGTAAAAAACTTGTCAAAACTTGGTATTCAGAAAAACTTCATAAGCTTATCATTAAAATGGGCCAACTCTGGTATTTCAACAGTTGTAGTATGTCAACTTTTATATTGGACATAACATGAAAAAATAAATTTCGGTACATACTTTTATTTTTAAGGAAAATTATAAATTAACGTAAAAATATTTAATTACCTAAAGTTAAAATATTTATAATAATAACATCTTTTAGAGCGCATTTGGCATATCATGTGAGTTATATTTCAAACAAACTATATTGCATATTTTGAAGAGTTTGTTGAATATTTGTGATTTTTAAAAAACTGCAATCAAACAAACGAGAATAGCTCAAAATTATACATATATGTATGTCACAGCTGACTTGTTTTCTCCACCCCAAAATTCTTTCCAAAAATAATTAGTTTTGTTTTTTCCATACCTATATTTAGAAGAAGAATTTTATGTTGATTCCTTCAATAATCTCGACCTTGAGATTTTAAAAGAGATAATTCTAAAAGTTGGGCCCAGATTGACATTTTGGTTTAAATACAAAAAGCTATTTGGTCATGAAGAGGTTAGTGTGGGAATTAAATTATTATACTTATACTTCAAAAAAAAAAAATTTATTCGGATAAAAAATTAAGAGATTTCAAGGATTAATTCATTAATCTTTGTAAACATACCCAATACATTTTTATTTCGATTAAAGATATCTTGTAAGTCCATTTGAACGAATTGTTATGTCGTTAACCTGCACACATTTTCGCAACATAATTTGGAAAAGTTTACGAGTTTAATGATTAATACTGGCTTAATCGAGCCCTGAGATTATTAAAATTTTTTTCATAAACATATTTTTTTAAGACACTTTCAGCTGTTACAACTGTCAGTGAGCCGTTATCATCACATGATTCCATTTTCTTAAATTCTGCTGATGCCACTTCGGACATTTCAAATGAAAGAAGCATTCTTATTGGTGATGACACATTGGTTAATAACATAGAAAAGGTAGAATGATCCAGATTGTAGAAATTAAAATTTAATTACTCTTTCCTAATAGATATTTTGACCAAATATTGTTTGCCTTAATAATTCTACATCTTTCTCATCGAATATGGTAAATGATTTTAATAAAAATGTCAGAGAATATTTGAAGTGTGCCAATGGTGAAATAGTACTCAATACGTACAAGAACGTACAAAAATTAGGTAGCAGAGAGAGAGGACTATTGGCGAATGTAGTTGTACACAAAGAGTTTGATTCCTGTAAAGGTTCCTGCCGCCACTTTAAAATTAGCAAGGAACGTTTCCTTGTTCTAGTTGAGCAAATTATTGAAATATTCCCTTCAGAGAATCAATCAGTAGATTTTATGCCTTACAATCCCACAACTAAAACTCACGCTTCAGGAAAGCTATGGGAAGTTTACAATAGATTAATGAAAAACTTAAAAGCGAATGATACTTCGACTACGAAAGAAGACAATTTTATTGTTAGCCGTCCTGTAGAGGAATTGATTGGGATGCTAAAATTTTTGGAGAGTAATATAGAAACCCGACAAAAAATGGAACAGTATTGGAAAGAGAGTTTTGATCACAGTATGTCCAGGCTTAAATCAGACAACGACCAAAACATTTATGGCTACCTTCACAAATATCCAGCTCTATGTGCTGAATTTGGTTGTTATTTACTTACACAAGAATTCGATCAGCTACACCCAAATGCTCAACAAAATGTTTGAAAGGTGGCCCAAAATAAATGGAAAGCTTATAGAGATTAGTAAAGAGAAGAATATAAAAGACGTTAAAAGCTTATTGCTGTTTGAAACAGATATTACAGGATTTTTGGTCTTGCTGTATCTATTAGCCACCACAGCATACGGAAGGAAACGAAACGAACAAGCATCGGACAACGCATTAAATATTCACGGGAAGAAATCTTGAATTCTTTTATGTTTCTAATTAAAGTGAGTCTTAATTATTAAACTTAAAACGTAGTTTTTATCATTTTGTAAGATATATTTGGCTGCCATGCTATTTATTGCATATTTTTTGGCTCTGTGACTTCAGGTGAGCGAGGTATGAACGTAACAATGATATCTGCTGTTAACGCTATTGGAAATCACGTCCCACCTATGCTAATTTTTCCACACGTACACTTTCAGGACCGAATGCTTAAAGGAGCTCCAGCACGAACCATTGGGGGTAGTAATCCCTCGGGGTGGTCCAATGAAAACTTATTTTTAAAATATTTAAAGCATTTCATTGAGTACGTTAAACCCTCACAAGAAAAAAAAGTCCTCCTTATTATGGATAATCATGAGAGCCATATCACAATTCCAGCTATTGAAGAGGCTAAAAAGTCAGGAATTGTTCTTCTAACATTTCCACCCCATACCTCTCATAAGCTTCAGCCATTGGACAGGACAGTTTTCGGTCCTTATAAGACTTATTATAACCAAGCCGTTAGGCAGTGGATGCTATCAAATCCAGGTAAAACTGTTACGATATATGATGTCGCCAAAATTGTAGACAAAGCTTATACAAAAGCCTTTACTATGCACAATATCTCAAGTGGTTTTTCAATAACAGGAATTTGGCCTATAAATGACAACATATTTCAGGAACATGAGTTTTTATCTGCCTTTGTTACTGATTGTCCCCTTCCATCAGAAGCAGAAAATACTCTGGAGACGAACATCAATACATATACAAGTAACGAACTAATTAATCAGCAAATAGAAGATATTCCTAGAAAAACAATCAACTTTGAAGAACAAGAAAATCATAATCTTAACTCGTGCGCAAAAGAAAATCTCACCTTAACAAAGAAGAAATTGAAAACCCCTGAAATGATTCAGCCATATCCCAAAGCTCAGCCAAGAAAAATTACGCGCGGAGGTAGAAGAAAAGGTAAGTCTAGAATTCTAACATATACTCCGGAGAAAGAAGAATTATTGGCATCAAAATCCACTAAATCGATCCGTAAACCTAAAGTTGTCAAAAAGGTCATGGCGGACTCTACAGAATCCGAAGGTCATCAAAAATTGCTGGCAAAACCATCCATTTCAAGAAAGGTTACTCCAAGAAAAGAGGAAACAGGAAACGTACGTTACCAGCTACCAAGAGCAGCGAAGATGGAAAGTTTTATTAGAGAGCAGCTTTCCTCTGAAGAGGATTTTAATGGCGATAGTGATTGGTCTTGTGATAATGATCAGATATGGAATTTAGTACAACAATAAAAAAAAACTGAATTTACAATTTGAATTTTTGATACGTTGTTTTTTCCTTATTTTTTTCTGTTTTAGTCTTTGTTTTGTTAAATGAATTTAAATTTGTGTTATTTTTTATTACTGAATATAAAATAAAACGTTAGAATATTTTTTCCTATTTACGAGTTGTTTATTCTAGCGAACTTAACAGATTTTTCTGGTGGTCCAAGGTACAACACATGGTTGTACCTCGGACCAAAATGACACCTATGAATAAAACTTAATTTAACAAAAAACTACGTAAGTTCTTACATTGTGGGCGGTTTGTGAGTTGACAGTACAGATAAAACATATATCCCAATAGCATAATAAGTAAATTTAGGAAAAGACACTTGAGATATTTGGGAAATACTAAAAACCGGTCCGAGGTACAGCACTTTCCCCTATATTTTATGACTTTTACTACAATGCCATTTTAAGAAATTTTCATTAATGCATACATATGTATGTGTATTTCATATTCGCAGGATGCTAATTTTGTTAAAGAAAAAATCTGCGATTTGAGAAAGCGGTATTCCGAGAAAAAAATCACGCGACAACCAATGGTTGTTTTAGTAGGAGAATCGCTGCGTAAGTATAATTTGCACTTTAAATTTGAAACATTCGGCTATGATTTATTTTTAATTTTTTTTTCTCTAACAATCTTTTTATTTTAATTATCTGCAAAGCTGACTACATTGGTTTACAATATTTACTCCTAGTTTTAATTAAAAAGCAATAAAGCTTTTCCTTGAACAGATTTTTCTTTTTTCAAAACAAATAATTTATTTATTTTGTAGTTTACAAAAATTGTTTTTCATGTTTTAGATGACATTAAAATGGGCTATGTCATTTGCGAAGATATGACATATCTCATAAAGGATTCGCCAACAGTCGCAGTCGACATCTGCTTTAAATTATTTCAAGCATTGAATGCTAAGTACCCGGAACCTTGTGAATCTATTTGGACCTACAAGTCAATATAAATATAATAATAAATATAATATTATGTATAAATAACTGTATAAAAGAACAGGCAAACATTTTTGAATTTATGTAAGCATATTTCATAAGATTTAGTTTTACTTTTTGTTAAACGAATTTATAAAATTTAAGAATTTAAAATGAAATGCTTTAAATGTGGGAAATTTTTGTCCACCCCAAAAATGTATATGAAATATTTGAACGTATTTCACAAGCTCGAAGCTACTTTTTTTTGTAAACATTGCCCCGAAATGCGTCAATTCCGAAATAGAAATTCATTTATGCGACATATTCAAAAACATTTTGTATCTGAAACTCTAGAAATTCCAGGCTCTATCTGCTTCGATGAAAGTAGTGAAACGGCGTGCTCAGCAAAGTTTGAAAATATACCTTCAGTATTAAAAGAAAAGGAAGAAAATCAAACCCTTTCGCAAGAAATAGAATTTTATAAGCATGTACTAAATGAAGCAAATTTGAAGTTGATTACTCAATTGTATGGCAGGAAACAAATTTGTGAAAAGTTAATTCAATATATATTAGACGCGTTAAGAGAATATATTACGGGACAATCTTTACAGACAGCATTCTCTTTAATAGACAAATTCTCAAAGTCTGGCGAACCAGATGTTTCTTCCATAGTTTCAAAGACGATTGGAGAATCGTTTGTTGATATATCTACAAAACATAGAAGGCATTTAATTCTAAAGGAAAACTCTCTTGTTTTACCTTGTAATTCTTTTACTATTGGAGAACGCTTGGATGCTGTCCGGGTTGACGGTGATCTCGTAATAAAGTCTGTTCCAATAAAAGGACATATGATTCCTATTAAGAATACTTTAAAACAATTTTTTGCAATGCCAGGTGTTTTGTAAGAATCTGTAAATTACATAAGTTCATTAAAATCTTCTGAAGATTCAGCACCAAGTATAATTCAAACAGATTTTTGGAAAAAAAAAGTCAGATGTATTTCTAATGCCAACTCAATAGCTTTACCATATATACTTTACTTTGACGAATTCGAAGTTAATAACCCTCTAGGTTCTAGATCCGGTTTGCAGAATTTAGGAGCTGTTTATATCTCCCTCCCTTGCTTGCCGCCTTCTGTTCGATCTAAACTTGAAAATGCATTTGGGGACCAAGTTTTTCAAAAACTTGTTGATCAAATTATAGAGTTAGAGGAAACAGGAATTGAAGTTAATGAGGAGAAAATAAATTTTATTTTGACGGTATGCGTAGGAGATAATAAAGGTCTTAACTCTTTACTTGGGTTTACTGAATGTTTCCGTGCGAACTTTTTTTGTAGATTTTGCAAAATGCACAGAAATCAAACTCAAATAAATCCTGAGCTGAACGAAACTTTATTAAGAACCAAAACAACTTACGAAGATGATTTAGAAAAGAACAACATATCTCTTACGGGAATTCGTTCTGTTTGTATATTTAATCAGTTAAGAAGTTTTCATGTCACGGAAAACTTCTCAGTTGATATTATGCCTGACTTACTGGAAGGAATTTGTAATTTTGAAATCGCGCTGGTATTAAAAAAGGTTATTAATGAAGAGAAGCTGTTTTCTTTGAGGGCTTTCAATGAACGTATCAATGTGTTTGATTTTGGAAGCTACGAACATATCAATAAGCCGCAAGAAGTTTTGGAAGACCATTAAATAAATTAAAGTATTCAGCATCAGAGACTTTATGGCTTATGAAATTTCAGGTGATTGGATCCCAGTGGACCACAAATCTTGGCAATTATTTTTCTTACTAGGAAACATATTAAATGTGGCTTTGTTTGATATCATATCAGAACAAGACATAAGTAGAATGCAATTTCTTATTAATGAACATCATAAACTTTACATTGAGTTATATCAAAGGCCTCTTAGGCCTAAACATCATCTGATGCTACACTATCCTGCTATTATGAGAAAGGTTGGGCCATTAAAGCAATTGTGGTCTATGCGGTTTGAGGGAAAGCATAAAATTCTCAAAACTATAGCTAACTCAACAACATCTCGCAAAAATATTTGCTTTACGATAGCAAATAGGTTCTTACTAAGTGAAGCTAAGCTAAAAGGAAATCAGAGAGGGATTTCAACTGTTTGTACGTACGGAAGAGAAATAACTTTTATTAGTTCTGCTGTAAAAGTCTTAAGACAGGATAATCAACAAGTCCGATATTGCAATTGGGTTGAATATAGGGGGGTAAAGTATAAGATCGGTGCTATTATAAATATTGGAGAGCAAGATGAATATCCCAAATTTGGCATCATTGAGTGCATCGAAATGTATTCAAATCAAGAAAATTATATTGTTGTTTCATTACTTCAAACATTGTACTATGATCCACACAGAATGTGTTACTGTGTTCAAAAAACTCAAATTTATGAGAAGATAGAGCTTATGGATCACTACAGATATACATTAATTTCTTTAAATTCAAGTTTATTGGTTGTATAACATTCATTACAACACAGATTTTTATGAAAAAATTACCGAAATTTATCTACAAAATTTACAACATGCTTAGGAATATATTACCCAAAGCTTTTTATAAAAGAGATAATTTAGGAAAATAACAAAATAAATATATTGCATATTACCAGAAAAACAATTCGGTTTCAAACTCAGTATTTTGAACAACATATGCGTAAAACTTATAGCCAAAGTAACGTGTTTCTAATATTGTTAATTTTAAAGAGATCTTGTTGCTAGAATTTTTACAAATAGTATTAACATCTCAAATTTAAAATTTTGATTTTTTTTTTTTTCACAATTTAATAATTTTAAAGGTGGTAAAAAAGGAAGTGTTTCGTATACAGCCCCAAGACTTTGTATTGTATTAGTATCAAATTCATCAAAGTAAATGTTAATAGGAAAAACTAAATACCTTCTGTCGAATGAGTTGCATTTGTCTTTCCTAATGCTGACTATCACTGGAAAGTATTTCAATTTCCGCTAACTTCTATTTTTTGAATTCGTTCAGCAATTATTATCATGTTACAAAATTATTATTATCTTCCAAAAGTTATTTCCGTTGTTTTCAGTTGATAAATTTGACATAGTCGAGAGCAAACAATTAAAAAAAAAACCCCTCAATGCATTTATAGAACTCAAATAATTTAATTTCGCTAATTCATTGAAATGATCATAAGCCATTGCAAGCTCAGGGCTTTTATACTTGTAAAAAATGTTGGATTAGAATAAAGTTCAGTAATTATTTCTATACGTATACAGTACACTTATTGTTTATAATTACAAAATGAAATGTTATTATCAAGAGCAGTGTTATTCGGTTGATCATTCTTGTCATCATCACGTAAAAGTTCCTGTTTACATTGGTTAGCTTTACTTTCCAATTAGTAACAAGCTTTCGGATATTTAATATTAATGTTTTTGAAATCGGCATGAGCCTGTTCAAAATGTTTTTAAATAAAAAATTTTTAAAAATATGTAATCGGTTTTTCAAAACAAATTAATATGGGCTATTAATTTAGATCACATTCCAAGCTTGTTTACATTTAAAACTGTATACTTAAGTAAATTTAAGCTTATTTTTCAATTAATAATTTAATTAATTACATAATTTGATGTCCTATGAAGAGTAGTACAAGTTCAAAACTGGATTTTTTCTGTGAATAAAATATAAAGCGAATATTTTAGTTTTATTTGAAACCTCTGGAAAAATTACCAGCCGTACACTGGTTGCAATTGAAGAATTTCTCGAGCATTTTCTATGATTGCATGGGATATTCTGCAATTGAGCACCTGTGTACGGTATGAATTATTCTCCTTTCAGGATTTTTGTTTCATTTCCTATTAATTATAGGAAAGACTACCATAAAATACAGGAGTAAGCATGATTTAAGTGTTGCAATATGGCTCTCTTTTGTAGCATATCTGCCAGTTTTGATAAGAAGGATTCTTATGTTATTAGGAAAAGTACCCATTTGAGTAGCACAATTTACTAAATATTGAGCCGTAAAGACTTAAAAAAATGTTGGAGGGTATTTATATAGCTCTCAAAACAAAGTTTTTCAAGGCAAAACTTATAAATATTGTTGATTTGGACATGTTCATGGCGTTGACCGCTATAATTGTTGCATGATATGCCCTCTAAATTAGCATACAATACTATACTGTTTAGCGCTACGCATTAATAAAGTATTGCTTTATACGCCATATTATAAAATATTGCTCCTAGTGCAATAGGTATAGGTTCTGTATAAGAGCTACAATTACCGCACATAGAGTAATAAATCTTTGGATATTCTACTACATTTCTTTCACTACAAATTTAGGTTATACATCCCATAATTTGTTGCAATCATGATTTCGCCTATATTTGTAGCAGTTTACCTATGAAAACTTAGGCTTTCTGTGCCATTTTTTTTCCGTGTTCATATAACTCAACGTTATCTTTTTATAAATATGTGGTTTATGGGTTAATTGCGTAAATTTTCTGAGGACTTCAAAACAATTTTGCTTTGCCCTCTACCTATGAATCAACTTAATAATGATAAGCAAGAGGATTATAACAGAGCCACAGTCTGTCATATTTGTGAAAAACTGTATGTGCATGCGGACAAAAAGGTACGTGATCACTGTCACCTTACTGGTATGTATAGAGGTCCAGCACATGAGGGGTGTAATATTAATTTTACGGATAGTCACACAGTTGCAGTAATTTACCACAACCTTAGCGGTTATGATTCTCGTTTCATTATAAAAAATCTAGCATCAGAGCTAGAAGGCCGCATTGATCTACTCCCCATTAACAAAGAACGTTATATTGCATTCACGAAACATTTAATCGATCATCCAATTAATTTTAGATTTATTGATTCATTTAGATTTCTTGCGAGTAGCTTGGATACCCTCTCCTCCTATTTAACATCTCTACCCATTTTAAAGTTCCAATTTCGGCAGTTATCGGATAATCAGTTTGATCTATTAACACGTAAGGTATTTACTCGTACGATTATTTTAACGACTCTTCAAAATTCTCTGAAACTTCCTTACCAACCATTTCACAATTTTACAATAAACTTAATGACTCCAATGCTCACAAAGTATGGAATACATTTTCAATGCCTAATTTGGGTGAGTACACCGATTTTTATTTAAAAACTTATGTACTTCTTCTATCGGATGTTTTTGAATAATTCCGTACAAGTTGTCTCCAATCCAAGCATATGGACTAGATCCCGCTCATTGTTTCACACTCCCGGTTATACTTGGGACGCTATGCTGAAACATACTACCAATATTACTAGGCCATTTCTCAATCCCTACCATATAGTGGCTTCAAGTGGCTAGATAACGCAAACAGTGTTAAGATTGAAGATAAGCCGGATGATTCCCTCACAGGCTATATTTTAGAGGTGGATTTGGAATATCCCCAAGAGCTTCATGATCTTCATAAGGATCTACCGTTCTGTCCAGAGCATTGCAGCGTCCCCAATTCAAAACAGAAAAACCTAATGGCCACTTTTCACAATAAACGCAAATATGTAATTCATTATCGTAATTTAAAACAGGTTCTTCTTTGTGGATTAAAGCTAACTAACTATTTCAATAAACCATTCTATGTAGGCATGTCTATCTTAGACTAGGCAAAAACAACCATTTATCAATTTCATTACGATTATATGATTCCCCCGTTTGGTTCGAATTGTTCTGTTTGTTATACGGATACAGACAGCCTAATTTATGAAATTAGCTGTCCCGACTTAAATAATATTATTAAACGTCATTTGCAACAAAAAAGTGCTGGGCCTCATGAAAGATAAGGACAATGGTTGCATTATGACGGAATTTACTGGTTTGAGATCAAAAATGTATGTGTTCATGGTAGCGGGTAAGGAAGAATAGAATTACTTTTGATGATTACGTTGAATGTTTAAACGCTAACTGTGAGAAAATAGTAATTCAACATGAAATTAGCTCAATAACTCAAACAAAAACCGCGCTAAGTCCTCACGACGATAAAAGATATTTACTTAAAGATAAGCATGAAACACTACCGTGGGGTCATTATCGTATAACGGAAATAGATTAATGTGAATATAAGAAAATAATGTAAATTAGATTAGGACATCATATGCAAAATAAAAAATTTGGCGTTAATAATGTAATATTACACAAATGATACCATTTTTCATAAAACGAATAACATTTTGTTTTCATTTTAAACATGACATTTCATTAAACCTTAAATATATTATCATAGAGAATAAGAAGAAGCAATTCATAAGCTTCAAGAAAATTCAGTTTGGGATACTTAATCCTATATTTTCATAAAGATTCTGAGTGTACTATACTTGTTCTTATACTTTTTTGTAAAATTTATTATTTTTACGAATTCTTCAAACAGAAACTATGGAAAATGTTCAATTAAGTATAAACCAGGTGGAAAAGGTAAATTTACCATTTTTAAACGGATCAACAACTAGATTTGGGCTTCTCCGATGTCTTCCCCTGTTAAATACATATAAAATAATCGCATTCAAAGCATCGGTTCATTCAATAGAACTAATATGACCCACATTTCGATTTCAGTTCAAGTTTACTAAATCGTGAAACTGTTTACATACCGGCAATTTTTTTTTCGTTTTTCTAACAAACTACTCTTGTTTGTATTTACACCTTCCTACCTTTCTACCCATATAAAGATCGTTAAAGATCGTTAATCTCCCATTCCTACACACGCTCGCAATACAATTTGTGATATTGTGCAAATTTAATTGGGTGAACGAAGTGGTTCTAAATGTGGAGTAGCAGGAGCACATAATTTATATGTGACCATAAGGAAGAGGTGTGTTGTCGATCTTGACAATGCATTTTTCTTTATTCTTGTTTTGTGGTTTAATAAAAACAGTAACTACTTACGCCGGCAACGAAGAAGCAAAAGTGTCTGGTCGCCTGGTAATCTGTTTTAGCCTTTAGCTTGTCAATAGTCATTAGCAATTGCTACATTTATATTTCTAATACACTATAATTTTCTATTTTCACACACGTAAGATCCAAGTGTGAGTTTGTGTGGGGTGTGTGGGGGAGGTGTGTGTGCGCGCGCGTGTGCGCAGGTGTGTGTGTGTGTGTGTTTGTGTATATGTGTGGATCGTCTTCTGCCATTTTGTAGGGAAAATGGTGATCCTTTTCGAAAATTTCTTCAGATATAGTTTAGTTTGAAGGTCCTGCATCAAAATAATCCTGTTCCGTTTATTTCATTAACAAAAAAATTGTTTAGCAAAGGATGTGTGTGTGTATGTGTGTGTGTTGCATAATGCAGCGCGGATGAGGGGTCCACCAATGACGTCATACTCCTCATCATGTGCGGGAGTGAGACAGAGACGAATGATGTGTGCGAGCGAGATAACTGCAAAAGTGATTTTGGACCTCTATAAAAAATAACATTGGATTTTGGGCCAGAACCGGCATAGCTATACTACTCATATAACCATAATTTCCATGCGAGAAATTCTTCTAGTAGTAAGCCACGTGATACCAAGTCTTCAAGATCCTTCCCACTTTCAACACGATACCAGGATTTCATGTTGGTTAGCGCTCGAATGTTCATTATCCTGTTAGCCACAAAGGTTGATCAATTTTATGATGGTTCCACTAAACATGCCAGGACAATTGTCGAGTCATTCCAGTGGAATATATTCGTTTCAGATATACCTAATATAGTGGTAATTCGGCCTACCAATTGAGCCATTAACCCCTTCGCCTGCACGAATTAGATTTGTGCAGATAGTTTCGAACGAATCAGTACATATAAGATACAAACAGCTGCCATAAGCTTTCTTATCATACCTGTTGTCAGTAAATGTGCCTTGGAACCTTAAACGATTCAAGAAGGCGAAGCTTACTTCTATATTTCTTCATCTGGTGTGAAACTTATATGCCAATGATTCATCCCAATTGAGGCTTAACTTCCATAGTTGCTGCATGGATTTTACCCACAACAACTAAGGGGCTTATTAGTCCCAGAGGATCGAATAACCTTCCAATATCAGCTAGGACTGTATCTCATTTTTGTTCCACAACTTTCCAAAATCTTTTCAGCTACTATCTAATGTAGTCTGCTGCAGTATCGGCAGATTTTCTCCCAAGCTTATCTGACCAACTTGAAGGAGTTGAAAGTGCAGCTCAGAGCCAAAAAATTGGTTGAAAAGCATGTTATCATAAAGGCTTCTTTTTGGTGTGGCAGCACGGAATTATATTTCATGTTCAATGGTAAAAAAGGAAGACAATTTAAATGTTCTCGACACAAGTAGTAGCCTAAACTTTCGAACAGACTACACCAATACGCCGATGCGGCGCGATGATAACAGGGTTCACACATTTCACTAATTTAATATCTGTTCGGCAACGGTGCTCAAAGAAATTAGTTCGCGTTCAGTCCAATTAATTTATAATGTCTGAACAGTACCAATATTTGAAACTACAAAGTGTTATTGTAAATACTACATATTGAAGAGAACTTGGTCATTCATCTATAATTCCAATTGTGTCTTCACCCCAATCATGAAGTAAATTTGCATCAAACTCACTCTCATCACCATCAACATAATATTTTATCTTTATATTTGTCAAATCATTGCCATCTAAGCAATTGTTATCACATACTTCACTTGGACGTGTCTTTCCAGTATTAGCAAAACTACTTCCAAAGGAATATAATATTTGCAAATAAATGAGCACTTCAAACCAGCAGATCTACATGTACATTTTTTATCACAGTTGGATGTAAAACAGCTACAGAAAATTTGCTTCTGCAACGTATCAGATCAAGCTAATGCAGTTGTCAAAATAGCTTGTAATGTTTTCATAATGCTTTGTAAGTATCCACTCACATAGTAATGGATTTAATGGATATGCATACCACAGTCCACTTGATAGAAAACACGTTGAACATGAAAATTTAAGGCAGCATCCCTTGGTGTGAAAACGGGCTAATTTCACTTCTGCTTTCTGGTTAACCATAACTTCCTTAATTCGTTTGAAGTATAGATCATTGATAACATTAGTCTGAGATTTTTTCATAAGATTTTTGTTTTCCTATCAATAACAAAATTGATGAAAATGCAAATGAAATGTGTTTCCCAAGTCATAAAGCATACCGTTCTGAACAAGAATCGTCTTTTTTTTTTGTGGAATATTTACACGCTTCTATTTTTCATAAATTTTTAAAAGTGGGAGTGAGTTTTTCGACATATGTGTGTCGAACAAAGCTCCACCCTTAACTTCTCTCACTTCGCATGTCGCGACAATTCTATCCATCCTCCTTTCCTCCATTCATTCCGAGGGCCGATAGAATTAAAAAATCAGATCAAATGGGAATCGAGTGTACAACGAAAACCTACAAATTTCAAAATCCACAGGACTATCGTCCATTTTTATATTGGATTTAGTGGAATTTTTATAACCTTTATATTAACTTCACTATCGGGTTTGTCCGCAAACTTAGAAAGTCAAGATTGACCCACTTCCCGGTATCCAATCGAGCTGAAATTGTCCTCACACCATAAATAATTTTTTTTTAATGTAGGGAAAAACACTAGATATTTTAACGACTTTTTGCAATTTTGAATATTTCGTTGGCTCTAGGTTGTTAAAACTAGTACCAAAAATTGTTTGTCCGGTGAAAAAAAGAAAAAAAGTTACTGTGCACAGATTTTCTCGTCTTTTCAAAAGCCTTCGAATCAAAGTATTCATCATTTCAGAAGGCCGCTCAAATTCAAGTGAGTTCAAGTTCAGTTTCTAAGACGGTTGATTTGCAGTAATTCTTTCGACTCGTCAGCCGCAGTCCAGCATATCCAACATAGATTCCAAATTCAAGTAAGTTCAATTATGTTTTCTTGAATGACTATTGCTCATTGAATTTTATATAATAGTCATGGGAAAAAAAGGACGAAACTGCAATACAACGTCAACGTCGATTCAAAAAGAAAGAGAAAAACGTTGATTGAAAAAACTGCAAGTCACCAGCGTCTCGTGCATCTCCACAGGAAAAGGAACGTCGACGAAGAGGAGAAAGACGACACGATGAAACTCCAACATCTCGTGCATCACGGCTTGCTCAGCAAAGGCGTGAAAATGAAGAAAGACGACGCGATGAATCACCAACATCTCGTGTATCAAGGCTCGCTCAGCGACGTCAAGCAGATGTAGGAAGACGATATCGATATCGACGCCACAGTAACTAGTTTTGATGCATAAGTTTGTGTGTGTTTATGCTGACTGCATTTGGGAAGTGTGTCATAAGCAATGCTACAAGCAAAAAGTGTCAAAGTGTAGGTTTTCTGTCGGAAGTCCAGACTATCTTCCCATTGAGTTGTCCAAAAAAAGTTCATTAGTTTTGTATCATCGTTGTAAGACATATTTGAAGTCGAGGAAGACACACCATCCTTCGAAAGCATATTGGAACAATCTTGATGCTGGTGTGATACCTCTAGAAATTGCAATTCTCATCGAGGTGGAGATTCGATTACTCGCTCGAATCATCCAATTTCTTAAAATAATCAAGTATAATGGTGTAAGGCTCGAGCAGTTTTGTTCGCCCAAGATATTTTCGAAGTTACTGAAAAACTTCCAACAACGTGTAAAGTTTGTTGGTTTTTACTCGTCTTCTTTTCGTTTACCAATGATTGCGGAATATCTTGAAGAGTATCCATTATTAGGAGCTAAGGGAGCTTCGCAATAGTAAATACACCTTGAGAGTTCTGATAAGACTCTGATTTTATTAACCAAATTACAGGTCTTTTATACATAAAAAAAATCGCTTACTTCATCATTATGCATGTAAAAATTAAATTAACACGATTGATCACCTGAAATCGGTGATTGCATAAAAGAATGCCGAGTAAGCTTTATACCGCTACACAAAAGTTCATAGCACATGCATAGTGCTTATTTACTCATGATGGGTTTATTTGTTTACCAATGACGCTTGGTCATATGGACAAACTTTAATGAAATTCAATGTGCTTGTTTACGATTATTCAACTGCAATTTCATTCATGCAGCGTATGATCCATTCATGTAGTAAAGCAATTTTTTTTTGTTTTAATATTTTTCGTTAGATATTTGTTATGTGCATTTGTGTGTAGATCAGTATGCTTCTCTTTGCATATTATGTTGTGTGCATTTGATCAATGCACTTATGCTCTACAAACGTTACCTCGATCACTTGATTCTGCCGGCATGATTGTCATCACTGAGTCACTGGAGATCCTTGACAGCACACGTGCGTTCACAATTTTACGGGAAAATGTAACCAACGCGATAGAGTGGCTAAAGCAAATAATCACCTATATCACGATGTACAAAATGTAACAAATACTACTAAGCTTGATGTCGCAAGTTTCATCAGAGCTCACTCGCCTCCAATCAGTGATTATTCGACAATTTTCCTGGAATCAGGCAAGTCCGATGTTTGGTAAAAATGCAGGCAAATAATGTTTTGCTATGGAAATTGGAGCTATTGTTCGCTCGATCATTCTATCGCCAACTGAACGGGACTCCACCATAGTCAATGGTATTTTGATTGAGTCGGATGCACTCTATGAGACAGTTGTCATTATCTGATCCGCAACCCTAGTAGTTATCTTCTCGTTAATAGTTTCAATGTCGTGTCAAGTGATATTACAATATTCGGAGTCAGTCTATCGCTTCATTACGATCAAGAACCTGACATTTTTGGAAGAATCGCAAAAATCTACTAGATAATCTGGGTGTTCGCCTTTCTGAAGGTATGCAGTCACTGTTTGAAAATCATTGGAGTTTTAATAGCAAATTTTAAGAGCTACGCTGTTATGAATATTAATGACATGTTCTACTTTGATGACTCTCACTCAAAAAGGAGCTTCTGCAATGAATTGTCGAGCGTGCCTTGTCGATTGCAACACTTTTGACGAATTCATTCGCATCTGTAAGCGTGCAACATGGTAAAAAAACATCCAATACACACTTGACTACATTGATGTCATGATTACGAACGACAAAACCTCAGAAGTCGTTTACACAGATCCTGAAATTGAAACTGACGGCCAACTTTCATGCATTCCATCAGTTGTTTCTCCTCATATCTGTTCTCAACTCTCTGACGTTATCTCTAGTCAAGCTCAAGTAGAAGCAATTCCCGTTTAAACTTCCGTTATGGCACCTATTGATGTGCGTCAACCTCAAGAAGACTTGGAGGTTACAGGAATACTAAGCGATGGTGGTCAAACCGAATTCCTAAAGATCTCAAGAAAAACCAGCAACATATCGTTGATCACCGTTATGAGCTTAAAGCTGAGGAATTCGCTTGGTATCATCTCTTCCCAAATGGCATTAATGGACTGAAGCAACCTCGACCAGTAAAAATTTCGAATCTGGACTACTTTCAATCACGCATCATGGGGAAGGATGCAAGATTTTAACGCACTAACTACCATTTGATGTACGTACATTTTCGCATAACGAGCAATATCACCGTATTTGGAAAGAAAGTGAGAAATAACGGCGTATTGGAATACAGCTTTGAGTGAGCTCATTGCAATGATCAAATGCTTAGGATCACCGCATTATTTCATGACTTTCAGTTGCAATGATCTTCATTGGAAATATATGATTCATGCATTCTTAATTGCCGATAGTAACTCTGACAAATATCCAACCACTTTGAGCACGTATGATGTTCAGAAACTTGTTGAGAAATATCCAATGGTGATCAGTCCTCATTTCATGATTCAAGTCAACGCAATGATGAATTTGCTGAAATTAGATCATATTATTCTCGGTGGAAGATTGACTGATGAATAGTCACGCATTGAATTCCAAAATCGTGGATCGCCGCATTTTCATATGTTGGTTTGGGTGGAAGGAACGCCAAGCTTTGACACTCCAGAAGGCATCACTCGAAACGATGAAGCCATGGCGTGTGAATTGCCAGACGATGATAAGGATATGGAGTACAGCGGCATCATCATACTCAAACGTGCTATAAGAACGGTTCTGTTGAATGTCGTTTCAACTTTCCTCGTGTTTCAAGATATCGAACTCACATTGTCGCAAATACATCGGACGAATTCATTAAAAATGGAGGTCACCTGTGCATTTTGAAACGAAAGCCGGAAGAAAATTTTATCAACAACTATAACGCAACGCTGCTGAATGGCAATATGGACATTCAACCATGCGGAAACAATGAGTCGATCGCCATGTATATGGCAAAATATTGTTCGAAGAATGAACTAACCGAAATGACTGCACGTTTGAGGGATACAATTCGAACCGTACGCCAGGAAGAAAGCAGCACATCAGCAAAACTGTTCAAGATTTGTATGAAAATTCTGCAAGAGCAACAAGTTTCTGCTTGCGAATGCATCTATGGATTGTGTCACCTTCCGTTAAAACATTCTTCTTGTAAATGTGTGTTCCTAAGCACGGGCAAGCCGGAACAACGCTACATTTTTTTCTGTATCGTAAACGACCGGCTACTACACCAACATATTTGATCGATATATGAACCGACCACATGTTGCGCGCCGGCAACAAGGAGAGTTAATCGTAGAGTCGAGTGAGTCGGGTTGAAAATATGAAGACTGAGTTTCACTGATTTTACTTTATTTCTTACACTTTATTTGACCATTAACACTTTGAAAATATACTTGCTTTACAATAAAGGTTCGTTTGAAATATACTTTAACTATAATTTTAAATTGTACTTCTCACTACTTTCTTTTACTTTCCACTAGAGGCCTTACCTTGAGTAGGGGGACTCTCTAGCTTCAGGTGTAGAATATTTCTGATTTTCCTTGCATCTGAACTCTCTATTTATTTAAAATCGATCTTCAGAGGTTAATACTCCCTTCCGCTTGCAGATTGATTATTTTACATTTTTCTGGGTAACCAATCAAAAATTACCCATCAAGCAGTTTTTCTAAGATAACAACCCAAAATCACCTATCAAGCATTATTTCCAATAAAAGTGAAAAATTTATTGCAATAATGCAATTCGATTTTTCACCCGCAAATTATAGAAAACAATTGAGAACAATTGTATGAAAACAATGGTATCAATTTTCACACGAGTACCAAAACAATAATTCAACTGCTTTATTACGTACAAATGACAAAAGAAGTTTGACGCCGGCGGTTCCGCTAAGGCAATTTCTTTTGGTCAATATGTTGCACAGCGGGTGTGAGGTAAAATCGTTTAGCGAGTATCATGCTTTACTTCTTATCGTTTTGAGTTAATCAGGTGGCTCCACATACGTTTGGTTGATTGTTCTCAAGCAAGAAATCCAAAGGTTTCTTATTTATATGTAGACAGGTGACAGGCCTTGTCTACCTAAGAATTATTACCATAGACATGGATACATCTAACGATTCCTCATTATGTTTTGCAACTTGACCACAGTCGTGTTTTGCAACTTGACCACAGTCGTGTGCGCATAGTTGTTTGCTTATTGTTCTGATTCTCGTTGTGGGTTCAGATATCCGTGATTTATGAATGGGAGAAGTTTTCTTGGATTTTGTAGGTGATGCGCTATGTTCTGATTCATAACGCATCACCAATTGAAGCGGTTATTGCTTGATCATATTATTTGGATTATTTTGGGGATTCATAACACATTCCCCCTTAAAAAAAATTTCTTTTATACTCTTGAAGAGGATATAAAAAAAAAATTGAGAGTTGATGACGCTCGGAAATCTAGAGTACATAATTTGATTAGTACTATGATATGGTACGTGTTATACAAAATTAGATTAGATTTATGATTATGATATATAGTTATATGTATTATACATAATTAGATTTAGTTGCTATGATTTATATACATATAATTTGTTTATGCTAGATTAAATGAAAGTTTTATGGTATATATGTATTTCTTATTTTACAAGAATTAATATTATCGGGTGTATAATATGAGACTTATAATATGTCTATGTGTAGGATTCTATATAATAGAAAAATTAATTATCTGTAATTCTAGATAGTGATATTTTACTAGAAATGCTTTTGATTTCAGTAATTTTTTCATTATTTGCTTTATTTTCTATTATAGGTTTCTGGTTCTTCTCTTTTTTAACATATCGCATGATTATTTTGATTACACCGTAAGAAATAATTATGGTTATTAATAGGTATATGAAAGAATAATGGTGTATATCAGGGGTGACCAAACTTGTGAAGTAAGAGATCTACATTATTATTTAAAATATCGTAACGGTCTACTGTCAGCAACGATTTTAAATAAAACGCAAAAACTTTTCTTTAAAAAATTTGTAGGTACCTACTTCCGAATGCTACAGATTTGAAAAATACTTGTGTCGCAACAACTATAATTTCCCACAACAAATTCAGCATCAATTAATTGGTCGATACTAATAGATACTCTGTCAATGTTAATACCTTCGTTAAAAGGGCGCACCACGAAACTGAAGACTTCTTCCCGAATTCCAAAAACTTCTTTCGAACTCCTCGTGTAATTCTCCAACTGTTCGGCGAAACTTTGGAATTCCCGATTTAAATGATGAGTACTCTTTTGGTCCCAGTTTTTGGTAATTCTTCAATTCGCCTATTCTTAGTTTCGATGCATACACCTGAATCTTTTCTTTGAATATTTTAACTAAGCTTTTCATATCAATCAAAGTTATTTCCTTCCTTGCAGGCTTAGGCGGCGCATGACAGTGTTTCAAGGCAGTGAAATGCCGTTGATTTACAAAAAAAAAAAGATTGTTGTGCACATAAGCCAGTTTTTAACTCACGTTCTTCTATTTGTTATATTTGTGTGCGTAGTTTTAAAATGCTTTTCGACGTTTTATTTTTGTAGTACTACACCTGAGTTACAAATAAGACAAACACATTTATCCTTGAACATAACAGAACTCCTCTGATAATGGTATCCTTTTGCCGCACTCGGCAACCTTGCCCGCTCATTTTAGTCGCTATTATTATCAACACACAACAAAACAATCGTCAGTGCTAAATACTAGCTGACTATACTGATTGCGAACACAAAGGCACGTTTTTTATTAGTACGGAAGATAGAGAGAGAGAGAGAGAGAGAGAGCTAGATATATAGAGTGCGATGGGTAAGTGAGGCGAAGGGTGGGTTATCCGTGAGGCGGCGCAATTATCTGAAAATGTATTGTATTCTAATTTTTGTTTAATTGGTTTTACTATCGCGGGCTACCAAAAGCGTCTACGCGATCGACCGGTAGACCGCGGTCGACGTCTTGGGCACCCCTGGTGTATATCATGCGTTGAAACATTATTTAATTTTTGGTTTTCCTCGTGTTCTAGTGTTTTAAATCTTGGATTAACTCGAAAAGCGCTTGGTGATTTACGTTTTTTATTGTGATCATTTTCGGGAGTTCGAATTTTATGTCTTTAATATGATTAGTCATCGTTAAGTTGATTGAGGGTAAGTACGAATTATTTGAAAGTGATATTCTTTCGGATTGGCCGTATAGCGTTAGGTCCTTGCTTCTTATGTAGCAATTTGGAGAAATATCTAAAATACAATTTCTTTCGAGCGTTAGCGGTTCGATTCTGTCGCCGCATATATTATCTTATTCTTTCTTGAACAAAATTAAGTTTAACCCGGTAAAAAGTCCAAAAGAGTAATCTTTTTATTTATTTTTCCTCCTGGGCTAGTATAGGAGTGTTTTTTCCTCATATAATTCACACCCAGAATTTATTTCTGAGTTTATATGAGAAGAGATCAGTTTGATCTATTTTCAAGCGTCTGCAGCAGGCAGAAAACCAAGCTGCACCGATGAGTGTTAGGTTTTCTGCTGACACGAAACGCTTCTTCTTCTTCCTTTTCTTTTTTATTTTTTATTTTTCAGCCCACTGTGTGGCGTATACAGGTTCGATTCGCTTCGAATGAATCTGTTTCTTTAAATTTTTTAAATTTTTTTAATAAATAAAAAAATTGTTTTTTTCTATTTTCTCAAACTTTTCATTTCTTTCTTCTTTTTTCATTTTTTCATTTGTTTTTCAAATCACACAATTTCGCTATTTGTGACCTGTTGATGAGTCAAACCAAGACTTGAAGCTTGTCACCAAAAATTAATGGGTTGTGTGATGAAATACAAATTAGAACATTTTTTAGCTTTTGCTATATACCGGAGAATCCCAAAAAAATTCTTTCTTGAACAAAATTATCTATAGAGGATTGCCAAGACTGAATAACCACTTAGTTGTGTTATTCAATTGGATCCAAAAAGTAGATGTTTTTATTGTTTCTATTTTGCAGGATTTTGGAATTTCCCTAGTATATTTTAGTAGTTCCAATTCGCATTTGTTTTGTTCGGCATTACTATTTAGGATGATAGGGTGTGTTATTTCACACAGATGAGTGTTTGAGAAACTTATTTGGCATTTATTAAAGCCTTCTCTACTCATGGGGTAATGTTTTTCGCGGTTAAAATCTACCAATAAATATTCGGTAGTACGTTTTATGTAAAGAAAGGAGGTGTTTGCCATATTTGGGAAAGATATAATTTTGTATGCCTGAAGAATTGTGTTTAGGGGTAATGGGATTTTAATTTCGATGATGATATGATTCTTAATTTTGTTTGTAGTTGTAATGCTAGCTTTATATAAATCGTTAAGACTATCTTGCGTTGCTGACATTGGTAAGGAGTAGTTATTCTACGACAGTTCTGGCGCACTTTTTTAAGTCTCCAGGATTCCACCACAGATGGCGCCACCGTCGGAAGGCGGCTTAAGTCCATACTAATGTAGGTTTGTATATTGGCTGTATTTGTCTTGGATATCATGTGGTTTGAGTCCATGCTAAATGTAGGTTTGTGCCTTGGCTGCATTGGTTTGTGCTTTGGATACACCATTGTGTCTTGGGTGCACCATTGAGTATCGACTGCGCCCTAGCGGGATTAATCGGTACTACCGGGATGTGTCATTTGGTCTTGACTGCGCTCTACAAGCGGCATTAGTAGGTACTACCAGCATGCTCCGGTTTTCTTAGATAAATATGTGGTGCACCTAAATGTAGACTTTTTATCATGATTTTTCTTGAACGCCTAAATGTAGGCTTTTGGTTTCGAACTGATAATTAAAGTTAATAGTAGGAAATTTTTGTTCATGCCAATGGATTCTAGATAGTATGTGGAGGGGATAATAAAGATAGGGAGGGGGTAATGAAATTTTCTTCAGAAATCCTCTACGGGCTTTGGTTCTCGAGATATTAGCGTATTAATATTTCAACTTATTTTTGCTCATGGAAATGGATTCTTGGCGGTGTGGGGTGGGATGGGGAACGAAATTTTCATCAGAAATCCTCTACGGGCTTTGGTTTTAGAGATATTAGCGACATTTGTTCAAACAATTAGCTAATTGGCAATTACATAATTACTAATTGCCAATCAGCTAATTGGCAATTAGCAGCTTGGTTGGTCATTAGCTAATTGGCAATTAGTAATGTGGTGTGATGCGTAATTCTCATTAGCAGGGAAGTTGTAGATATCAGCATCATTCGAATTTCACAACATGACATCACCATGAACAGATTCTAGAAGATGTCAGTGAGACTTCTGGGTGTCAAACATTAAATGTTGCACCTAGGCTGTTTTTTTTTCTTCTATTAGCGGAGAAGTTGTAGATAGCACGAATGACGTCATCATGGTTTTTGTTGTTTTGAAAATACTGTAAGTGTTCTTAGAGGGGAAGCTGCAGATATCAGCAACATTCGAATTTCACAACATGACATCACCTTGGCTTGATGTTTTCGCAGCAAATTAATATTATTGGATTTAGGTGGGTGCTTATATTGAAAAGTCGCAGTTGCTCTTTTGAGTGCAAACACCGGTTCTCTAGCGGCATTAGCCCGTACTTCATATGTTGTTCACCTCGAGGGAAAGTAAGGTTCCCTAGCGGCATTAGCAGGTACTGCCACCATGCCTTTGTTTTGCTGTTTTCTTGCTTGACGATTTATTAGTGGGGAAGTTATAGATATCAGAATGACGTCATCTTGGTTTTGCAGTTTCCAAGTGTTGCACCTTAATAAGTTTGCTCTTTCAAGTGCAAACACCATTTCTTGAGCAAGGTCCCCTGGTGGCATTAGCCGGTACTACATAAGTTGTTCATCACGCGCTTGGGTCCTTTTTCAGCGATGTTGGGATTTCTGCGTGAAATCCAAATAGTAATTCGTGAGGCGTGTAGTCTATACTTGAATGATCTGAATTGTTATATGTGAACATAGCGTATAAAGGATCCATGTACCCCATGTTAGTGGATCCGTTAGTGTCTAAGGTATTCAGCAAGCGTACGGTGGCTTCTTTCTAGAGCCCAGTTTGCTTCTGGGTGATATGGTTAGTTTTCAACTTATGTATTTTCAGAAGTTTGCAAATTTTACTAAATGGAGAACTTAGGAAGTTTGATCCATGGTCCGTTAAGTTTACAAATGATGTGGATTCGGTAGGGGTATTGTATCTTAAAATTTAGTCAGATCATCTTGGAACGTTAATAGAAATTGCCTATTTAGATAACTTGTTGGTAGAGGTCCAACAATATCCAAGAAGATTTTTTGGAATGGTTTTTTACTTGTGGTAGTAATCTTCATAGGTATTTTCTTGTTTGCACCTATTTTATTGATCTAAAAAGATGAACATTTCTTGATGTACTCTTGAATGTATTTTTTCATGCCTGACCAATTATAGATTCTTCTTATTTTCCTGATAGTCTTCGTTTGTCTCTGATGATCGCCTAAAGGAGCGACATGGTAATCCCTAATTACCTGCTCAATGTCCTTTGGGTCTTTTAATTGTACTATTTTATTGAGGAAGAAAATGAGCCTTATGGCGGAATCTTTAAATTCTTCAGCACATATGAGTTACAACTCGAAGTACGAAGTGCTGTTCAGAATTGGAATTATCTCTTCGTTTGAAGACAATTCTTTGAAATTTTTAAATATAATTCTTGTTATTTCCTAAGCCTTTCTCTCTTTGAACGGAAGAGGTGTATGCCCCACTATATACGTAGTATGCCCTTGTTTGTATTCTTTGAATCCTCTCAGGTAGATAAGTTTTTAATAAATTTTCAAATGTGGTGCTGACTGTCGGAATTATGAAATATTTTCTTTTGATATTCCGTGTTTCTAGTAAATTGTGTGGATTTTCTCCTATTATTTTGGGAGTCTGGTGTGATTGTGCTCTCTGTTGATTCTAAGTTATGACTTGAATGTTTTTTGATTCTGGCATTATACGACTGAGTGCATCAGCGTTAATACTACATTTCCCAGATTTGTGTATGTTTGATCCTCCACCTCATCATTCGGGAAGTGGGGTCTTTGAGATTCATTAGCCAAGTAAGAGGCTTGTGATCTGTAATGATCGTAAATGTCCGACCATATAGGTAAGAACAAAATTTTTCTACCCCGTATATTATTGCTAATAGCTGCTTTTCTATAGTCGAATATCTTGTCTCAGCCGGGTTTAGAGTGCGGCTGGCATAACAGATGGATTTGTCTTCTCCGACTTTCCCTTGTGATAAAACTGCGCCAATTGCATAGTTACTTGCGTCTGAAATAACTAAAAATTATTCGTCAAAGCGAGAATATTGACAAAACAAGCGAATTTAATAGTTTTTCTTTCATAAGTGTGAAAGCTTCGTCACAGAACACATCCCATTTGCAAGTAGCACCTTTCTTTAAGTGAGCCGTGAGAGGATTAGCTACTTGAGCGAAATTAGTAGTATCCAACAAAACCTAAAAAGGATTTTATGTCTTTTTCCTTCTTGGGTACTGGGTAATTTTGGACTGATTCTAGTTTAGAGGGATCCGGTGTAATTCCGTTTTCTGAGACCAAATGTCTATGATAAGCTATTTGTTTGCTTAGAAAATGGCATTTTTCAGGCTGTAACTTAAGATTATTTACTCTAAGCCTATTGAAAACGTGTTGCAGTCTTGAATTATGCTCTGTCAAATTGTATCCATAGACTATTATGTCGCCCATGTATACACAGCATTCTTTGCCTTGTAGTCGAACTAAAAAATTTGTTCATCAGCCTTTGAAAAGTAGCTGGTGCACGTTTCAATCCAAATGGCATTCTATTAAAATGGTAATGACCGTAAGGTGTGCTGAATGCTGTTTTTTCTTTATCATGGTGACCCGTTTGAATTTGATGGAAGCCATTAGCTAAATCCAATGTACTAAAGAATTTAGCTTTGCCCAGCTGATCTAGTAGATCAGAAATGTTGGGTAAGGGAAAGGTATCTCCGACTGTTATGTCGTTGAGGCGCCTGAAATCGACAGCTACTCTCCATCTTTTGTTTCCTGAGGCATCAGGCTTTTTCGGAACTAGAAGTAGAGGAGAATTCCAGGGGCTAGAACTAGGCCTTATGATTTCTTCATGGAGCATTTTTTTATTTGTGAATTAATCTCAGTACGCTAAGATTCTGGAAGTCTATAAGCTCTTATGTTGCCAATGGGTTTTTCAGGTAGCGTACGTATTTGGTGCTTAACTGCACTTGTGCAAATTAGGAAATCCCCTTCTAGATAGAATATGTCATTAAATTCTCGACAAGTATCTAGAATTGTTTGGGATTCTTCCGCGTTTCATTGAGAGAGATTCAGCTAGTTCTCGAGTCTATTTAGTCTCTGTTTTATTAGATCCTCTTTGGATTTAATTTTATTATATTATAATTATTTAGATTTCGTAGATGAGGTTTTATTTCCGTGTTTCTTATAGTGACCTCTTGCTGATTGGAGTTCAGGATTAAGATAGTCGCATATCGTCAGGTTCTATTAGCGCATCTCCTGTTATTACTCCTACTTTCAGTTGTTGGTGTTCACTAAAGAAACTACCTCTTTATTTTAATTTTATTCTAGCTACCATTTGGGTATGTACCAGTATTTTTATACTTTAGGTTTCGTACTGATTTATTTTGTTTATTATTATCGAAACATTTTTTTGTTTCTTACTCTTAGAATCACTTCTTTGTGGGGAAGCCTTGTCAACTTGTAGCAACTGATAGTCTTGGCTTGGGTCTTTCAAACCTCTATACCTACTATCTGAGCTGGTGTAAGTCAAATTGTGAAAGCTTGGGTCATTCAAACCACCATACTTGACATTTGAGCTATGGCGAGACAATTTGTTCGAGCTTTGGTCATTCAAACCTCAATTCGACTTTATACATTGTCTCTGAGTTGCCTTATTAACTTTGTTTGTGCTTTCGCCTCTGTTGGGCTTATAAATTTTTAATGATGCGTAAAGATGCGTAAAAATATTTTCGCCTACTTGGAATTCGCATTTGGCCGTTCCTAAAGTATGTACGGCCTGTATCAACCATTGTATCACCAAGTGATCTGGTTGCTTTGAGTTCCGATATTGCGGCTCCTGTATCAATCAAAAATTTGTGATCAGTGCTGAGAGGCAGGTAAAGCATTTGATTTAAGTTTTGGGATGTCGTTCGACATCCGCGGATACAGTCATTTGGCTGAGGCGAGACTGAGCGAGTGTAATGGCATCTTCGTCTCGCCGCAGGCTGTTTTCCAATTTCTGCTGATTTTTCGATTTCAATTTGGCAGTTGCTGCTCTAATATTTGGCGACCGTTTAGGTGATCCTGTAAAATTCTGTTGGGATCTTTGATTTTGAGGAACATAGGCCTCTTGTTGGTCGCCTTGAAAATTGGGATTAACTAGAGTATTCCGTCGATACTGCGGAACACTCGAAGTATAATACCTTTATGATTGAATTTCCATTTGCATATTCGTATAAGGGAATTGCCTGCTATTACTTGGATAGCTTTCATGGAAATGTCTTTTACGACATTTCGAAAAGCGAAGATTTGGTATTTTACAATAAAAAGAAATGAGTGAGGGTTTTTTTTTCACTCTTGAGAAATAACAGACCTCAGCTGTATCTCTTTTTCTGTTGCATTTTGAGAAAGTTGAAAAATGTTCATTAGAAGTGGAGTTTCCTTCGGATTGCTCAATAGCAAATTTAATAGATGCTGGCAGTTCTTCGTGGCCTTTTGCCTTAGTTAATAGATGAACCTGACTGTCTTTGAGACCATCCTCAAATGCTCAGAGAACCATTTTCTGATTTTCTCCTGCCAAAAGATTTTTGAGGGTTTGATCATTTGTACAATTAGAGGTTGCATCATTAATTAATGCTAACAACTTGCGAGCACGAAAGGCGTAATCATTCATATTCTCTCCAGATTTTTGCCTGAGAGCGAGAATCTCATTTTGTATTGAGATTCTAGAACTAGTCTCTAAAAATTGCTCTTGCAGGGCCTTTTGGAGTTCTCTCCAAGAATTTAAATCGTTATATTTAACGATATCGTAAGCTCTGCCTACCAATTTTGTTTTATTATTTGCAAGAACAGACCTTTTTCTGTTTCTGCAATAACTTCTTTCTGAAACATGTCACATGTATTCAGAAATCGGTGTAAATCATCAGAATTACCATCGAATTCTGGAATGAGTTATCTAGCATCAGTAAGAAACAATATTTCGCTCTTGCCACAACTTGACCGTTGGGCATATTGCGAGCTCGTTTCCGTGGGGGCCTTCTATGGATTATTAGCCCAGGAAGAAGCGTATCTCTTACACCTTGGCCATTTTGTTGTCTAGTATGAATTTAAAAAAAAAATTAATTTTCCCGATATGTTTTATTGTTTTTTTTTTTTTATCTTAACGAGATATTAACTTACTGATATCCCGGAGATATATACACAACACCAATAAAAAGTAGCACTTGACTTAAAAACTCTTAAAACACTTGAGAGTTAATTTTTTTTTTTTGAAAAGGTACGACGTTTTTCTTTTATAATGGGAGATGAGATGTATTTTAAAATGTAAAGACCAGAATTACATCGAAGTTAAGTAATTTGTATTTGAATATATATAAGTAAGTATAAAACATATATGATATTTATAATAATAAATTGTAATATAATATAATATAGTATTTTATACGATTAATAATATAATTTAGACCTTATTACTCTATTCCTAGAGCGTCGAGTACCTTTTGGTAGAAATCTACGTCGATTGCTGAGTTGAAGACCTCTTTTAGGCAATGTCCTGTATATTGCATATGCTGAAGGGTTCTCGTACTTCAGTAAAACGTCCAATAAGTGGTCGATGAGGTCCAACTGTTGTTCGAGGTCGTCTGAGCAAGGGTTGTAAATGGCACCAGTGCTTCCCTCTTCGTCGAATGATGCGCTGCTGCCTTCGGAATCCGTGATATTTGCCTCAAGCTCTGAGAATGAGCCTACCTCTGCCATCTCTGAATAAGAGTCTGCATCTGAATACGAATCTTCTTCTGCTTCTTCTGGCTCCAAATCCAGCTCGGGATATCCCAGTGTACTGATGGGTTCCTTGTCTCTTGGCCAACACATTAATTTGTGGGTGTAGTCGTAGGTCTTACAAACCGTTACTGACTGATCACCACCGCTGCCACCAGTTTTACTAATTTTGCGCGCCGGCAACAAGGGGAGTTAATCGTTGAGTCGAGTAAGTCGGGCTCAAAATATGAAGACTGAGTTTCACTGATTTTACTTTATTTCTTATTTGACCATTAACACTTTGAAAATATACTTGCTGTACAATAAAGGTTCGTTTGAAATATACTTTAACTATAATTTTAAGTTGTACTTCTCACTACTTTCTTTTGCTTTCAACTAGAGGCCTTAACTTGGGTAGGGGGACTCTCTAGCTTCAGGTGTAGAATATTTCTGATTTTCCTTACATCTGAACTCTCTATTTATTTAAAATTGATCTGCAGTGGTTAATACTCCCTTCCACTTGCAGATTGATTACTTTACGTTTTTCTGGGTAACCAATCAAAAATTACCCATCAAGCAGTTTGTCTAAGAAAACAACCCAAAATCACCTATCCAAGCATTATTTCCAATAAAGGTGAAAAAATTATTGCAATAATGCAATTCGATTTTTCACCCGCAAATTATAGAAAACAATTGAGAACAATTGTATGAAAACAATGGTATCAATTTTCACACGAGTACCAAAACAATAATTCAACTGCTTTATTACGTACAAATGACAAAAGAAATTTTATGCCGGCGCTTCCGCTAATGCAATATCTTTTGGTCTATATGTTGCACAGCGGGTGTGAGGTAAAATCGTTTAGCGAATACCATGCTTTACTTCTTATCGCTTTGAGTTAATTAGGTGGCTCCACGATACGTTTGGCTGATTGTTCTCAAGCAAGAGGTCCAAAGGTTTTTTATTTACATGTAGACAGGTGACATGCCTTGTCTACCTAAGAATTATTACAGTAGCCATGGGTACATCTAACGATTCCTCATTATGTTTTGCAACTTGACCGCAGTCGTATGCGAATAGTTGTTTGCATATTGTTCTGATTCTCTGTGGGCTCAAATATCCGTGATTTATGAATGGGAGAAGCTTTCTTGGATTTTGTAGGTGATGCGTTATGAATCAGAGACAATTGAAGTGGTTATTGCTTGATCATATTATTTGCATTATTTTGGGGATTCATAACACACATGCACATCCGCCTAATAACTCAATTGATAACATGTCACTGATTGATTTTGCGATGTTGTTTGAACCTCATTATAGAATAGTTGTCGATAATGAAGACGCTGGAGATCAAGATGCTTACGATGACGCATTAGAGGTAGGTCAAATAAGTTTGCTGACTTTTTGATGGCACAAAAATGAAAATAAGAAGCTGCCCTGCTGTCATGCGAGTACCAAGCTTCCGAAAAGTGAATGATCCGGAAAACTATTATTACAGTCTTCTCGCTTGATATGTGTTCGTGTTACGGTTGAATTGGTAAGATATGATTCATCAAAAGATGCGTTCTTAGCGAGAGAAGCTCAACTCATAGCTACAAGCAGATACATGTAAATTCATCGAGTACGAGATCGACAATTGGATAAAGCAAGGAATGAGACAAACGCTTTTATCCAGTTGCAGAATCCAGTTAATGATGAAATTGAACTAGATTAGAACGACTACGATGCGAATGTCGTTAGGAAAAGCGATATCGATTTCCAATGTTCCCTATCTAAAATGAATGTTGGCCAAAGGGATCACTTCAATTTCATTACGAAAAGTATTGAACAGAAGCTAAAAGGATCAGCAGAGCGAGTCAGAATGTTCATCACTGGTAGTGCTGGGAAAGGGAAAACATTCACACTGAACCTGAATAAGCAACAAATTCGTCGTTGCTACGGCGGAAAGATAAATTCTGTTAAAGTTCGGTAAACATATCATCGAGCCAAGGAAGACGAATGTTTCCGCTTATACTATGTTGGACGGGCAGTAACAGTTAACAAAATGCAAGGTTTAATGGTCGATCAAGCAGTCATTAACTTGGGATCAAAAGTATTTGCGGAAGGTCAAGCATACGTCGCGCGGAGCCAAGTGAGATCGCTCGATGGAATTCGATTAGAAGATCTTGACATTTTCAAAGTACAAGACAAGAAGTATTGCAATCAACCGGGGCGTTGGAAGAAATGGAGTGTTTTCGGAAACTTCCATCATATCGAAATATTAACTAATCTCTACAAAATCGAAATAGAAAGACTGAAGAAACAAACGATTTTCCTTATATTTATAATTTAATTTTGTTCCTTCCAATGTGATGATATGTAAATCAAGTGAATGTTGTGTTAGGTATACAAGAAAATAGTCAAGAAAAAAAAACAAAAATTTAATTAAATATCAATCGGTTCGCATAATGGAATTAATGAAAACAGAGGTGTGTTAATAGTCCAGGAGGTAGCATTGCATTTTAGGTAGCGTTTTTATGCCGATCTATTCTTATATTTTTCGATAGATCTGGTATAACTAATAAGTGAACCAAGCGTGAGCTGACGCACCCGCGGTGGGTGTGGGAGCGCCGAAAATGGTAAAAAGAAATTTCTTTTTAAGTAATAGTATTCCGGCTGAAACTTTTTTGTATAAACAGTTGACATCGTAGTGAGTTGAAAAACAATTCTCAGTATCATCGCGGAAGGTGGATTATGCGTCAGCTGGTCGTTGTACGAGATCAAAATCACCGGCTGATCACCGGCTATGACTTTTTCATTTGCAACGCTACCTCCGGACTATAAGGGAAGCTGTCTACTTTTGAACATAAATCTAATTTTTTTTATAAAATGGACGTATGTAAAATTTCAGCTTTTTCGCATTTAGTCGAAAATAAGATTTTGATCTGAGATTAAGTTTAACAAACCGAAAAAAATAAATAAATAAAATAATTGTATTAAAATTACATAGAAGTGGTCAACTATTTAATAACTTACCTAAAAGCATTTCGTCGGGCTCTGTTGGATTCAGTGCTAATCGAGTGAGAAGTCGAAAAAGAGTAGCAAGTATATCCAAATTTTCTACAGATCGAGAAAACGCTGGTAAGCATAAGCTGTTGAGTAAACCCCATATTCTAATCATGACCAGCAACTCTCGTATGCTATTTAGTGCTACGATGTCTTTGGTTATCTCATACTGAAAAAATTTAAAGTAATTAAAGATTACAAATGATAAATTATCGACTTAGACTTACTCCACCACTTTTTGTTGGGTTCAATTGTAATCCACCCTGAGGAAGTTTTGCCAAAATATTCAAAGCTAGATCCGCTACCCACTGTATTAGTTGTTGCAAACTTTGTAATGTGGAGGGTTCCACTGTAAAGTCTTTAGGGTCTAAATTCAAAAGAACTTTATCGACATCCGGTACAGATGATTCTGATAAGACCACTAAAACACAATTGAAAATTATCAAACCTAAAAATAGCCAGCCCCTAGAATACTTTATACATGATGTTTTAGTTAAACTAAATTAGTAAGATGCGCAATCCGGCGAAAGGAGCGCTTTTGTGATATTTTTTTCCCTGCAAAATGCTTATTATAAACCATATTTGGTGTGAAATGATAATATACTGTATAAGCTTTCCAAAACAAAGCTTCAACCGTTTTCCCACCAAAATGATAGAAGCTTTTCAACACTGATATCTTAAAACCCCCGGAAGAGTGACTTTTATCACCAAAACTACGCAGTCCCTTACTCTTGACCTTTCACCATACAATATTTTCCTAGCCTTGACCTTAGTTATCACCCTGTGAAGCTTGATCCTTTTGGACTAAAACATGTAATCATGTATACAATTTACTTACGTGCCAAGTTTTCAGCTGGACCTTTATCATGACTAGTGAGATCAGAAGGACGCAATAAGCTTTTAAATGCAATTAGAATGGAGTGTAGCATTAGTAAACAGGTCAGATCATTAGCTTTAGATTGACCGGAAACTAGAAGTCTTCTCGAAATAATATAAAACAAGAGATATAATTATAAACATACATACAGAATATTAACATATATTACTGACTCACCTGTACAAATTAGTTTTCATTGTTACAAAATTTACGTAATAGTACTGTTGAATTGGGGATGGTTGACGCGTAAAATTTTCTGACAATTTTTCAATTATTACCTCCAAAAGGTTTGGTCGGATTGATACGAAAATATCTGATGCATCATATCCTGAAACAATGGTATACTCCAGAAGGGATGTGATATGCGCAACCAATGATAACTGATTTGCTATATAAGAAACGAAATTTGAACAATTTTAAAAAGTTTGATATTTTTTTAAATTTCATTTTATTCATTATAATGAGACATTGTACATTTAAGATAACAATCTTTTTTGCTTGTTCAAGTTAAGTACTATAAAAGAAAGAAAATATAGATGAGACGTCTATGTAAATTTACTGATGGCAAAGATAACAATCTTTTTTGCTTGTTCAAGTTAAGTACTATACAAGAAAGAAAATATAGATGAGACGTCAATGTAAATTTACTGATGGCAAAATCCTAAATAGCACCTGCTAAACCTATCACGCTTCTTCGCTTCGAGTTATGTGGCGCTGTACTTTTAGCTCGACTTATTAATCGCGTAGCAAACTATGTAGCAAACAAAATTACAGTCTATTGACAACCCGGCCGATTGTAACTCTAGGGACATTGAACCTGCTTCTTTAAGTTCGCACAAGCTATAGTGGCTTGGACCTCAGTAGCTGTTAAGCTCTGAAGAAAATTGCCCTCAGTCTAAACCCTTGGCAGACAACAATATCGAGTCTGAGCATAAGTGAGCAAGCTGTGTAACTACAACTCGTTCAGATATTAATGAGTTATTTTATAAATTACCGATCTATGTAAAATTGCAACGAATTTTTGCTTATTGTCTCAGATTTATTAACCAATGTCGAAAGGCCACTTCCAAAGGTCATTATAAAAATTCACTGCTCAGAAATTATTCAGGCCAAGCAATTGTTAATTAAGCTAGCTTAAAGAACTGCGTTCGAAAATAAAATCAAGTGATTAAAGGCAGGCATTTCACTACCTGCCAAAAGCACAATCTTGTCTATAAACCCGTTTTTAGATAAGGATGAGTTATTGCGTGTGGGTTATCGATTTCAAAACGCCAGTTTACCTTTAATCAGAAAGATTCTCTAATATTGATAGCAACTTGACAATATTAATAATCAATCACTTTCACACAAAACATTGCAATTAGTCCTGTCAACTTTAAGAAACGAATTCTGGATTCCACAAGGACGAAAAACCGTTAAACATATTTTGCACAAAAATGTATCCTGCTTCAAACAACGCGCTTCAAATAGAAACCAACTCATGGGGAACGCTTCAAGGGTAAAAATATCAAGACCCTTTCAACAAACCGGTGTGGATTACGCTGGTTCCATCAATCTGAAAATATCCAAACATAGAGGAAATCATTTTTAAAAGGGCTATACAGGGTGTTTCCCCTTAGGCGGTCAATAGAGCATGACGTGATAGTACTCACCTAGCCAAACAAAAAATTGTATGGCAGGAGGGGGAGGGGCTTTATCAACCGTTTAGGAGTTATAGGGTGATTAAGAAGAAAAAAACTAGTTTTTCACAAAACACCGTGTATTTTAAAAAGTACTGGGCGCATGGTCACAGTTAAGAGCTCATTACATGCAGAACTTCATGGCCTTTTCAAAGACTGCCCAACCAGACCCATACCCCCTACTCTCGGGAGTTACGGGGGTCTAAACGAAATATTTCGGTTTTTTTTTTTTTTTTTTTTTTTTCAAAACGGACGTTGACTATAAAAACTATAAACTGTAGACTCTCCTCCTTAATTTGATCCAGTGTACTCTATGTGCTATCTGTAGCTGTTAAAGAGTTATTAGCTCAAAACCTATTCATGTACATGTCATACAGCAATGCGTATCTATTCAGATCAAATTTCAAATTCAAACCATCATAAGGATATGATTCTGAGTTCAAATGAACTGTAACATCGGTAGGTTTGCAGTGATCAAATTTGCTACCATCCTTGGTTTTATCGTTCCTTCGATCCGTTTGTAATGCTAAGATGATAAATCGAGGTTTCTCCAGTTGAGTGGAAGTCTTAACTGAGCAGGTTTGATGCGTGGATTCTATCAGTACGGGATACTCATATATGTCCCAGCTGCGGAATGGTATTTGTATCGGGCGACCTCTCCGAATAATTTTAAATAGTTGCAGCTTTTTATCATCGGATACTGTAACATGAGGAATGCTCCATTGAAGTTTGGTAATTTCAATTTTCATCTTATCTGTGGGTGATATAATGGCATTATCGTCTGTCCTGCTCCGGATCAATATGAGTTCATGTTTGGAATTTATAAGAATTTTCTTGTAATCTTCAGCGAATCCCAATAAATATTTCAGAGGTACACAATAGTTAAACAGTCCATTGGTTGGTATAACGGATGAATCTGGTGACCAACTGCCGTTGAGTAGTATCTTGCTTACATTTGCATTTAGCGATACGTAATTTTTTAATGTTGTTGCAATCCCAAGATTTTTTGTACGGTCGATTTCTACTGCATTCAATTCATAGCGTATTTCCTCAAAAATAAATGGTAGAGCATTGTTAGTTAATTTTGCGGTTGCTGAAACGGTTCCATCCAGCTTTGTTGGCGACCACCCAATGTAAAGAAAACTCCTGCTGGGTAGAAGATTCAAGTCCTGATGTTGTACAGAGATACGGATTTCATCGCTGTTTTTAAATTATGTTAGAAATGGTGAATAGGAGTGATGTTCAAATTTAGTAACACTGTTATAAAAGCAAGCGTCTGGTGCAATATCTAGTACTCCATTATTCATTGTTTCAGCGTTAAGCCTATGGATTGTAAATATGCTATATTTGCAGGTGTTAATGTAGGTCTTGACCGCTTCAAGGTTGTCTGCTGACTAATGATCTTGTCTGCTCCGAACTCGTATTTATCATTATTGTATATCAACATGCTGTGGCTTCAAATGTAACCTGATGGTTATAGTCTCTCCTCTGAAGTTGATTAAGTCACCGTCTTGGTCAAGGAGCTTCAATGTTAAAGAACTTATACGTTTGGTGTTCACAGGCAAATAGATTACATTTTTGGGTACCTCAACTATTTTATACCCAGGCCCTACGTTCGGGGAAAACTCGTGGAGAGTGTGTACTTGTGTGTTGTTGAAGAATGATCCTGATATCATTCGATGCGTATAGTATTTACTTTATTAATGTTGACTGGCAACTCTGTTGTATGCACTATATTACCAGACAAGTTTCTTTTACTGAATCCTAGCAGAGGAGCTATGGATCTCTGTTTTTTTAAATGTATTTCTTCTTAACTTCACTCTTCAATATATTATTGTTAACCTATATCGTAAACTTTATCCTTTTCCCTTCTTTATCCAAGTATGCTAGTACATATCTTGCTATATCATCAATCACATAGGATCCAACAGGTGTCTCAACAATCTCATTCCCTACATGAACCAGATTATTGCTCACATCAATATTTGGTATAGAGTTGTATGTTTGAAAATCAATTAATCCACAAACATAATCCGTTGCTAGTTCCAGCGGAGGAAAGTACTCAGCTGTGAGTAGAGATGAATTTCCCGTGAAAATAAGTGTTAATGACATTGCGGTTGATAATGAACTATCACAATTTCAATATAGATACATTTATTTATAGATAATAATTAATGGCTATAACAATTATATAAAAACTCTAAACATAAGTGACCGCATCATAGTACTGATAAGAACTGTAGTTGTACGTTATATTACTACCCAAGTAGTTTATGAGCTCTCTTGGAGGTTGGAGATTGCCAAAGCTATCAAAGTATTCGATGTTATCACCTTTCTTATAGTACGCTACCCACTCTGTACTTGCTCCAGTTGAGATGTCGAAGTTAACAATTCCGCTTTCTTGCTTCCATGGTTTTCTAGGTAGATTATCACGCATAAATACTCCTCTGAAGTGCGGCAAGTGTGTGGTATACTTATGAAGATCCAACTCGTTTAGCGGTCTTTTGGGTAGCGTCTTTAATAGTTTTTTTGTTGAGGTTGTAGATAGAGTCCAAGTCCTTTTCTGTATGGCTTCAGGAACACCCCGTTTCCATCTTTACCAACCGCTATAGTTTCCATTGCTTGGTTATGACGTTTGTTTTCTTCCAATTTTGCCTTTGCGGCACTGGTATCATTTACTGCTGATAGTGCTCCCAATGCTGAAAGCCCAGCAAACAACGGGATAAGGACGGAAGTGCCCCACCAACCTTTGGTACAGGTATCACTCGTGGAGTTTTAATTGATTTTTTCTTTCTTTTCACAATATTTTTAGCTGCACTAAGAGCTATTTTTGTAGTTTCCATCAAGTCTTTTGGTTTTTTGGCTTTTAAAATTTTACGTGCATTTCGTACTGCTTCTCGGAATGTGGGTTGGCGCTTATTTTTAACCTTAAGACCCATACCTAGCTTAATTTTAGCCTTCATTGCGTTTGTTATAAGCCAAGCGTTGGTACGCTCACTCAAATTTGCGTCCGTAGATTTTGAACGCTGCCAGGCTTTTTCAGCTAATATTTTATCAGCTATATGTCGATTACTTGTATCTGTATGTTGCGAGTATGCTATATCGTGTTCCTTGCAGGCTGCGTCCAGTGGATTAATGCCTTGATCTCCTCTCGCCAATCTTTGTTGTAACCTTGTTCCTGGTCCACAGTACTGGTATCCCGGTAGATGTAAATCTACAGGTAATTTGTTGATGATTGAATTTAATAGTCCTCTGCCCCCTTGCAAAGATTTTCTGGAGCGTTTCGATTTGTGATCAAGCATCTTATAAGGTTTCGACGATACTGTTGAAATGTAATATAAACAGGTGTACTTATAGGAATCCCGTTAGTCTTCAATATGCGGTTCATTAAACAACAACAAGCTTTTCCTGTTTGAAATGCTGATGTAGTTCTTATGAAGGTCAAAAAGAAGCATGACCCCCTATTGCATAATAGTATAAAGAGCATCATTGTTGGACCATCCAATTGTGGAAAAACTAATGTTATGATAAGTTTGCTGGAACATCCCAATGGTTTGAGATATGATAATTATTTACATATATTCCAAATCTTTACATCAACCAAAGTATGAATACTTGAAGCGAGTGATGACTCCCATATCAGGATTGGGGTATTATACATTCTCAAACAACTACAACGTTCTACCTCCAGAGAAAGCCAAATCACATTCAGTGTTTATTTTCGATGATGTAGCATGTGAAAAGCAAGATAATGTGCGATCCTATTTTTGCATGGCTGGCTACGAAGATATAGATAGCTTCTATCTCTGTCAAACATATAAGCATATACCAAAGCACTTAATACGTGACAATGCTAATTTAATCATCTTCTCCAAGCAAGATGACTTGAATTTGAAACATATCTATAATGATCATGTGAATACAGACATGAAGTTTGGTAAATTTCGAAGAGCCTGTGCTGCGTGTTGGAAGGATGAATATGGTTTCTTGATGATTGATAAAGATAGCTCATTAAACAAGGGGCACTACCGTAACGGTTTCGATACCTTCATTGTACTATAAAAGGATGAAACATGCGAAATATTCATAAGTCGAAGTTGTAACTCAGCCGAAAGCACACCGAATCCTGTAGACCTACTGAGTAGATTAAAGCTGTTCACCTGTTATCAGACCTGTTTGAAAAGCTGTTCACCTATTATTAGACCTGTTTGAAAAGCTGTTAAGCTATTATCAGAGCTGTTTTAAAAGCTGTTAAGCTGTTATCGAGCTGTTTAAAAGCTGTTAAGCTGTTATCAGAGCTTTTTGAAAAGCTGTTAAGCTGTTAGCAGAGCTGTTTGTAAAGCTGTTAAGCTGTTAGCACAGCTGTTTGGAAAGCTGTTTACCTGTTATAAGAGCTGTTTGAAAATCTGTTATCAGAGCTGTTTGGAAGGCTGGTTACCTGTTATCAGAGCTGTTTGTAAAGCCGTTATTCAGTTAATATCGAGGATGAATGAAAATCTATTAAAAGAAATCATCAAACAAGGAATGCAGTGCGAAGGAAATTTAAAGCTCTAAAGATGGGAAGGATTGAAGCAGAAGCTCAACTTGAAGAAAGTTTCAAGCCAATCACCAAACCCTTAAAAGAGTTTGTTACAAGAGTCAGAAACGAGCCACCAGTCAAATTGGAGCCAAAAGAAGAAAAATAAGAAGAAGACAACGAAATTGTGGAACTTTTTACTCCTCCAAAAGGAAAATATGTAAAAATGGAGGCTAGTAGCACACCTATAAATTATGGAGATTATTCCTAAGAAGAAGAATTCGCAACACCCAAACATTCAAGAACATTGATAGGAAGGTTTCTTATCACCTCCCCCGATACGACTGGATACATAGTTTGAAACTATTTAAAGCTATTCACTGATAATAGCCCTAAAATTGATCCAACCTATGGAGTTTACTATGATGACAACGAATGGAGAATCGGTAATTCAACGTTTGATGTTGATCATGTAGGAAATATTGTTATCAAGGGGAAGAGCTATAAAACAACTTTGGGGTTATGTGAGCTGCTATTTATGAAAGATCCTGTAAAAAGTCTATATACTAAAGAGGATTTAACTAATTATGGATCTATTTTGAGAGATACCAATACATATAAACGGGACTATGCTGAAGATGGACAAATAAAGGTACTAGAGCGCCTAAGTATAAAGCTATAATTAAAGGTATGGGACTAATGCGTCTGCCTAAGGAAAACATTGATCACATTTACTGGGATGACACAAAAGAATTAGTGGATAGACTGCGCCTTCCAATGGCATCAAAGCAGGCTGGAAACACCAGTCACAACAATGAAATTGTATCTATCCTGGAGCAGTAGCGAGAAGCAGATATTATAGTTTAAATACTACTCCATTACCATACTTCTACACAATCTACAGATGAGCGTAGACAAGTTTGGACGTTTCTCTAAGCGGGGATATTTTGGGAAAGCAGGTGAACGTGGGCCAATAGGAGCTCAGGGACCAACCGGTGAACAAGGAACTCAAGGACCAGATGGTAAACAAGGAGCTCAGGGTCCAGCTGGTGAACAAGGAGTCCGGGATATTGGATTTAATTTAACAATAAACGAAGACTACGATCTAAACTCAAAGTATATAAAACGACTTGGTGAACCCCTTGAAAATGATGATGCCACTACCAAAGACTATGTTGACAAGAAAATTAAAATAAGTGTTGAAGAAATAAAAAAATTATTAATATAGAGGTGACCAATTTAACGCTATATATCAATGATGAAATCGCGAATATTGAAAACTATCTGTTTACTTCAGTAATAAATAAGCAAGACTTGACACCAAAAGATGGTGTATATGAGTAAAAACTCTTGAGAAGTCTGTTTCATTTATAATTACGATGAGTAAGAGAGAAAGTGGTAAATGAGCTGCATAAACCAGCGAGAAAAGATTTTAAACGACGTCGTGTGATTATAAAAGGTCTAGATGACTTGTGGCACGCAGACTTGGTTGAAATGGATCCCTACAAATATGTGAACAAGGGTTACCGCTATCTACTGACAGAAATTGATACCTTCTCCAAATATGCATGCACAATTCCAATTAAAAGAAAAACTGGTGTAGAAGTAGGAGATGCCATGCAATCTATATTAATCGAGGGACGAATACCTAAAAACCTGCAGACTGATGATGGAAAGGAATTCTACAACAGCCTCTTTAAAAATCTAATGATGAAGCATGCAATTAATCATTACTCTACGTACAGTTTCCTCAAATCATCAATAGTGGAACGATTTAACCGAACTCTGAAGGATATGATGTGGAATGAGTTCAGCTTTAATGGAACTTATCAGTGGATTGGTATGGTAAAGAAACTGCTCACTGAATACAACTCAAGAATACATCGAACTACGAAAATGAGACCACGTGATATCAACGCCTCCAATGAGAAACAACTGCTTTCAACTGTATACAATCATATAAAAATTGTTGTTTCTGCAAAGTATAAAGTTGGAGATTTTGTACGCATCAGCAAATACAAGCATATATTTGAGAAAGGCTATACACCAAGCTGGACAGCTGAGATTTTTAAAATTATTAAAGTTCAAAACACAAACCCCATCACATATCGGCTGGAAGATTATCAAGGAAACCCAATCACAGGAGGCTTTTACGAATTGGAGCTGCTGAAAGTTAAACACCTAAACCTATATCTCGTAGAGAAAATCTTAAAGAAGAGTGGAGATAAAACTTACGTTAAATTGCTCGGATTTTCATCAAAACACAATTCTTGGATTAATTACTAAGATGTTTTATAATTTCTTGAAAAAACATTTAACAATTTAAAATAATTATAATACTTTATACATGTAATTATAATGCAAATTACTTTAATAAATAAAACTAAAACTATAATACATTTATTATTTACACTAGGCTTAGATACTTTCTGCCGTTGCCACTTGTTAATCTGATGAAATGGAGTAATGCCCTCATGGTAGAGTATCCGTCGTTCCGCTCATAATATGTCGCTTATTATCATATGGATTCAATGTGATCTTCTTTTGACTGACAGTGTACACGCTATGGTTATGGGATCATATGGAGCTCTGATTAGCAGTTAATATTCGCTTGTTATTCAAACATTCGACGTAGTCTTCGAAATTGATGTGCCTCTGGACTACATTAGCCTTTACTCCTTTCACTTTTTTTACAGTTTTACCATGGTTTATACGTAGACTGTACATTTTCGAGCGCAAGCCTACAAATTCACTCATAATTTTCCCATTCAGCTCATCCTTCATTAGCCCAGGAATCTTTTTATTCATGAGCGGTAATTTAAATTGATTATTTTCTGGGTAATCACTTGTATCAAATTTGTTTATATTTTCGGCCATAAACTCATATGCATTTTTCTCTTCAAGTTCATATATTAGAGAATTTGTATCTGTATACATGACTTTACATTTATCTCCAAATTCACGCTGCATAAAACTGTAGTGGAAATCGTAGAGGCATATCTTTGAAATTTCCATAACTGCCATTCCAATATAGAAATGCTTATTAAATAAAATTTTGAGTCGCCTTAATTCCACAGCAACTAAGTTCTCATCAAATATTGTTGCAATGTGGAAGTTTGGTACCGCAATCCGAGCTTTTACACCATAGCGACCTTCCCACTTTACGCAAAGTTTTATGTAGCTATATTTGCGAACATTTCCCATGGTCTTACCAAAGGCTACATTATTCATCTTCTTATAGCTGTCCTTTTCATGATCGCTGGTAGCCTGCTTCCGTTTGGTGGTATTTAAGTCAATATATGGTTTAAGCTAAGCTGATTGGTTGAATTGAAGAACCCGGTGCACTTTTCTCAGGATAAGGCCATGTGATAAGCATTGCTTCAAATTTCGGTAGTGTATAACATATTTAGTTTTAGGATGTAATGTTGTCAAAAGCTTTTCTCATTTTGCTCCAGGTGGTGCTGCATGCTCAGAGCAAAACGGTAAAACCTTATATTTATCATTTAGATGTTGAGGGTAGTCCAAGTCGACTTCGAATATGTATCCAATCATCAGGAATTTCCAAAACGTCGACATTTGGAGCATCAACCCATTTGAATCCTCAAGTTGGTAAATGTTGTGACATGGCCCACCCATAAAGGTTATTCACATCATAATATATCAGGTATTTCTCTTTCCCGTCAGGCTTAAGATCATCCATTTATTTATTATTTGCTTTATTATATCTGTTCAAACATTGACTTATACCACCTCGAATGCCTCTTTCCATGAATAGCAGTATATCTACGTCGGTTATCAGCTCTAATTTCACATTAGTGTATTTTAGCATAGCATCCCATGTTAGGCCTGGCATGGTGTAATAATGTGCTGGATCTAAGTTGTATGTCTTCATGCACACTTCTTCAAAGTTCTCAAACACATCGGCCAATAGGAGAACTTCAGTCTTAAGGTATAGATCTGAATATTCACCAAGTGTTTGTATTTCAAATTTTTGCCAGTCCTCTTCAGCATGATTGTACTCCTCAGGAGATATAGCACTGTCAGTCAATTTATTGTAGAACGCTTCCTGTGTTGGCAAGTTCCGGAAATCTAATTTATCCCAGTCATCAAAAAAATCATACGGGAAGACACCTTTGCGTGTAAGAAGTTTAATAGTGTCATCACCAAATCCCTGCCATACTGATCTTGTAGTGTTTAATTTATCCATCCACAGCAATGACGATAGCTTATCTAAAGATTCCGCCATCGATGAATTTGAATTTTATGTGGCTGCCTTCCATGTGCTTGATGAAGGAGATATATCTTTCCTTGTTAATTGGTAAGAGATCAACTTTTTCTGGGAGATATGTAGCTATATCCTTAATAATAAAGTGGGCATCATATCCAAATAAATTGTGAAAAATGACTGAAACTATGGACCAATCCTGATACATGAGCTTGCATGCATTGTGCGCTGGTCCTCGATATTTTTCTGTTAAGTGGCAATGATCCCGAACTCGTTCCTCGTCAGCTGCAAACGTTTTTTCACATATATGGTAGCAAGTATTTTCCATATGTGAACGCCGTTTCTCGCATTCGGGAGTGTGTGATGCTAATTTTTCTTCAGAGTAAAAGTAGAGCAAACATCTGTCGCATATATGCCTTTTAGCATGATTTTGTTTCGATATGAGTCGGGAAAGATCTTTAATCCAGCAGAAATGATATCTGCCATCATCATCATCGTCATCCATATGATATTCTTGTATCATAAGGAGATTTACATGTCGCTCCATCCTGTGTTTCGTAAGTCTAACTGGAACTGTTGTGAGGAAACGCTCTTTCTCTAGGATGAATACGTTTATTGATAAATCGTTCTGGTCTTCAAATTGTGTAATTTGCTTAAGTGTCATGGGAAATGTTATCTCAGTTAAATTAAGTACAGTTGAATAATGTGGATATGATGAGGTACTATCAGAGTTGCTAGTTGTAAGCTTTCTTTGATGCAATCTCCTTTGGTACAGGCATATACGAAGATCCTCGGAGCTGTTCAAACTTGTTGATGTGTAATGCTAGATGCATTATAGAGCGCAGTGCCCAGCCGCTGTCGTTTTCCTGGAATTCTTCCAGCTGAGTGTGTATTGGATCCAAAATGTTTGATTTAAACCACTCCTCTAATTTATCATCTGCACTGATTGGAGCAGTTCGCGCTTGGAAATATTTAATGTCTAGCACTCTTATTGCACTTCCGAAATGCAACTTGAAATTTATGCATGTTTCTATTACACTTTTGAACAATATAGTCTTTATTCACTGAATTTTTTAAACACTCCATCACATCTTTTCGCAAATTTTCAATTATTGAAAAACTTTTATTTATTAACACCGAAGACATTTTTAATTTTTTTATATTTTAAACTAACACTGAGACTTACTGAAACTGAATGATGGCTTCTAGCGGTTTGCTTGCGCTTTTATAGGAACACCTCGCTGTTTACTTGGAGCGAGAAGGTGTACAACTACATTTGGAGCTCGTGTGGTTCTGAATTTGGAGAATTATTAACTATTTCTTCCTTCACGATACAACACAATTTCCGGATGATACTTTGAGTAAAATAAATGCCCAGGGAAATTTCTCGGTGATTAACAGAGGACCAATCGGGCGATCATATAAAATTGAATTTATTCAGAATGATATTAATCTGAATCCAATTATTTATTATAACCATTGAATAATAAAAAGGGAATAATGTGAAAATAGTTTTTTTCATTAGTCGTGATAATGACAGTTTAGTGCTGCTGCTCCACGAATTTATATGATTGATTATGAAGAAAGGGACCGTGGGAGACATATGCTCTGGATCGCTTTCACTTCCGAGATAGGATTAATAGAACTTCAGATATATTGTTGCTAATTTTGGATATGAAGCACAGAGAAAAAGTTTATAATTTAAGATTTAATGATGCGAATAAATGTTAATAAAAACCAATTTTTCATAAAACTTATGACTTTTAAATACACACTCCTAGATGCAAAAACCATTGTTTGGTCACCAAACAAACTATTTTCATCACCGCCACCACTATCCAAATAACATATTTTTTGTCACCACCGCCACTGGAGTTTAACTAGATATTGACTAGTTGTCAACAGATGGCGCGCAGGGCTCTATTCGGATATTTCGTATACGCGGTTATCCACAGCTGTGCTTCCATGAGCTTTTGAGCTTTCGTGCTATAAAAACGCGAGCACGGAGCTGAAGACCAGTCAGTTTTCCTCTGACCATCCAACAAACAAGACTAGGAAATTGACTTAGACTTCACCTATCGAAACTGAGCTTACCGAGCCAGCTTCAAATTTCCGTCCTCCAAAAACCCACCAGGATATTGACCTGGACACTTCCCCAATCCATAACGACCTGAACATTGATCAGGTCTCCCACACTCCCGTGAAGTTCCCACAAATATTGATTTGGGATTTTCACTAATAGTATAAGTTAAAATAAATTTAAGCCATTTCTGTGTAGTAGTTGAGAAAAGTTATCTTGCTACCCACAACTTTTATTCCTTCTTATTAAAAGTTTTTCTTCTATAATTCCAGCTCTGCCTAGATACCAGAGAACGGACTGAATTCTTTATAATTTTATTATATATTTGAATTGTATTAAGTTAATTTTTTTATTAGCATTAAGGTTTGAATTTTGCTTTTGAATAAAAAATATTGAACTTTGCTTGGTGTTATTCTTCCGGCATCTATTTCTTTTTTATGTATTTAACACCATTGTTTACTTTACTTGGCGGTGCAAAGAGGCGATATCAAATTACCAGCCACCTGGGCACCGAGGCTTTAATTTCTACTACTTCTTACAAGCAGCCGTGATCTATTTTTAGATATCATGATCACTCTTGGCTTTTTAATCCGCAGTTGTTTCAGTTGTTGTTTTTTTGCAGCTATTGAGAATCTTTCATAAATTTGTTTACTTTACTCGGCTCTGTGAGAATTTTGTTTACACTATTCGACTGCGATTTTGTTTACATTATTCGGCCGTACGAATTGTTTATGCAATGAACAAAATTAGAAGCATTACGAAGATCAAAAATTAGGCTATTTCATATCTAAGTCATCATATCTACCTACGTTAGTTGTTGTTGTTGTTAATTTAATAAGATAGTACTGACTGAATATCGTCTGGTAGAAAAGCTTTTAGTATGACGTTGTGTGTGTGTGTGTGTGTGTGTGTGTGTGTGTGTGTGTGTGTGTGTGTGTGTGTGTGTGTGTGTGTGTGTGTGAATATCGCTGAATTTGTTTACTTTACTCGGCTGCGATTTTGTTTACATTATTCGGAATTTGATTATCGGTCTGAAGACGGACATATCCAAGACAACATACCTACCTACATTGGTTGTTGTTGTTGGCATAAGTATCCTCCTAAAAGAAAACTTCAAGATGATGTCAAATTTTCAGTACAAAAGTGACCTCATACCCCTCCCCCCCTCCCCGGAGCTCTCAGTTGCCTAGAACCCCGGCCCAGAGCCATCAAAATAGTTGGAATCTACCTTGCACTTTTTGTATGGGAAAAGTGCGCCAGAATGAACATAGCGTAACTACTCATCTGTGCAATGTTTATGGAGGGTGATATGCATGTAACAGTTGGAAATGCCATGAAGTTCTGCCTACAATGAGCTGTTAACTGTAACCATACGCCCAATTCTTTTTAAAATACAGGGTGTTTTGTGAAAATCTAGCTTTTTTTCTTAATCACCCTGTAACTCCTAAATGCAAAAACAAAATACGAAATATCTAATCGCTCAGAAGAATATTAAAAAGTGCATTTATTTATTTATGACTTTATAGTGATAGCTTACAGACTAAAGTCTCAATTAAAAGCTACCAGTTAATATCGAAATCCAAATATTTGATTATTTCATATTTCATTGAGAAGAAGATTAAAATATTAATAATAAGAACTCATTTATGTATAATACTAATTACTAACTATGACTACAGACTAGTTATGTGCAACAGTATAAGAATAACTTAAAAATAGAGCAAGAGAAATTTTAAACAAAATATGAACTAAAAAAAAGGAAAAGAAAAAAAGAAGAAAACAAGAAATATATTAAAAAGTAAAAAGGATACGAGAAGAATGGAGGAGAGAAATACATTTAATGGGTAGTGCAGTGATTATTCAGAGAGGGGAGTCAGAATCTCATTTCTAATGATTTTTCATAAAGGTGTAGAGACTAACACCGACGATGTCGATTTTGTTAAATAGGAGGTTATGATTTTTTTAGATTCTGTAACTAGGGGATTTATACCATAAATTGGTCCTCCTGGCAGTAGTAATTTGAATTAAATTTGACACAAAGTTAACATCATGAGTACCGTTAAACTCAATAACAAAACGTTATCTCCCTAGCAAAAATTTCAAAATTCATATTCCTAGTATACAACAGTCGAGACAATTGCATACGCGAAAAGTGCACACGCACTACATGTGCCTATCAAAAAAAAAATAATAGCTAATAACTCTTTAACGGCTGCAGATAGCACATAGAGTATAATGGGTCAAATTAAAGAGGAGAGTCTACAGTTTATATTACAAAAACAAGGTTGTGTTGTCTTGCAAAAAAAAAAAAAAAATAGAAGTCAAAGTAAAAAAAAGTAAAAAATCCGAAATATTTTGTTTAGACTCCCGTAACTCCTGGTAGGAGCGGGATAAGAGGCTATTTGAGCAGTCGTTGGAAAGTCCATGAAGTTATGCATAAAATACACGGTGTTTTGTGAAAAACTAGCTTTTTTCTTAATCACCCTATAACTCTTGATATTGCCCCGCCCCCCTGACATGAATTTTTTTTTTTTTTTTTGTATTTTTACAACATCACATACATAATCAAGCACATGCAAAAACAAAATACGAAATATTTAATTCCTCAGAAGAATATTAATATAATAATAAATTAATATTAATATTGACGCGGTATAATGCACGGCTGTTCAAGGACGGCAAAATTTGTTGTTTTCTTCTCACTCCATTGAACTCTTTTTAGCTTATTTTCTACTTTGTTACAATTGGAGCTTATATAATGGTATAATTTACTCTATCGAACCCTCTCGGTCGACATTCTGCGTTCTTACAAACAAAGTTCCACAAAGAAAATTAGCCAACCTATACAAAATACAAAATAATATCAAACATTCTTAGATCTCAAATTTTTCTTTGAACACCACGATGTACATTAATTATGGATGCAATTAGATGTATCCCCAGAGTTCAGATTGCATAGTATTATATATATTTGAAAGGCATTGCATCCTTTCAACGGGGGCAATATGTTCATAATTCATAAGAATTCTGATATTCTTTAACCAGCAAACTCAACACATGTATATACCGACCTAAAGAAGAAATATTTCAGAATTCTAAATTGTAACAATTCCACAGAGAAATGAGCCAGTTAACTGTCCACGGACTGTATATTACAGTACATTTTAAACAGAATGGCTAACTTACATAGTATATTTTATAGATTTCATTTATGATATAAAAAAAAACAAGTTAATATTCCGAAATGACAATTTTAATCCAAGAGCATAAGAAAAAGTTATGGATCAATGGAAAGCTCCAAGGATTATCTTCCTAACAAAACTTTAAGTCATAACATAAGGTGTATGGTTCAAACGTTTATTTCATTCATAAAATATTATGTAGGAAGCTCTTATTTAATAATATTCGAAGAATACATCCTACATCTTCTTTGCCGTTTCTAATAATTTTACCAGAAACAATCAAATAACATATAGACAATCGTCAAGTTCGGGATAACTCTTCTCCATGCAAAAGAATTAGTTCGGTATTGTGGGCTTAAGTCCAAACCCACAACTTATAGTTGAATTAATTAGTTTTTGGAATGCTTTTTTGGTTAGTTACTTATCACCGATAACAACTTTCCCGGGATAACGATAAAAGCATTAGCATATGCTACAGTTTTTATTCTTTCCTTTTGTAGAGAAATGAGAATTTTATTAAGCATCAATAAGCAAATTCGAGGGTACCCATCTTTGTACTACAAGACACTCTCCTGCTAGATTTACTGTTGCCAAACTGTACGTTTACTGTTATTAAGCATTGAGTCAGTCCATTTACTAATATAGGATTCGACTCTTGGACCACTCAGGGTATCCTGAATAGCCTTAGTTTTGGCGTCGTTGAATGCTTCATCGGTATCAAAGAATGCATCTATATTGTATTTCCTGCTTTCGATTGTTTTTTCAATGGTACCACGTCATGTAACGCATTACCAACCATTTTATATTTTAAATACACATATCATGAACTAGAAATTTCACTTCAAAACTCTTTAAAAGAAACTATGTAAGGCTGATAGGTCTAAAGTCCTTAGCAAGTCAAGTTTCCATAGTTTAGAGCAAATTGATGTTTCTTTCGCACCTCAGCCCATAAAAAGTAAGATAAAAGGTAAGATCTTGGCAATTATTGACTCCACTATGGTTCTCACTGGCACATATATAGTTCATATTTAGATCCTTTATAGATCACAATGAGGCTTGGAATTTCAAAGTCTTGCCACTTCTGCAGCAAGATAGGAATGATACTACCAATTTCTGGTGAATTATTGGATACACAAGATTGGATTTCCCACTCCGTTTTCTTCTTCGTTACTATTTCCCGGATTGACTCTAGTTTAGCGTTAGTATAATTGGCATCAGAATTCCCAGGATTATGGGTATTCATAAGCAGTACTAGAGTATTTTCGTCAGTCTCAGTCCAGGTACCCTCAATTCTCCCTTTTCAGGAAGGCGAAAGTGCTAGGGTATTTGGCTAAAACTTTCCTGAGTCTACTCGTATTCTCTATGGATCCCCAACAATTCCCCTTTGAGCAGTATTAATTTTGACAACGCCTCGTGGAAGTTTTATGGGTCGGATATGTTTCTTGCTTGAAGAAACAGAATGACATCATTAATGCGGTCTTATAGTACCTACAGACTTAAAGAAAAAAATACCTTACAAGCAGGACAAGGACGAAAGCCAAGACAGGAGTTTGCTACCATTTTTCAAAATTTTGAATTGATTAATTTCCCCAGGGTGCTTCATGGTCTTGATGTAGAGCGTCAGGAATAGGTTGTTCAAAAAATTGTAGAGCTTCTTGAAACTCCTTAGTAAGTGAAGTCGCAGCACCAACAAAGTTTGTTCCGTTGTCACTGTAAATGTGACTGCAGCGACCTCGACGTGTCATGAAACGACGTAAAACAGAAATAAATTCTTCCGAAGTGGTTGTGTTACTAACTCAATGTGGATTTCCCGTGTTGAAAAGTATATAAATACGGGTATGTAAGCTTTAAAGGACTTGACCCCTCTAGATTTCAAGGATGTAACACTGAATGGTCCTGCATAATCAACTCCGGTGTTATCAAAAGATTTTGAAAGAGTGATTCTAGGTGCTGGGAGATCACCCATGGTTGTGTGCTCGATAGCGAATGCATCTTACGCATTGATGAATTTAGGAGTGTACCTTGTTCATGGCGTTGATAATGCAGTACTTTGATCTTATATATTGCAACGTTAGTTGAGCTTCACCATGCAAGGTTTTCCTATGCGCCTCTTGAATAAGAAGTGTCGTGAAATAAGTAGTAGAAGTGGCGTAATCTATGTTGTGTAGAATTCGAAGATATCTAACAGCTGAGTAAGCTAGGGTGGACGCGTCACTAAACCCATGAATCTCAAGAGGAGTTTCGTTGTTGGGTGTCCCCAGCCAGCGGTTAATGCGAATGCCTTCTAAGTCTTTGAGATGAGTTCTGTACTTTGTCCATTCTGAGTAGAGATCTGCAGGTAAATCATCATCCCAATCGAGTTTCGTTAGCCAAAGCTTCTGTAGGAATATTTTGCCAACTATAACTACTGGAGCTAACCAGCCTAAAGGATCGAATAGTTTGCTAATGTCCGATAAGATAGTCCTCTTTGAACAAGTGTTCTGGTTTGTGTTAAGTTGAACCGCAAAGCGAAAAACATCTGTACTCGGTTGCCAATAAATGCTTAAAGCTTTAACTTCAGTATCAGAGAAAACTTGCAGACAAGTAGAAAGCTCCCTCTCTTCCTCAGGAATCGACATAAGACGCTCTTCGTGATTTGAACACCATTTACGAAGGTTGAATCCTCCAGACTGTAAAAGACTGTTAAGTTCGATCCTAGCTTGTTTAACTGTAAAAATAATAAAACATCATCTACATAGAAATGATTTAGAAGAATATCTGATCCAAGTGGATTATTCTTTTGTTGGTCATATGCTAACTGGTTTAATGTACGACAAGCTAGAAATGGAGCTGAAGATACATTTGTTGAACATACATTTGTTGCCGATACATTTTTTTTTTATATCTGCCGTATAAACAAATGGACACAATCGCCATCTAAGAATAATAGTTGAAAGATCCTGTTGCACCTTTGGACCTAAGTGTAAGCAATCGTTCAATGAAGTTCCTGTAGCTGATCGGTAGGAGCCATTGAAAACAACACGCAACTGTGTACTAGTAGTACTAGGCTTGACCACTCCGTGATGAGGTAAGTAATAATGTTGAGTATATGGTATACTCATTTCTTCATCAGCTACTGGTTTCATATGACCAAGTTTTAAGTATTCTCCCATGAATGTTGTGTACTGGATGCGAAGATTAGAGTTTTTTGAGAATTGTTTCTCCATACGTATCAGCGCAGCTACTGCTCCGTGACGCGTGGCACCAAGGCTTGGATGATTAGCTTTAAACGGTAAACGTACTATGTATCTGCCACTAGAGTTTCGTTCAACTGTTTATTGAATTGTGTTTTCACATTCAATTTCCTCTGGAGTCGAAATAGCCTTGGGAGGCAGTTCCTCTATCTCCTAGAATCGTCGTAAAATGGACTTTACATCATATATATTTACTCGTCGTCTTGTAAAGTGTAAAGACTGTGCTACTGAATTGGAGATGAATGTAGACTCAGATCCTTGATCCAATAAAGCTCGAATGGATTTAGTTACCCCGCTGTGAGATCGGATTATGACTTTGGCAGTTGCTAAAAGAATCGAAACCTTGGGGAAAGCCGATTGAGTTGATGTGTGAGCAACAGTAGGTTTATCCTGATACATTTGTGATCTGTTGACTATGGGAGCAGTAGAAGGCTGAAATTCATTATGTGGAGGATCATTGACTGTGTGACTATATACAAGAGCTGACTGATGTAGCATAGTATGATGAGCTTGTTTACAATGCTTACAGCGTGCTGAAATAGTGCAATGATAGACAGAATGGTCTGCACGTAAACAGTTGAAGCAAAGATTCTTTTCTCGTACAAAAATTCGTCGTTGGTAAACAGTTTTAGTGCGAAATGTTGGCAGAAAATTAGCAAATGTTTTCCGCTGCATATCGCTTCGCTGGAGTTGTTGAAACGTGAGCGCGAGAGGTATATGTAGGGCGTGGAAAAGTGAATTTTGGTTTGTTTTCACTTGTATTCAGCTTTATTGCTTCTAAAGTACGAAGTCTATTTTCCAGAAATACCTTCATCGAATGAAAGTTAGGAATGTCTGCAGATAATGACTCTTTCCAATCTCGTCGAGTTTGTGAGTCTAATTTTTGTGCAACTACGTAAACTAACCAGTCACGCTCCTAAAGCTTGTGTCGTAGTATCTAACAAGCGTTTAATTTCAGAAGAAGATTCTGATGTCATAGTGCGTAAGCTCATGATGGACGAAATATAAGAATTTACTAAGATTCTTGAGTTCTCGTAACGAGTAGTTAAGATACTCCAAGCGAAGGCGTCGTTTGCATCCGTAACCGTAATATGTTTTATTAGTTTCTGAGCTTCTCCAGACAGAGAGGATTTTAAATAGTAAAATTTTTGAACATCTGGAATGCCTTTATTATTATGAATTAGTGAATTATACAAATCGCGAAATGTATTCTAAATAATCCCCATTAAATACAGGAATAGATATTTTAGGAAGTTTTGGAATAGTATCCGAATTCAAAGTTGACTGATCACGACTGCAATTAAAGGATGTCTCTGTGATTTCAAGTTTTAGCTTTCGCAATCGTCCACGTAACTCTCCTAATGGTTCAAAACCTGATGATCGGCCGGCTTGAGTTCTTGTGTTAACTGAACTTTATAAGCCTTAAGACCCAAATCTTTATGCAAAATACGGTGTAATGACGTTTGTGGAATGCCTAATTCCAAAGAACGACGAGGAATGGACAAACCTGGGTTTTCTTCAACACTTTCGGCTACAGCAGCAATATTCTCAGCTGTTCTTGAGCGACGTGCACGGGTTTTATTCTTCACATCACTAACTTGTCCCGACAGCTCGAATTTTTCTACCAATTTCTGTATTGCGGTCCGACAAGGTGCTTCACGACGACCCAAAAATGTTCGAGTTTTACGAACCGTCTCTGCCACATTTTCACCATTTTTGTAGTGAATTTTAATAATTTCAATGCGTTGTTGAATCGTGTGTCGTTCCATTTTTATAATGGCGTAGTATCTTCTTGTCAAATGTCAAAAAATGACAGCTCCAAAAGTGACATCTGCCGAAATAGTGGGCTAATTAAAATAACACCTCTTATTGGAAAACCCTTTATAAGCTTTCTCGATAGTTGCATAGGTGTCTTTCTTAAAATAATCGTTTTTTAAAAATTCTACATCTCCACCATCGTACAAAAGGTCATTATTTTTTACGAATGAATTCCAGTACGAATCGAGCAGTTGTATTCTAGCTTCTAAATAGTTTATGCTTTATTTGTCTAAACCGGTGGTTTTATCGGTATTATTAATAAATCTAGAAATTATACCGCACTGCCGCTCTTGTTGGTTTAACAATTTATCCATCGTATGGATATATGTGTATGTGTAGGAGCGAATAAATGAGAAAAATAAAGTACTCACCGGCTTTAAATAGAACGATATCTGGTATACTATATATAAACTGTTGTGCATGCAAAATCGTTGACTGAAATACTTGCTGAGATGAGTGATGACCTGAATGACCTTTGATGATGACTAAATGTGTGTGTATCCAAAAATCCACTAATTATATAATTAATTGCCACTCACTGTTCACAAATCAGTTTGATTAGTCTGATTGTTAATTGAAAATTTCACAGTTCGAATAAATTATGCCAAAAAAATTCAAGATCGATAGAACAGAAAGTTGTACAACTATGGTACGATATGTAAATCACAAATTTTTATCACAGCTAGCAGAATTCACTTTCTTTTATTTTCACGGACACAGAATCCACTGATAAGAGTTTGGGTACTGTTTTTTAATATTAAGCAAGTTTCGCGACAAATGCAATTTCGTATACCGAGAGTCCGATAAAAGTTTTGAATCAAATAACACGATTATTCCTTGAATCCTTGTCGCGAGTCCTTTATCCGGCTCGAAGGACCAAGTTAGAAATAGACTAGATAAGGGATTACAAGGATTTTCAAAATAAAACACTAAGATTTTTTAGAAACAAACTAAATTTATTGCTCGAAGTCGAGTTCTTTATCCGGAGAAGTAGATCTAATCACAAGAAATATTTTGCACAAGTGTTAATGAATTTTAGATAAGAGAACAATAGATTGGAATGTAACTGAATTTACAAATTATTCAATAGAGCCAGACAAGTTTTGAACAATTTATACGCAATTATGTACATATATACAATGAATTTTAGAATTTATGCCGATGAAATCGATGATGATGATTTAGGACAGCTCTCAGATTAAACAGCCATATAAGACCGGTTGCGAGTCGCTAAAGCCTATATTAAAGGTGCATATCACTCCACCGTCTTGCAATTTTAAAAATTCTACATGGTCAATACAAAATAGCATCGCCGCGCATGAGTATCCCACACAACCTATGGCAAAAAACCCACAGGTGTACAAAATTTAGCCGTCGGCAAAGCAGGAAGCATATACCCTGCAGCCTGCTAATTATATCACAATAAAGCCTCAAAGGCAATTAAATAACTTAAATCCAATTTCAGGAAACAAATTTAAAAGGAAGAATTAGTTAACCGAAGGTTCAGCTGAAAAAACAGCAACCCTACAACATGTACGCTATTTACACCCGGATTGTGAGACTCCGGACGACCCAAAACAACACCCACGCATTTCTAGGCTAGAGCAACAACTCAGCCTAGACTCTAATTTAACCGCGGAAGAAAAAACTGCGATATCATAGCTCTGCGAAGAGTACAACGATATCTTCTTCCTTAAAGGTGACAAACTCACCTATACAAATGCGATAACGCATAATATTACATTGGTGCAAGATCAAGCACCAATCAATCAAAAAATGTACAGCTTACCTGAAACACAGCGGAAAGTAATTAATGAGCACCTAAAAGAAATGCTAGACAGCGGCATAGTCCAGTCTAGCAAAAGCCCTTGGAATTCACCTCTACTAGTTGTCCCCAAGAAAGCGGAACCTGACGGTGAAAAAAGGTGGCGCGTCGTTGTCGACTTTCGTAAATTAAACGAAAAGACAATTGGAGACGCATTTCCGTTACCCTTGTTAGAGGATATTTATCGTTGATTACTTTCTTGTTTTGCTGCCTGAAGTCCACAACTTCCATTTCGTTTCATCATCTGATTGTTTTGGTACTATTAGGAGTGGTGAGTTGTAGGGACTGACTGAAGGTTCAACTATATCATTCCGTATTAGTTTATCAACTTCCTTGTTTATTTGGTCAACTTGAGAATGAGGCAGTCTGTAATTTTTTATATAGACAGGGTTATCATCTATTGTACTTATATTTTGTGTATAGAAGTTATTTGTTGTTAATTTCTCGTCTTCTATATTAAATACATCTTGATATTTTTTGCAGATCTCTGTGATTGAATTCTTCGCATTTTCATCTAATCCTTCTAATTTGAGTTCTTTTAAGAGTTTGTGAAATCGTCGATTAGTTTTATCTTTCTCATGATATGACTTTCCCTTTGGTACTCTTATTATCTCATAGTCTTTCAGCAGATGTAACTTTGCTGTAAATGGTTTTAATGTTATTATGTGGTCGTTGGTGTTTAGCAGTTTTATATGCTGGACTCCCTTTTTTGGTATGATCGTGTTGCTCAGAAATACTCCTTTTATCAATTCTTCGCCACAAATTATGCTATCTTCTTTGATGCTGATTGTTATTGCTTGAATTATCTCTGTCCTTGCTGGTATAGTAATTTCATCTTTAAATCTGCTTATCAAGGGTATTGTTACATCGTCATTATTCAGATTTGCAGTTAGTGTGAAGGTTTCATAATCTATTTTACATAGGTATTTCATTAGGAAATCTCTTCCTAGTATTCCATGTGTGGTGATTGGTGTTTGCGAATTCACTATATGAAACCTGTGTTCTATGTCATGTTCTTCATATGCTAACTGCAATTTAGCTGTGCCCAAGGAATGCGTTTCATTGTTTGTGATTCCTGTTATCGTACACTGGTCACTCCTGTTTATTTCATAAGTTAGCGAATTCGACTTGCAAATTGAGATGTCTGCTCCGGAGTCAATGAGGAAGTTTAATTTTGTGTTGGTGCGTTTGTCCGTCAGCGTTATGTAATTTGTTTACAACTTCTGATGTTGCATATTCTTGATTTTTGTCTTATTCTGTTTCTTGCTGACTTCGTCTCGGACATTGTGCATTACTTGTCTCGTGTAGAAAATTTATCCTTCTTTGTTGGTTTTGCCGAGGGTTTCTGAAAAAATTTCTTCCTCTATTGTTCTGATTTTGCCAGCCATTATTTCTATTCTGGCAATTTCTGTCGTAATTGTTATGCATATTTCCTCTATTTTGCCGATGATTGTTTCTGTTTTGGTAGTTATAATTGTTTCTATGATACCTATTGACATTAGTATTTCCATCATTACGATTTCTGTAGTCTCTCACCCATGTATTACTTCCGTGATGCAGGTTACGGAGATTTTTGTTGAAACTAAATATTCTTGTTTCATCTGACAGAGGTTGTTCAATCTGGTGTGCAAGGCTTATTGCATCATTTAGTGTTTTCGGTTGTGCGGCTAAGATGGTTGGTTTTAATGAGTCTTTCAGCCCATTTTGAAAGGTATTTAATCCGATTTTGTCATTTAGTTTACAGATTACCTCTCTATGTTTCTCCCCTATTTCATTTATCTGGACTTTGTTCAGGTCCGCGACTATCTCTAGGATTTTGTCCGAGAAGTCCTGGACTTTCATATTTTGTTGTTTGCAGTTCGATAATTTTTGTTGGAGGTTCTGCGAGGTTTCTCTTGTCTTAAAAGCTTCTGTTAGGGCTTTCTTTAGACCTTCTATAGATGTCGGTTTAACAACTGCTGACATCTTGTTTCGCACTTTCTCACTCAGACGTGCTAGCCATACAAATTCTATCAATTGTGGCTGCGCCTCAGTTTTTAGCGTCTTGCTATACATTTGCACAAGACTCACAAAATTGGAGAGCTCTTTTGTGTTGCCTCCAAATTCTGGCAATATTTTAATCGCTACAGCGAGATCAAACGTATTTGTACCCATTATTCTTATTTGTAACGTGTCCGACTCTTGATTTGATTCTTCCGATTCTGAATCAGCTGTATTGTTCAGTGTTTCGCTTGTTTTTTCTTCTAATATAGATTTTAGTTCTATAAATTTTATATTGAATTTGTTTCGCAGTTCATCTGCTTGCTTTTCTTTTTGAGTCGTTATTATTTGGTCAAATTCTTTTTTGATCTTTTTGGCCAGAGCGTATTTATTTAATAGATTCCTACTTGAGAATGTCCTCTGTGGATTTTTCGTGAATGTTTCTAATAATTTCTTTATTTCAGTTAAAAGATTTTCGCAAGTTTCCATTTATTTATTTATAGAACCCAAACATTAAGAGAAAAAAAAAATCTAATTACAAGTGTATTTAAAGAGAGTTGTTCTATCATTAATATCTAATCCTACATAAAATAATTTTTATTGTTAAATAATACCTAGAAACCGATATAAATTCATTTTTTTAAAAGCTATCTATGTCCATATAATAAAAAAATTATTATAAAATCTATAAACCCGAATTATTTTATTAAACGCTAGCCATATTGTTTACGTTCCTCTGAATGCTAGTGTTTATGTATTTGCGCAGAAGTCTTTTTCCGAAATATACTGCAACTACTATCAATATTAGTATTACTGCTAACGTCACTGCGGTCGGTACATGAAGATCATGATGAATGGAGATTGTTTCTACCACCAGACTTGTCGCTGCTGCTGCTGCATTCTGGGCCACAATTACCTCTTTCGATTGCGGCTTTCCCATTTGAGCTTGCTGAGCTTGTGAATCAATTCTTTTTTAAGCTTTTATCAGCTGTTATAGGTATTACCCTGTACAGCTCCGCTATTTGTTGTCGTAACTTTACTGCTATACCACCCCTTTTTTTCTTTACATATAGAGGCGTCGTTATCTCCTCATGCAGTTTGCTCACTGGCTTTCTTTTTTCTTTGTACTGTGCGATTGTTATCGCTTTTGGGACAGCAGCGGGGTAGTTCTGTAGTGCTTCTTGCAGGGAGAGTTTTTGTGTCGCTTGCTGTGGTGTGATGGCTGTATATTTATTTGGTGAGCTTTTTGTTGCGGGTGATTTTAGTGCAGTTGGTATGTACTCCTCAGGTATTATTGTAATTTGCTGAGCTTTAGGTGCCGGAATGTATGTTGGAGTGTTCTTGCCTATATATGATGATGTAGTGGGTGTGTACTCAGTTGTTGGTGTTGTTTCTTCAGGTAATATTCTTTTAGCGCATATTACACGTGTTGGTGCCGTCCTCTTACGTATACTGGGGTCGTTGTTCTGCGTTGATGTAATAAGATTACTTTTTCTGGTGTCACACGATGATCTGTTTTGCAGGGTTGGTTTATTCGTCTTGGTTAATGGTCTGCTTTGCAGGGTTGGTGGTCCTCCTGGCAGGGTCGCCATGTAATAAGCTTGCTCCAAGTGAATGCGATTTCCTATCCATGATGATGAATAGTTAAAATCTTGTCTGTTTATTTAGAAAAAAGGCAGATCGCTGCCGAACTTACTTTTGATGGCAGAATATGCCGCTGTTTTAATTATAGGCAGAGTATGCCGATTTACTTCAATATGGCAGAGTATGCCGCTGTTTTAATACTTAGGCAGAGTATGCCGATTTATTTTTGTATGGCAGAGTATGCCGCTGTTTTAGTGAGAGATTAAAAGAAGGTTTTCACGATCAAAATAACTCTGATTTTTAATAACCCATGCTTGCTTATTTATACAATTAGTTTACATAGAAATCAATATGTGCCATAATTCTAAAAGGGGGGAGTTATTGCCAAATTGCAATAAATGAAATTATAAATCATAGTTGCAGTATCAACAATTCTGATCACTGAACTTCTTTATGATTCATTGATTGATTAGGGATGAGCGCAGACACAATTACAATTGAAAATTTTGCTTGCATAGCGAAATTTGCGTGTGTTGCAAATTTCTGTTAAGGTCGAGCAATTTGTTTTGTTTTTATTTTCTTTCAATTATCGTTTCGATAATTGTTTATTTTCCTTTTCTGTGGTCATGGCTTTACAGTGCATTGGTTCGGTTGTAATCTTATCTATTTCAGGTGACATAAATTTGAATTGAAAGGTTTATATATACATACATTACAATGTACACTTGCGAAAATCACGCACACAGAGCTTTAGTTTGTGTTTTGTGTTTTAAAGCGTAGCGGTGAATATTCCCGTTAAGGAGTGTTCCTTAATTATAGAACTTTTTGATGCTTAATGCCAAAAATAATTATTTTCACACACGCGGAAAATTATGCGAGTCTTTTTGCAATTCGAAATCGCGACGTTCGCGGCGTAACATGCGTTTGTTTAGCGATATGACCAATTATTTTAGAAATGCTTTAATTCTTTTCGCGATTTGGTCAATAAGCGTTCGAAATCCGTCTTGAAGGACTAAATGTTGCAGAACAAACAATAACAAAAAAAGGGTGAAAATAGTAGACCCCGTGTGCGATTTAGCGATTCTTTATTCTCCGACTTAACGTTATATACACTATGGCAATTGACTGCGTACAGAAGACTAAAAACTGATTCAATCTCGGCATAGTGCCGTACATAAAGCTATACAATATACAATTATATATTCCATTAGATTTACTTTACGATAATGTAGTGGTAGGCGTCAACATTAAAAGATGAGCGAGTATAACATTAAACAATTAGACTCGCAAAGGACGATGCTATATTCAACTATATTGAAATAAATAAATTCAAGAAGAAATTCAATAAGGTGCAGCAGAATAATAAAAGTGGTAAGGCAACACCATTAAGAATATTACTTTACGAACCCCCAATAAGAATTAATGATTCCAAGAAAAAGAAAGAATTGATCAAAGAATATCAAGATACACAAAGGAACCGCTAGTGATAACGTACACGCCATCCAGTAGTTTCGAAACAATCATAATTGACACAGTAGAACCATTAAGAATGTTATATGCTTTTAGATATATTTTAACGCTAGTTAACGCGAGTTAACAAAATTCATAGAAGCATACCCAATGGAAAGAAACTGCTCAAGCCCATCTGCAAGCTTCTGAATATAGAACATGTCCAGTCCCCACCATTGCAACATGAAATACTAGGGTCAATTGAACGAAACCACAAAGTCCTAAATGAATATCTAAGAATGTTTTCAAAAGAAGACAACTGGGACGAGCTAATTCCTTGCTATGTATCTTGTTATAATACGACACCACATACGGATACAAGTTATACTCCGTTTGAGCTGGGAAGATAGCAACACTACCTGCGGAAATCTTGAAAACAAAGGGCAAATAGAAAGCATACATAATTATGCAAAAGAATTAGTAACAAGATTAGAAAGAGCTCATGAAATAAATGACTATGTGTACCTGAGAATCGGTACAAAAAGGAAGCTTCAAAGCCCTTTTGATGGACATTATAAAATTATAGGTCAAAATGGAATCAACTCCACAATTCTAATAAACATAAACCCAAAGAAGTACAAAACAATAGGTTGATAAATTGTAAATTTAAATAAGGAAACATTACTGATAATATAGCATAGGCATTGTAAATATCATTTATAACTATTTAAAAACATTATCTACACATAAGAATAGATAACACTAAGTAATCCAACAAGAATATTAAAGAGCTCAGGATAGTTAAATAAATTGAAAGTAGAATAAATTCAATACATAAATTCAATATATATATCCACAAAACAGTTCTTTTTAAATGAACACATTTTTGTTTTTTTTTTTAAGGGTGCGGATGTAAAGCCATGAAAGAATAATATCTTTCAACTTACTTGTAGTCACTCCAAACAGATAATATTACATGTCTTAACCATGCATTGTGGAGCCATGACCACAGACAAGAAAAATAAACAGAAATCAGAACGATAAACGAAAAGAAAAGCAAAACAAACAAAATTTGCTCGACCTTAAGAGGAATTTCCAACATACACAAATTTTCTTTGCAAACAAAAGCATTCAACTATGAAATCATCACTCTACCAAATCAATAAGAAGTGATTCATTATGAAGTTCAGTCATCAGAATTCTTGACACTGCAACTATGGTCGGTAAATTCAATTATTGCAATTCTCCAATAGCTCCCACTTTAGAATTATTAGATACATTGTTTTGTATGTAACAAAATTGTATAAATAACCAATGTCTGGTCAGTAAAAATCAGAATTTGTTGGATAGTCGAAAGACATCTTTTATTTTCTCGTCTAAGAGCGGCACACTCTACCATACCAAATAAAGCGGCATACTCTGCCATACATTAATAAAGTGGCA